>CM052797.1:8372177-8428215 GCA_028533885.1 Nasua narica
ATGCATTTGCCATAACAAATGCGGCTTCGATAAATAGTGCATGTATGACATTTCACCCACGAGTGAGAGTGTTTATAGGGCAAATCACTGAACTTCTTGACCAAGTGCTATGTACGTTTTTCATTTGGAAACTGCTAAATTGTTCTCCCTGGAGATTGCCCAAAAGTCATGAGGTGAGAGGAGCAGATGGGGGTTAGGATATGTGTCTGCGTGTAGCAGACTCTTTTGTTGTCACTCGTCACATCCTGGTGGATCCACCTCTGGTAGCAGCTGTGGCCGAGGTACACAGTCACGCATCTGCCCCCACGGTGGCTGCTGCTGCCCACCTGCAGGGCGCCAAGCCTCTTTCCACTTTCTGCCGCAGGGCATTCTTCCAGGCAGCTAGGAGTGGGGTTGGAGGCAGTCCACACCTCTCCCAGTGGCCCTATCCAAGATGGGATGGGAGGCAGGGGATATGTGCCCCAGGGCTCAGTTGCAGAGTGCTATGTGGACTCCCCAAGGCTCCCTACAGAGCCCAACCCTGTTGTTCGGCACAGGGACATTGCAAATGCACCTTTCTTGGTCTTCTCTCCTCCTTGCCTTTGTCCTTTCATTCCCTCGTGTGTGTATTCCTTTCATTCCTTCGTCCTTTCATTCCCTTCTCCTTCTGGATTCCTCCTCGGGCTCTGTTTATAGAAAAATCCCACAGATGCCTGGGTAGCTCACTTGGTTGAGCGTCTGCTTTCAGCTCAGGTCGTGATCTCAGGGTCCTGGGATTGAGTCCTGCATTGGGCTCCCTGCTCATTGGGGAGCCTGCTTCTCCTTCTGCGTGCCACTCCTCCCCACCCTGCTTGTGTGTGTACTCTCTCTCACAAGTAAGTAAAATCTTTTAAAAAAGAGAAAAATCCCAAATAAGACATTATGTAAGGGACTAATCACTTAGTGGAATGCAAAAAAAAAATTATAGATATTACTGTGTTTAGAATTTCTGTTGGATGCATAACCAAAGCAACTGGCAAATCCATTTTGTTTCCCTGTCCTTCAAACTCTGCTTCAAATGTCCCTACAACCCGGCACCTTACCTTTCATTAGCTAACGTTCACTATTCTGGGAAGAAAATGTTAAGTTTAGGGATAATAAAAGAGACCTTTTTCTCCCTTTCACAGGCTCCTAGCTATGATTGAGTGCAGCTTGGGGGAGAAGCTTAGAGTGGGGAGAAAGATGCCACGTGTAATGAGTCAGAAGAAATAATGAATTCTTTATTTAATAGTGCTCCTTGGTTAATCCCTCCCTTCCTTTTCTTTCAGGCACTCCTATTATCTCCACATGGTCTAAACCCTGGCGTTCATCCTTGTATGTCAACCGGGCAATAAATGACATAGACAGGACAACTGGGCCTTGTCACAGCTGTGATGGAATTAGAGGAGAGTAAAGTTGCCCATTTCCTGGAACATTGTACTATGGGAAGTCACAGGGCTGAAGGGTGCCCACTCTGTGAAAAAAATTCCTAGAATACATTGTCTTAATATATCCCCGAAACCCTTGTGACTCCTTGGCAAGGAAATGGATAGGTTAGTACTTAAGTTCAAATCTAAATTAATGGCAAACAAACAAACAAACAAATGGGGCACCTGGGTGGCTCAGCTGGTCAAGCTCTGGACTCTTGAGCTCTTTCGGCTCAGGTCATGATCCTCGGGACGTGAGATGGACCCTCTTGTCAGACTCTACGCACGGCTGCGAGTCTGTTGGAGATTTCCTCTCTTCCTCTCCCTCTGCCCCTCCCTTCATTCTCTTTCTCTGTCAGAAAATGAATAAACAAATAAACAAAATGGCAGGAAGGGAAGGTGAGAGGTTTGGCAAGCTCTTCCTGGACTTTCCTGGGATAAGAATTTGAGGTTCAAAGCTATGCATCCAGTGTTTTTCAGAATATTAGACTTTGTTTTCTTCAATTATTAGCACAAATTCATTTGTCCTTCAAAACAGAAGGATGGAAAAGAAGGGAGAGAAAAAAGGGAGAAGGAACAGAAAGAGGAGTAAGACCAGAAGTAAAGCAATTACAAACTGGGAGAACAGAAAACATATGTAGAGGCAGGTTTCATGTTTTCTTTCTTTCTTCTACGTTTTCCTAGGTTTTCTTCCATAGGAAGAAGACAAATGCCAGAAGGTACTGGAGAAGTCCTCTGGAAAGTGGAAACATCCTAATCACGATGACTTTAGCAACCTTTATCCAGGAAAGCCTAGGTTAATACTCTCAGAGGCAAGGCCACTTTTGGCACTGGGGGAGAGCCACGGAGATGAGGACATGCTCTCAGACGGGGGAGCCTTCAGCCGGTTCCTAACCCTGTTCTTTGGCAGTGAGGCTTTGGTCTAAGACCACAGGTACATGGCTCCACTGCGACTTTGGGGGGAAAACTCTCGTCCCTCCAGCTGTCACTGCTAGCTGGTGGAGACCTTGCGCTGACAGGGGCCAGGAGTTAAGGCAGGAGTTTCTCCTCACATCAAGGATGTGTATCTTTGTGTGCTGGTGTGCAGCCCTGTGTGCTTGGGTTTGCTTCCGAGATTTCTGAGGGCACTCCTATGATCAAACGTCAGAGATAATCATACTGGATGGTTTGCCTGTGATTTTGCATTATCTTCATGTCGACTTCCCTCTCACATTGTGGGTGCTGGAAGGAGAACGTTTCCGTTTCCCAAAGAGACTTCCGGTTGGGCATGAAGGAGCGGGCCACCCAAGCGGAATCATTGTTAGTCTTTAAAGGCCATGTTGCCAATAGAAAGAGAAGACAAAGGAGAAAGGACCCCGGAGAAAGCCAAAGCCTTGCCATGTGCTCTGAGTATTTGTGTGTCCCCTACAGTTCCCTTCGAGGGAAGTAGTAACTAAAGACACTTGAGTCAGGGCAGGATCACGGGGGAAGGAGGAGAGTGATGGGGCTCTAAGGGTGACACCTAACACTTGCAGGGTATGCTCAAGGATTTTCACAAGTATTATTTTGTCTGCTCATCTCAATAGTCCTGTAGAGTAAGTAGGATTAGCCCCACTTTACACATGATGACTTGGGATCGGAAGGGTTAATTGCCTTCCCTGAATTCCCAGGGCATATCGGTGACCTGGGGGCTGACTCCGGCTTCCCAACCGAGCGAGAAGTCTGCTAAACCGGCATCACCCTCCCCGAGTGGGGGTGGGTCCAGGTGGAGGCGGGAGATAAGCATTAGTGAGAAACGATAGCCCCATCTAGCACTGGTCTGGACCTCCAGCATGTTGCTCACAAATAAAGCTTACACGCGCGCTACTGAATGCCTGCGTGTAACTGAGATAACCTGGGTGAGAGTGATTATATTTTGCTCAAAAACGACAACACTCTTCCGTTCTCTCCTTACCCGTGTGCTCTCTCAAATCCCGTGTCCTGACTGGTGCTGAGTCCCTTCTTTCTACCAAAGGTCAGTTGATAGGGAAAGGTAGGTCCGTTTGTAACATGGACTCTGCCTGTGGAGACAGGGAAATAACATCCCTCCAGTTCTCGGGGAAGCAGGGGTCGGCGGTCCATGCTCTGTAAGACCACAGGAAAGATGGACTCATTTATTGTGCTCAACGCAGTGCCAGAGACAGGACAGGAGCTATTATTCATTATAACTCTTACTAGGCCAATTTTAAGTACAAGGACAAGTACATCACCTTGGCAGCTAATTGCCGACACACCTGCACCAGCTCCCGGCTTCAACGAACACAGTTTCTAAGGGGTCTTGGTGCCAGGATGTTGGAGTGTAAGGACTGCCCTCTTCTTTCTCGTTCTCAGAACTTGTCTCTGTTTTTTTCCCCATGACAACTGGCATGTTTAAGATAAACTAATATAAAAATGCAAAGTACTCTTGCCTCACAAGTGCTGTAAGTCTGAAATAATAATGTCAGGCCTGTCTCAGCAGCATCAGCCCACCCTCAAAGCCAAATATCTGCTGGTCCAGGCCCAGCCCTCCACGGAGATGCACTGGAGTTAAGCCCCGTGCCCCTGTCTCTGGGCCCAGTCGGTCCTGGAAAGAACCTCCCCGCTGTGGTCCCTGGGGCAGATAGTGCTTAATTGATTCTAATGAACACAGAAGAGTCAGCCCGAGATGTGGCCCAGGGGGTTAACCTCCCATCTCCTGGTTAATCGGTTTCCTCCCCAGGCTGAATTAAGCCTCAATTTTTATTTTTGATTGAATCTGTCTTTGCTGACAGATGTTTTCTGGGCAACCCGGAAGGTCCTCAGCATGTGATAATGTGATGAGGCCATAATGAATCCATAAATCTTCTGCTGGAATTATTTTCTGGAGACTTTAAGATATCAGGGCTGCACCATCACTAGGGCAGTCGCCGGGCCGGTAAACCACTGACAGGATGATTCTATGGAAGTGTTGCCTCATCCTGCTCCGAGCATATCCTGTTCCTCTTCAGAGGCAACACAAGGGCTGTGGGACAAGGTTAGGTCACCTTGGATTTCAATCTTGGCCTGGCCACTTAGCAGCATAGCTCGCCTTGCTGTGGAGATCATATTAACCATAGCAAGAATCGTAGCTATGGTTCTTTTATATCCTCATTACACTAAATGTGGTCCTTGGACCAGATGCATCAGCACCTCCTGGTGGCTTGCTAGAAATACAGAATCTCAGGCCATACTCCGGAATCTGCATTTAACTAAAATCTCTACATAATTCGTATACTCTTTTTTTATTTTTTTAAGATTTTATTTATTTATTTGGCAGAGAGAGACACAGTGAGAGAGGGAACACAAGCAGGGGGAGTGGGAGAGGGAGAAGCAGGCTTTCTGCCGAGCAGGGAGCCCGATGTGGGGCTCGATCTCAGGACCCTTGGATCATGACCTGAGCCAAAGGCAGACGTTTAAAAACTGAGCCACCCAGGTGCCCCAGGTGCCCCTCCATGTAATTTGTATACTCTTGAAAGTTCGTGAAGCACCTGTAATTAGCCTGTTTGTTTCTCATTATAATACTGAATATTTCTGGAAGGTGTTCCTGGCTCTTCTGCTTTCTCACCTCTGTTGCAAAGACTTGGTGATGTTTGCTCCTGGTCTGGACGCTGGGCCATATAGCCATCCTCTGAGAGGCCAGCATCTTGTTTCCTTTCTTGTGACAAGTATCTTAGATTTTCCTAGGGCAGAGAGGGGATGAAATAAGGATTTTCACCCTTTATTTCCTTTTCTCAGGAGAGCTGCATAAATTATCCAGTCTCTGAAGAACTACAGTTTTCACAATTTATTTGCTTTGGAGAAAGAAGGGGTTCTGATTCATAAATACATTTTTTAAAAGGATGCGCGTGTTTATTGTTAACAACCCGTTTCTATGGTTTTGGTTTCTCAGTAATAAGGATGATAAATCATGAAGGACAGGAGCATGGTAGAAATACTTAAAAAAGAGAGAAACATGGGATTGGCACTGAATAAACAAGAATATATTTAAGTACCATGATCCTATCATCTCAGGATCCAATTTTTCAACAGATGTGACTGAGATCTTATTATACGTTCCTCAGAGGACAGATCAGATAAAGAACATGTGACACCCACACTGCCTATTCAACCTTATCTTGGACTTTAGACATGAGTATACCATGAGGAAATTGCTTGGGGACAAGATGGAAGGCTTCTGGGGCATCTAGCTGGGTGAAGGCCATGGAGAATCAGATTACTGAATCAACGTCTTTCATTTGATTAATGTCCTTGAGAGCAACTTTAGGAAACCAGTGAAAAATGGATTTATAACTACTTTTTAGGGAGAAAATCCTAGAGAAGAAAGAAGAATGTGCACATACCTCAGAGAAACTACTGCCCACAATGGAAAGTATATTAGTTCTTTATTGCTGCATAGCAAATTACTTCAAAACTAAGTGATTTGAACAGTAGTATACATTTATTATCTCACACAACTCCCGTGTGTCAGGCAATCGATTAGGCTGGGTGGCTCTGGCTCAGGGTCTCTTATGAGGTCATCGTCAAGATATTGGCAGGCACTGCAGGCATTTAAAGGCTCTAATGGGGCTGGAAGATCCATTTCCAAGAAGATTCAGTCACACAGCTGGAAAGTTGGTGTTGCCTCTTGGCAGGCAACGTGGACTTCTCCAAAGGGCTCCCGCGTGTCCTCGCATCATGGCAGCTGGCTTTCCTCAGAGCGGACGATCCATGAAAGCAAGACACAAATCACAATGTCTTTTATGACCTAACCTCAGAAACCACACGTCGTCATTTCCTCCGTATCCCATTGGTTCTACAAGCCAGCCCTCTGCAGTGTGGGAGGAGATGGTACAAGAGTGTAAATACTCGTAGACAGGGGTCACTGGTAGGCATCTCTGAGGCTGATTACCACAGAAGATAAAATAGAACTATTTAGGGACCCAGGAGCAAGTGTTCTGCCTGGATTTCTCACTTTCTCCTTAATCGTATTGCCTTAGATCATTTGTGATTTCTTAGTCTCCATTTCCTAATCTCTGGGATGATCTAGAATAGAGGACAGACTGGATGGTCTCAAGTGTTGGGTTGCTCGAGGCTCTTGAAATGATGGGAAGATAGGAGCTTTGGCAGACTGAGGACATCAGTTCAAATCACAGTCCTCTGTCACTGGCTGGAAGGTCTAAGGCAAGTCACTTGCTGCTCTGAGGAAGGGATTTCTGGTCTCAAGTAGGGACAGGTCTGAGGGTTAAAACAGATCCTGGGTGTGGAGGTGTCTTGGAAATCAAAGAGCCATGCATGCGTAAGGTGTTGTCTTACTTCCTCACAAGGAAGTTGAAGTAGAGGCAGCCAGAAGGCAGTTTCATTACCAAGCAAAATAAAGTCACCTGTACTCTGTAGTGCATTACGAGCCCTCCGAACATGTTCTTCTCATGGCCTCGGTTGTGAGCTTTTGAGTTATGCCAGGTGGTTACTATACTAGAAACTAAAAGCCATATTATTTCACATGTGTATTTTACAATTTATAAATAGCTTTTGCTGACATTATGTGATGTGGGTCTTGGTTTTTTTATGCCCACATAAAATAACTCGTTTATGAAAGCACTTTTTAAGCCAGTAATCTTAAGAAATGTGAAGGTATACCATTCATGCTGGTTGTTATTTTTATGATTGATCATCATCCTTTCCCACGAAGTAGGTTAAGTCAGGCAGTGAGATCCTATCTTTATTTTCTATCACATGAGAAAACCGCGTCTCAGAAGAGTGAAGTTTCTTATCTAAGGTCACAGAGCTACTTAGGATGAATCTATGGAGAGATGTCTTATGTCTATGATTTTATTTTTTCTTTAAGAATCCTATTCTAAGCTACTAAGATTAAAAAGACCATAAAAGGAATCATAGCTATTATTACTATTAAATTCTAGGAACACATGTATTTTTCATGCCAAGGGCTGGAGTCAAAAAGGGGAAGAGACTGGCTTTTGGTTCACTTGCTGGTGGACATGGTGGGTATGGGCAGGCTAGACGTACAGGTGAGTCATTTCAAGGTAGTATGCGATACATCTCTTTGCAGAAGTTTATAAACAGTATTTCTTAGGGGGAAAAATTGGTGAACAAAAGAGTCTTCTGATTGAGGATATGAAAAAAGGGGAGTGGGGTTTTGGGCTGGACGTTGAGGGTAATAAGGGAGTTGCTGCACAGATGAGGGTGAGAGGCATTGTAGGAGAGTGAGGGGCTTGGCGGCAGGACACTTGTTTGAGAAGGGAGGGAGAGGTGGGGGCTAGATTTGAATGGCTTTAGAGGCATAGCACAACTCTTTGGGACTTGGCTCCATAGGTGATGGAGAGCCATTGGCACATTCAAATATTTCTTTTCCTGATTATAGACGTATATACATAGCTTTTGAACAGGGTGATGGCATGAAAAGGGTTATGAAAAATGTGTTTTAAAAAAGGGCACGAATGAAGGCAGTAAGCTCATAGCTGATGAAGTGCATCAGGCCGGAATGGAAGGGAGTTTTGTCTTGACCTGTGCCTGGGAATAAATGAATTTGTAGCCTTTAAGCAGTAATGTGTCATAGCTCAGAGGTCAAGAAACATTTTTCATAAAGGGCTAGATCGTAAATATTTTGGGCTTTTCTGGCCATATAGCCTCTGTGGCAAATACTCCTCTATGCAATTGTAGTGGGAAAGCAGCCACAGACGATATGTAAATGATTGCATACGGCCACGTTCCACTAAAACTTTACTTATGGATGCTGAATTTGAATTCTATATGATTTTCACATAATTCCATAGATTTTTCACATGGCATGAAATATTATTCTTGTCTTGAATTTTTTCAACCATGTAAAAACATGGAAGCCATTCTTGGTTCATGGGCCTTTCAAAAGCAGGTGATGGGACACATTTCGCCTACGGGCCATAGTCTGCCCACGCTGTGGTAGTTTCTTGAAATTCCGTCACCGTATTTACTTGTCTGGTCTTGGAAAATGCATGCACACCAGTCATGGTGAAGTCACAGTAAACACAAACTTCACAGAGCAGCCTTCTGTTTTATAACAGTCTTCTCCAGGTCACGTTTGGTGTTGAAACACACTCATACGTAGTAGAGCTGAAGCATGAGCAAGGGGAGCATGCACGTCCATTAGGTCCATCTTCCCTACAGGCTGCTGAGATTCCGTGGGTAAGTGGGGGCACTTCTTGAAGGCATGACTCAGACTTTATTCATGTGCCCCTACACTGGCCATCCAGGCTGGGGGGCACGTGGCTGCAGTCAGGCTGACGGGTGAAGTAGCTTGACTCGGAAGACCCAAAAACATGTGTGCCATTTTGGGTGGTGTTGGGAGAGCTGGGTGAAGCAGAGACGTGTGTATCTGGCACGTTAGGTCGAGCAACCGAAGGTCTAATCTTGTTGGGGGAAGATGTCTATTCAAGTCCTCTGCCCCATTTTTAAAATCAGATTATTTGTTTTTATGCTATTGAGTTGTAGGAGGTCCTTATGTACTATAAGAAGGGATAGTAATTCCTTCTTGTGGTTTGAAAATATTTTCTCTCATTCTGCAGTTTGCCTTTTCACTCTGCTGATTGCTTCCTTTGCTGTGCAGAAACTGTTTAGTTTGATGGAGTCCCACTTGTCTAATTTGGGATTTATTTCATGTACATTAAGTATCAAATCCAAAAAAACATTGCCAAGCCCAATGTCATGGAGCTTTTCCCCTATGTGTTCCTCTAGGAGTTTTACAGTCTCAGGTCTTATGTTTAAATCCTCGATCTAATATATTTTTGTCCATTAATGTTAGTAAGTATTCATAGAAATGTGCAAAGTACTTGCATTATCTCATTAACAATACTTACAGTCATGTTTTGTACGTGAGAAGAAGCAAGGTCCAAAGGGATACAGTGTTCTGTTTTGAATCACTGAACTAATTGAGGGTAGAAGTCGGGACTCACTCCCAGATCATTTTTTTTTTTAAAGATTTTGTTTATTTATTTGACACAGAGAGAGAGATCACAAGCAGGCAGAGAGAGGTGGAAACAGGCTCCCTGTGAGCAGAGGGCCCGATTCGGTGCTTGATCCCAGGACCCTGAGATCATGACCTGAGCTGAAGGCAGAGGCATTAACCCACTGAGCCACCCAGGGGGCCCACCCCAGATCATTTGACTCCAAATTCTATTAACATTCACCCACCACCCCCGGTCTTTTAATATTTGGTACATTTTTTTTAGAAAGATTTATTTATTTGAGAGAGAAAGAAAGTTCATGAGTGGAAGGGGCAGAGAGAGAGGGAGAGAGAATCACAAGCAGATTCCCTGCTGAGCATGGAGCCCGACTCCAGGCTCGATCTCACAAACCTAAGATCATGACCTGAGCTGAAACCAAGAGTTGGACCCTTAACCGACCGTACCACCAAGGTGCCCCATTATTTGATATGTTTTGATTGGGCTTGAGGGAGGCATGAGGGGAGAAGGGAGGATGAGTGGAGCACCCAAGGGTCTGCCTTCTTCCAAACAAAACATGGCAGGGATGTATTCAGTCTGCTAAGGAGAGAAATCAGCTTTCTTGGTCTTTTGCTACTCCCTGACTACCCCTGCCCCCCTCCCCGCCCTTGTCTCTCTTCCCCATCTCTCTTGCTACCTACTACCTGCAGATGCAAGCAATTACTACTAGTCCAGGCTAAGAGACGGAAAAGCAAATATCTTAGCAGATACAGTTTTATAACACAACAACCCAAGTATTTGAACTTCAGTAACTTGTGGCCAATGCAGATTCTGTTTTGCATCAGTTATATTTTTGGCAAAGAGGGAAGGACAGAACTAAGGGGACTACTTTTTTTTTTTTTCCAGCGTGTTTTAAGGATTCTCCTGGTCTGCCTTTATTTAGCATGGTGAAACAAGAAATTAGGAGCAAACATGAATATTCTCCAGTTCCATTCCTTCTCCTATCTAAATCAGGTATGTCACTTCAAGGGCTGTCAGAGAGCATTTACATGCATGATTCTCTTCCAGGCTTTGTGATAGGATGGAAAGCTTTTGAATGAATGACCTGGGTCCCCACTTTAAGTTCGTTAGACTAAGAATGGTATCCTACAAGCTGTAGCTGCTGGTTATATTTTCTCAGATTGTGCAGGATTGAGTGATTTCTTCCCTTTCTTTTTCTTTTTGTCTTCAGCCACATCTGATACATACCGTCTAATTACACACCTTTCATCCTCCCTGTGCAACATGGAGTGTAGGCCCCACTGTGTGTCGTCTGTTGCTTACTCCTCACCCAGTTTCAGATAGGGGCCGCTCTCCTTCCCATCTCGAGACTCATCCCAAAGCATTTATAAGTAGCTGTGATGTAGGAAAGAATGTCAGAGTTCAAAGTCGACAGCCAAGAAAGAATTCTTGAGACGTCTTTGGTGCAAAGTCATGGTTTTATTAAAGCACGAGGACCGAACCGATAGACCGAAAGAGTTGCACTGCGGTCATGAGGAGGGCCCATTATATACTTTCAAGTTGGGAGGGGGTTAGGGACAGCCTAAATCTCTATGGAATTTTGGAAGCAAGATTTCCAAGACCTTTACAGGGCTAACTATTGGGAAATTCATTACCATCTAATTAAACCTTAGCCATGAGATCCTTCAGATGTATATCGGTGGGCCATATGCTTGGAGGATGATTGCCAACACGTATCTTGGGGGATTTAGAGACAAAGGAGATTTCTGAAGGAATTTTTATATGTTAAAGTAGGCTTACAGTATCCAGGGATGGGGGGTTTCTGGCTAGGATTGCCTTTTGCCCTTAGCAAAGTGTCAACATCGAGGCAGAGTTGTCCCTAAGAGGAATGTTACTCTGCCTGTTTCAAGGACTTGTCAATGGGCTGTCAGTAGTAAGGAAATTTAATAATTTCTCTTTTTCCTTTGTTTCCCACATCAGTCCAGATCTTCATGATGATTCTGAAGATCGAAAGAAGAGGGAGGTACGTTGTGCACTCTGGAGCAAATTTCTCAAATCCCTATGGACATACTCTCTTTTTCCAGTCTCTCTCTCTCGTCACCTCCCCCTGCCCCTACCCCCTTTCTCTGGTGCTACCCTCCATATCTCTATTCCTTGGCCCTTCCTTCTTCTGAATCACCTTCTGGGTCTTTTAACCTCTCAACCCTGTGTGACGAGCCATTTGGCTCCACGTTGCTTCTACTTTTGAGATCCTCCAGATGCCGGGACCCACCCTCCTTAGAGAGCTGAGGGGGATATTAATGACAAAAATTTGTTCTGTCGTATTTAAAAGACTCGATTTCCTACCTTCATTTTGTCATTTACAAGCTGTGTGAGATTATGCAAAATACTTTACATCTTGGAACCAGTTTCCTTCCTATAGAATGAAACTCACATGTGTTCTGCTATCTCGAGAATCATCAAAATATAAAATCATCATGGCAAGAATGTGTGGAGCACCGGCACGTCCCAGGCACCATGCTGGACGCTTTAGGCATGTGGTTCCGCCTACCTTATGATGTTGGAACTAGTATCACCCCCATTTCACAGACTATTAAATTAAATAGTTGAGCTACTAAGTAACTTGCCCAAGGTTTTCTAGCTTGTAAGAAGCAGAGCCAAGATTAAAATTTGAGATATGAATCTCAGTACACAGAAGATGCTATTACAGAGACTCCATGGTGGTACCTGGCCCAGGTAAGGGCTCATACCTATTTGCTTACCGAATCACGGAACTAGATGACATGCTTTTCTGGTAGGATGATGGGAGGTATTGTGTGAATTCCCCCCAAAAAGAGAAAATCAGGATAATGTGAAATTACTCACTTTATTCACTTTATTGGTATTTGACTCTGCTATGCATGAAGGATATCTCGTAGAGGCATGCCAGTCTAGTCTAGTGGCTGTGGAAAGGGACCAGGATTTAGGAAATTAAATTTTCTAAGCCTCCCTTTTTCATCGGTACTTCTTATAATTCTGATTTATAAGAGCACCCTTGTTATAGATAGGTTGCTGTAAAGGTTCAATGAAACCATGTAGGCGAAATGTTTAACATATGGCTCGGCATATACTAATCACTCAACTCATCTTGTCTGTTAATGACAGCTATAATAATAGTGCACTAATAATGAATTGCTAAAATACCAGCATGAAATTTCAAATGAGTTTTGATTTTGTACTGCTCTTCTGTCTAGTGGCTGTATGATTTTTATGGTCTCGGTTGAGTGGTTTGACATTGGCAGGCAACCCAGAGGGTGTTTTGAATGGGAAGTTGGAAGACTTGTATTTGAATCGCTTCTATGACTTCCATGTTTGGTGAGCTTGAGCAGAATGAATGAAACACCTGTCCTTCCTCCCTACCCCTACAGTGTGAGAGTCCCTTGATACAGTGTTTATGAACTCTAAAATGCTGTGTCCATGTTATTTATTTTTTCCTCCCTTCCATGTGAGAGCAGTGCTTTTCAGTTCCCCTTAAATGACCCAGAGCTACAGCCTTGTTTAATAAACACGTGTGGGCTAGAGCATTTGGCTAATACCAGGAACTGTGTTTGCCGTCCATGTTTTCCCTTGAACGGCAAAGTGAGCCATTGTGAGCTGAACCGTAGCAGTGACATTTACAATGATAAGTTTATAAGAGCAGTTGGTGCCTTGCCTGTTTTGCTAGTATGGCATAATAGAGACTACTTAAGATGATTTGATCAGTAAACCCGACAGTTTGAAGAAAGGGTCAGAGAGGAGAGTGAAAAGAAACAAATGTCTGAGATCCTGAATTTGCAACCAGATTAAGAATAGCCTGTGAGAATACCTACCATTTATTTCAGGGTGTGTCTTACACCAGTCACGTTCTTGGAACCTCCTCTAAATGCTTCTGATAGCTGCGTGATTTACATTTGCAATATTGTGATAAGAAATCTATTTTTGGTCATTCAAATGATCGAAATATATTCCTTGTATATCTGGTCCTCCTCTAGGGTTTCTGGTTTATAGCTCCTAAAACCCTTGAAATTTCCAATGATAAGGGCTCTGGATGTGGTTTTTGTTATGTTAATGAGGCGACTTTTAGAAAGCAATGAGGTAAGGAAAGCATGGGGAAGCTGGTTGCCAGGAGAACCAAGCCTGTGATTGTTAAGGGCTGGAACTTTCAGTTCTACTCCTAGACTGCAGAGGAAGGGAGAGGGACTCGAGGTTGAATAAGCCAATGGCCAATGGCTGATTAACCAGTCCATGACTATATAATGAAGCCTCCATAAAACCCCAAAGGGACTGGATTAGGAGAGCTCCCAGCTAGGTGAACATGTAGGGGTTGGTGAGAGTGATGCCCTGGGGAGGGCATGGAAACTCTGCAAGCTTTCTTCATACCTCACGTGATGCAACTCTTCAGGTGCCTGTTGATTCATATCCCTGACCACATCTTTACATAAACTGTAAACCTAAGTAAGTGGTATTTCTTTGACTTCTGTGAACCACTCTAGCACATTCATTGAGCCTGAGGAGGTCATTGGCACCAGTAGGTCAAAAGCACAAGCAAGTCTGGGGCTGTGACTGGCATCTGAAGTGGGGGTGGGGGGGTCACCCTTGACCCTGTGGAGTCCGGTGCTATCCCTGGGTAGATAGTGTCAAAATTGAGGCAAATCCTAGGATTCCCTTCTGGAGTCCGAGAATTGCTTGCTGTTGTGTGTGTGGAGACTCACTCCCCCTCCCCTCCACCGTACTGGATTGGGTAAGAACATCAGAAGGAAGATATGACTACCCTTATTTTGTAGGTGAGGAGACTGAGGTTCAGAGGTGTAGGTCGCCAGTCGGCCCCCCTTGAATTCTGTCTTTCAGAGTATGGAACTGCCACCTATCCAGTTTTACACGCTAAAGTACTCCAAGTCACCTTTGATGCACCTCTTTCTCTCACTTTTCAGAGCCAATTTATCATGAAGGCTTAAATGATTTTATTTCCTTACTGTCCCCTAGATTCTGTTCACTCTTTTTGTCCACGTCATCACTAGCTCCTGTATGAATCACGGCACTGGACGTCTACCTGTGTCCTGGTGTCCGTGCTGTCCTCCAGTCTGTTTGTGCTTGGATCTGATCATGTCCTACATCCCCCAGGACGCTCAGAATGAGGGCAAACCTCCTAACCATGGCCACAGGTGCCGCTTCATTTCTCGGACCTCTCCACGTGCCCCTCCTCTCTGTGGCATGCTGCGCGCGCTCCATCTCCCAGCCTGGACAGGGCCCATCCCAGTGCTGCCCCTTCCCCAGGATGCTGGCTTTTCCTCACTTCCCCACTTACCCTTCTGATCCCCACTCCTTAGGGAAGTCTTCTCTGACCTTTGTAACAAGGACAAACCTTGCCGGCGGATGCCCTCGCGGTTCCAGGGACCTTCCTTCTCAGCACTTGTAACAGTTGCATTAACTTGGTGACAGGTGTGTTGGTACCTGGGGGTGCCTCCAAGGTGTAAAGTCAGGAAGGCGGGGATCGTATCTGAGTTCCTAGAGCCGAGTGTGCTCGGCGAGATCTTGTTGAGTTTCTGAGTGACTTGGGCAAAGGCACTGCAGCTAGATTTAAAGGTGGGATTTAAACTCATTTCTTTCTGACTCCCAAGACTTTTGCTCTTAATACCATTCACTTTCGGGCAGTGGTGTTCTAGCAGGAGGACCGATAAGTGTACTTTATAGTCAGATCAAACATATTTTGGTTCCATCAGATAAAGTTTGATAAAAATGGGTTATTAAGAACAGATTTGATAAGCAGAGCTTCCTGCCCAAGGTGTGAGGATTTTGCATCAAAGAGAAATGTAATGAAAATGGATCACTCTGGGCTGATGGGAGGAGGAAGGGGAAAGAGAGCGACTCCCTCTCCCTCCATACTCCCCTTGCCCCTTGCCTCTTCTTCATTCTGGCTGGAACTCCCCACCCCAGCAGAGTAAGATAATGAATCATTTCTGTCGGACTGTGTGTGTTGGCTTATGTGTGAGTGAAGCAATGTCTTTGAACCAATGAAGTCGTGTCGTTGAAGAATTTGTAGAAAATTGCCCGAGTGCATTGGTGCTTTGTCCTAGGCACCCCTCCCTGAAGCCACATTATCTCGAACTTGCTTCTGTATACCACTGGCATTGTAGGCTATGGGATGGAGGGGAGGGAGCGAGAGGCCAGTACTTAGCTCCTAGTTTCAATTCTGCTACACTGAGCAGACTGAGTTTGATCACCTCCTCAACCTGTCTGGGCCTCAGTTTCCTTGTCTGAAAAATCAGAGTGCCGAAGCAGGCCTGAGTTCCTTTCACATCAATGCTCCAATACCTGTCTTCCCACTGTTGAAATACTTATGGAAGCCATTGTTCTCTTATTCTCTCTGGTGGACGTTATGACTTCTATATTACAAAGGTGACATCTCCAAACTAAATGACCCCTCAAGGAAATTAAATCTTTAATCATTTCCACCTGGTAAGTGCAAAGGCTGAAGGAAAGAGCTAGCCATCAATAGTTCTGTGGATGGCTAATTAATTCAGTGGGATAGGATCCGTGCAAACACGTGCTTATACAGCCATAATTTGCCTTTCATTTTCCTTTGCAACTTAGAAGAAAGTGAATAATTTCCAATGAGCCTCTCATTTGAACATATTGAAAAAACATGTCATTAGCAAAAGGCGCATTTAGTCGCTCGATTACCATATTTCTCCAAGTATGTGGACCAGTTATTTTTCAGTTGGGGGTACTTAGCTGAGCAGAAAGATGCCAAATCTTGAGACACCCAAATCCTTGTATGTCTTATACAAGGTGTCGAGACAGCAGCGTGGGAAGGGGAGGGAAGATGAGGCCATTAAACAACAAGGGAAGGGGTCAGCTGCATTTCCCGTGGTTAGTCAGAAGCCTCTAAAGGAACCGAAATAAAGCTGTGGATGGGAATGTGTCTGTAGGGTCTCATTAACCCGAGAAAAGTACAAAATAGAAAAGGCTAAACCTGATATAAATTTAAAAATTCAGTATTTCATTTGCTTCTCTGCATCTGATGCCTTCTTCCTATTATTTTCACTTTTTCTTTCTTCTTGTGTGCAGCCATACCGGCTTATCAGCTCTAAAGGGGGTGACCTTGGCGAGACGCTTACATTCTCTATATTTTCCATTTGTGCACTTTGGGGCAATAATCCTGGATTTTCGCACCCTGAGTCATTGTTGTTCAGATCTCCTAAGGTAATGGGTTACACATGTGCTTTGGAAAACTCATCACTTAACACAGACGGTAGACAACTTCTGACAAGCAAGGGCAGCTGCTTTCTGGGGTTCGGCTGTCACTAACAGGATGGACTGGAGAGCAGTGTCAGGGGAGGGGGAGGTAGAATTTTCTTAGATTCTTTTTTTTTCCTCCAGAAAGAAAACATTGCTCTTCTATTCGAAGCTACCTCTCTGCACAGGTGTACGGAAATCCTAAGGTGGCCAGAGCTTTGCACTGATTCCAGAGCAGAGCATCAAGATTGCTGGGGCAGTGCGGTCATTTTCTATTACAGATTTTAGCCAATCAGCCGGCTGGTCACGGCCCCTCCTAACATGCAAGAATCTTGTCGATGGTGGGAGTTGGAAGGCTGGGATCACATCTTCTTTCCCTTCAGGCTGGGCAGTCCCAGGAGGGCAATGTGAAACATTTAATTGGAACATATATCAGTGGTAATAAGGAATCTATCTCTTAAAGCCTTCCTAGGAGAGTTCCCGATGGTTTATAAAAGACACAGCATTGATTAAATGACTCATGCTTCCTTCTCTGTGGAGACAACTGAGGTCACTGGGCCCCTGAGGACCTTGTGTTCTCCCTTCACCAATAACCCCCACTCTTAGAATTTATTTAGGGAATAGCTCATGCTATTTAACTCAATATTTTGATTAGCAGAGCTAGCATTCCCAGAATATCAATATAAATTGCACTATCATACCAGACTTCATTTAAAAATTATCTGGCTCTAATTCCACTCTTCTTTAAGAACAGATTTTATATATATACTATATATATATATATATATATATATATATATATATGTAAAGCTTAGTTTATCATTAGGACCATGAACATTTTACCATGTTGGAAAAAATTATTTGAATTTCTTTTCATTTAAAACCTCTAGCCATGAGGCACCTGGTAGCTTAGTTGGCTGGGTATCTGGCTCTGGATTTCAGCTCAGGTCATGATCTCGGGTCACTAGATGGAGCCCCGTGTGGGACTCTGCGCTCAGTGGGGAGTCTGCTTGAGATTCCCTCTCTCCCTCTCCTTCTGTCCCTCCTTCCACGTGCTCTCTCTCTTTCTCTCAAATAAATAAATAAATCTAAAAATATAAGACCTCTAGCCTTTTACGTAAGCCAACTTTCACAAACATTATACTTTCCCACTATAGAAAAATGGGCATTCAGAGAAAAGTATGAGCAAAAAGCCACCCATCACCCAGACTCCAAAGATTAACAACTGTTAATAATCTTAGTCTACTCCGGGTTCTTTTTGCTGCACCTGTGTTTCATAGTTTCATCATATGTTACAGAAATTGTGTATATCAACCTTAAAATAATCCATTTTTATTGTTATAAATGAAATACATATTTCATATTTACAAATAGAACACATAGAAAAATATAAAAAGGAAAATTAAGGTCACTTAGACTCTCACAATTTAGAGACAATCACCATTAAAATTTTGGTGTATTTTCTCAGCATATTCTTTCCTATATCTTTAATCTTTTTTTCTTCCTATTACATTCTTCAAATATACAGAAAAGATAGAGACTAATATAACTGGCACTCATGTATCCATCACCAAAGTCTCAAAAATATGGATATTTTTCTATGTATATTTAAGATTCTTCTATTTTCTTTTCTCATTCAGTGTCCCTCCTCCCCCCACTTTTTTTTGACAAAACATAACATTGCAGATACAGCTGATGCTCCCTATGCTCATTTTTGTCTTTCCAAGATTGATCCATATTGAGATGGATGGCTCTGGTCTATTTAATTTCCCTGCTGACTAATATTCTACCATATGGACATAACACACCATAAGTAATACAGTATTGCCGTCTGTATTCCTGCATAGGTCTCTTAAAAAGAATCTCTTACGTATGTGGCATTGCTAATGCGTGGGGCAGGCTTGTGTCCAACGTTACCAGGCATCGACAAACTGTTTAAAGCGATTGTAATAATTTGTATTCTTGTAAGTGACATTGGACAGCTAATTTTGGTTTTGGCTTCACTTGGTATTATTGTTAGGCTTTAAAGTTTTTGCCAATCTTCAAGAGTGTAGAGTGGCTTCTTTCATTGTATGTTACCTATACCTTATTATTGATAATACAAGTAACCTTTATTTCTAAATCACAACTGATATGGATCTGATTTTTGATTCAACTCATTTATTGAGCACTACGTCAAGTCCAAGACGTCCTGAGGTTGTTATGTAGGGCTGTTGTCAAATCTGGCTGCCCAGATCTGCCTTCTCTAACCCTATGCCACCAGCATCAATATCACTGTCCTCTGGTTCTAGAGTTCTCCTTCAGGGTCTGGGAAGGTTCTAGCTATAGAAATGAGGTCAGAGGAAGGATTCTATTAAAGCAATTCTGTCGTCTTTTTACCTGCTACTAATCATGCTGACCATAAATATACTTATAAAAATTATGCAGGCTACAGATGACACCATGCAATACCAGAACATATTAAAAATACAAATCCTCTTCCATTCTTCTCCCCTTTACCCAATAAATAACCACTTTAGATAACCTGTGCTTTTCCCTTCATATTTGTGCGTATGTACAAATGTGATGAATATTCTTGAACATGTCTCTTGGGCTCATGTAATTTTGTAACTTAATGTTATCTGTCAACATCTGTGCAGTATTCTAAAATATGGAATAAAAACATAATAACTAACCTAATTCTTCTAAGATGGGCATTTAGCCTGCTTTCAGTTTTCCACTATTGTAAACAACTTTGTGGAAAATATTACTGTAAATGTCTTTGGACATCAGCCTAAGAATTGCCTCGAGAAATTTCTAGAAGTCCTGTTTACATGCCAATTTTTAAAATTTCCTGATGAATCGATGACTTCTAAGTCAGTTTCAGACACAGTTCTTGGATTTTGTGAGCTTTATGTTTTGTAAACGTAACATTTGTAAACTCCCTGATAGGGGAGTTTTGAGGATTGAATGAAATCATGTGTATAAAGTCCATACACAGAGCTCGGACCAGAGTAGAGCTTTAATTGATGTCAATTTTTTCACCTCTTTCTCAGTTGGCAAAAGGGAAATGTGAAAAAAAAAAAGGAAATGAAATACATTTCCACTCACATCAGACTTTGGTCTAGAGCTGGCATTGTTCTCAAATATCTCTAGTAGGTTCCCGTGGAAAGAAAAATATATTTTCCATCCAGAATGTAACAGGGAGCATAACAGAGGGAATACCGTTTGATCCTCCATGGAGAAAGCTATGATGTTGACATATTTCTCAAAAAGTAAAGTGAGGCATAAAGGCAGCTCTCAATGATTCTTGCTTTTTCACTATCAGCTTCCATTGCTTTTATTTTCTCATCTGGGAATAACTGTAGTGATTGTAACGATTATAAAAAATAAGAATAACCATATACCAAATTTCTTAAATGCTCTGGATCTAGTAAGGAAGAGTCAAAAGTGGCTTATTTCTTCCCTCGCCCTTCAGAGTTGCTCTGGGATTCATTCTTACCCATCCATTGGAACAAGTCTTTGGCATCCCATATTTTTTCTGAACAATTGTAGGGTTTAAGAAATCCTGTCCCATTTAATAGCAAAATTAAAAAATCTCATCCAATTTAAAACTTATCCTCCCGTGCATATTTTAATGCATAGAATAGTCAATGGAAAATGATGAAAGGAGACATATTTAAAATTCAATGGATAATTTAAAATGGAATCATAAAAAATAATTAAATATTCCAAAAGAAGTCAGAGGAAAAAGAAACAGAGGAAAAAGCTGGGAGGACAAACAGAAAACAGACAAGATAGCAAACAAAACAAAACAACCACCAAAATGATGGATCTAAATCTAATCACATCGTTCAATCACCAGTAAATCAATATTTAATAACATTAAATGTTAATGAACTACACATTCCAGTTAATGTGTCAGGATTGCTAGAATTGATAAAAAAAAATACCCCAAGGGGCGCCTGGGTGGCTCAGTGGGTTAAGCCTCTGCCTTTAGCTCCACTCATGATCTCAGGGTCCTGGGATGGAGCCCCACATCGGGCTCTCTGCTCAGTGGGGAGCCTGCTTTCCCCTCTTTCTCTGCCTACTTGTGATCTCTCTCTGTCAAATAAATAAATAAAATCTTAAAAAAACCCAAAAAACAAACCAGGACCCAATTCTATGCTATCTATAAGAGATTCACTTTACATATAAAAATATAGATAGATTTAAATAAATATGTTGTAAAAATACACTCTGAAAACGAAGTGATAGAAGTCTGGAGTAACTATATTAATATGAAATAAATTATGCTATAAGTAAAAAAAAAAGAAGGTTCTTTCATGATAGTAAAATAGTCAATTCATCAGGAAGACAGACATTAAAGAAGAGTACCTTGGGATGAGTACTGGGTATTATATGTAAATGATGATTCTCTAAATTCTATACCCGAAATCAATTTTACCATCTATGTTAACTAGAATTTAAATAAAAAACTTGAAAAAAAGATAAAAAGAAAGTAAGTACCTACTAACAGAGCCTCAATCTACATGAAGCAGTAAGAGACAATCCACCATTTTTATTGGTGATTTTAATACCTATCTCTGAGGCAATCAATAGTCAACTAGACAAAACTTAGTAAAGACACAGTTGATCAGAACAACACTATCAACCAACTTGAACTAACTTATAGAAGACTATACCCACCACCAATAACAGGATTCACATATTTTTTCAAGTGCGTATGGTATTCAACAACAGAGATCAAAAAGATTCAAGAGTTTAAATCAAATTGAAACTATACACGTATGTCCTGGACCACAACAAAATTAAACTAGAAATCAACAATAAGATATCTAGGAAAGTCTCAACTATTTGGAAATAAAATATAATCCATGGGTCAAAGAAAAAAAAATCAGGAGAAAATAGAAAACATTGTAATTTGAATGATAATAAATATAATATATCCACATTTGTTGTATACAACTATAGTAGTGCTTACAGGGAACTTTATAGCTATATCTGCTTATAATAGAAAAAGGGGAAGGTCTAAACCTAATGACCTGAAGAAGACAGGGAGAACAAAAAAGGCAAAGAAAAGCCAAAGGAAGTAGTATGAAGGAAATTATAAAAATAAAAGTGCAGAGGCCAGACAAATGAAAGCACAAAAGAAAGAAAATTAACAAACCAAACTTGGCTCTTTGAAAAGATTGAACTTAGTAACCCACTAGCTACTCTGATCATGTAAAAAAGGGGAGAAAACACTAATTTTCCATATCAGAAGAGAAAGAGGGGTTATCCCTGCAGATCCTATGGACGGGAGGAAGATAAGAGTATTCCGAATGAGTTTAAATGAAGGCCCCGCCTTTCCCCTCCAGCTGCTGCTCACTTCCCTTCCTGCCACCCATCCCGAGGATCATCCATCCTTTGGTGCAGACAGAAAAAGCAAGTAGCAGTGGTCAGGAGAAACATGGCTCTGAAACACATTTCCAGCACCACGTGCTTGGGAGGTTTGCAGAAAGTTTTTGAACATGACAGTGTGGAACTGAACTGCAAAATGAAATTTGCTATCTACACACCACCAGAGGCAGAAACTGGGAAATGTCCTGCACTGCATGACTATCGGGTTTAACTTGCACGGGACAAAATTTTATATCGAAGTCTGGTTATCATCAAGCTGCCTCTGAACCTGGCCTTGTCCTCATTCCAGCTGCCAGCCCCCGTGGCTACAATATTAAAGGAGAAGACGAGAGCCGGGACTTTGGCACTGGGGCTGGGTTTTAAGGGGATGCCACTGAAGATCCGTGGAAAGCTAACTACACAATGTACTCTTAGGTAACTACGGAGCTTCCCCAACTCATAAATGCCAATTTTGCAATGGACTCCCCCCCCGCCCTCCAAAGGAGGTCTATTTTGGGCCAATCTAAAGGGAGGCCACAGAGCTCTGATTTGTGCTTTGAAGAATCCTGGAAAGTCCAAATCTGTGTCAGGATTTGCTCTAGTTTGCAACCCAGCGCTCTGTCCTTGAGGGAAAAGAAAAAAAAATGCCTTTAGCAGATATGTGGGAACAGATCAAAGTAAATGGAAGGCTGATGATGCTCCCCATCTTATGAAGTCCTACCCAGGTGGTCAGCTGGACACACTAATTGACCAAGGACAAGATGACCAGTTGCCTACAGATAGACAATTACTACCTGATAACTTCATAGCCGCCGGTACAGAAAAGAAAGTCCCTATTGTTTTCAGATTACAAGAGGGTTATGATCATAGCTACTACTTCATTGCAGCCTTTATTACTGAGCACATCAGACATCATGCAAAATAGCTGAATGCGTGAAAAACTTCAGATAAGAGAATTTCTTCAGGATTATAAAATTGTAATAAACAGGACTGCAGGGAGAAAGGATTTCAAGGCATTGGATTTCATAGTGCTAACAATGCATCATTCCACAGTTGCATCACTTCCTGAATAAATATATAAACCCTGAAAAAAAGAGAGACGGTTATGAACAACTTTAAGATGACAGATTCAACAACGTGGATGAAATGAACACAGTTTTTGAAAATACGCCTTATAACAACTGATACAGGATCTAGCAGAAATATTGGTAAAAAAAAAAAAAAAAACCTGCTACTCAAAAGATACATTAAGACAAGGAATATGCAAGCCACAGACTGGGAAGAAATATTTACAAATCCATTTTCTGACAGGGGACTAGATGTGAGGGTACGGGAAGATTTTTTATAACCTGACAATAAAAAGATAAAACAACAATGGCAACAACAACAAAAACCCCCTCTAGAAGAAGAAAAGATTTCAGGAGACACTTTACAAGGATGATACACAAGTGGGAAAAAGTGCTCAACTTCATTACTCATCAAGGAAATCCAAATTAAACCACAACGAAATACCACTAAACATACCCACCAATCGGTTGTTTGGAAAGAGTAAACAATAATGTTGGCAGGAATGTGGAGCAACTGAAATTCTCTCCTATTGCTGGTGGGAATATAAAGTATGATCACTTTAGAAAGTTTCTGAAATTTCCTTATAAAAGTGAACATATACTTACCCCTATAAATCCAGTCACTTCACTGTAGGTATTTAAGGTATCCATTAAGGTATCAATTAAGGTATCAATGAAAATGGGTCTGTAAAAAAAACAAGGCTTGTGGAAGAACACAATAGAATTTATTCATATAGCCCCAAACTGGACACAGTCCTCGTGTCCATAAACAGGAGAATGCATACGCAAAGGTTCGTAATCTGTCTGTGGAATACTACTCAGCAGTACAAGTAAAAGAACTATTGATATGTACAGCAATAGCGTTGGATATCAAAAACATTTTGCTGCAATGAGGAGTCATTACTATATGGTTTAATTTACGTGGAATTCTAAAATTTGGCCAACCCATTCTATGCTTGAAAAAAATCTTAAAGTGGGAGGGGATTGACAGAAAAAACACGAGGGGGACTTTGGGAGGTTATGGTAATGTTCTTTATTTGATAAGAGCTTGGGGTTATGCATATGTATTTGTCAAAACTCAACAAACACATACTTAAGATTTGTGATTTCATTGTATGTAAGCTTCTTTATCAATAACTGGACTAAACTCGAACTAATGCGCGCTGAGGTATTTAGGAGATGTATATTGATGTCTACAATTCACATTGAAATGCATAAAACTAAGATGGAGTAATGAATGGATAGAGAGATGGATAGACAGGTTAGCAAGACAGGTGGTGGGTCTATGGGGTTCCCTATAAATTCTTTTCAACTTTTGCTGAACGTCTGAAAATTTTCCTAAGAAAATATTGGCAAAAAACCCTCTTCATCCCTCCCCGTCTTGGTGACAGCCTCAAGAAGTCTGGAGTGGGAAGGGGGAGGAAGGCAGTGTGTTTGATGTCTCTCTGTCCATACACTTTCCTAGTAGTGGCTTCTGGCCCTTGTAGGGTTGACTAAGAGGAGGGGAGAGAGGAGAAGCCAGGGGGGTCTTATTGAATAGGTCAGTTGCATCTGGCATCCCCTTCTGGGTGCAGGTGCGCAGTTGCCAGCCCTTTTTCAGGGGGCTTTTTTTTTGGGCTCCACGGAGATCTCCCTAGTAGGAATCTCTGGCTACCATTCACTATCTTAGGTAATACCTTTTCTGGATGGCCCCTTACAACATGTCAACCACCTACCTCTGATGGCATGGTGCAGCCTCTTCCTGATGAGATTGACTTACGCCTGGTGGGATGCTTTGGGGGGAAGTCTTTTTAAAGATCTGTGGCTGGTTTCCTAGTATGCGGTCCATACTGGGCATTTGGAAAACATGGGCCACCTTAGTGAAGCCTTACCTGAAGTATGGGCCACTCCCAGTTCAGTTCTTTCTTCTTTCTGCCTCCTTCTTCCAGGCCGACCCTCTTGCCTTTGGCTTTACTCAGATGTGCGTGGCAGTCCCTGAGTTCTTCAAACTTTAGGAGCACCTATCGACCCGAGTTGTTTTGAGGCTCGTTTTCAGGCAGCTCATCTGCCTTAAAATGAGGGGAAAGCATTTCCCCACCTATGAGAAAGGTGTGAGGAGGGGGAACATATAGCACATAGCCCCCCGTATTTCAAAAAGATTGTATTTATTTACTTGAGAGAGAAAGAGCATAAGCACAAGCAGGGGGAGGAGCAGAGGGAGAGGGAGAAGCAGACTCCCTGATGAGCAGGGAGCCCGATGTGAGGCTTGATCCCAGGATCCCAGGACCTGAGACCATGACCTGAGCTAAAGTCAGATGCTTAATCAACTGAGCCATCTAGGTGCCCGGCACATATCCCTTTTTAAAGAAGTCCTCACTCTAAGCCCCAGTGAAATTTTAAATGAAATTAAATTTGGGAGCAAATAATAGTCTACACTGGTAAAATTGGCTCTCTACTTTACCCTTTGCAGCCTTGCATAGAGGATCTAAGACCTGACTTTAAATGAGAAGTTTCTTGACAACTATTGTTTGGTACTTAGGCTTTGGCTCAAATGCAAAACTTGAAGATAGAAAGTTTCCATAATCCCTTAACGGTAGCTGATCTGTTTCCTTTCCCTGTCTTCTGCGTAGCAGAATATTTATGAGGTAGAGATGTTTGCAGAAAAGAGCCCTAATGGGGAAAGGGGTCTCAGAGACCTAATCCCACCTCTTTTCTTCACTGAAGAGACTCAGAGATACCAAGGTTTGCCTGGGGAAACGCAACTAAGTAGCAGGAGAGATGAACTCATTTCTGGTTCACTGCTCAGAAATCGGCTTTTCTAACTTCCTCTCTGCCGGGGAGATAAAAATGAAGGCAGCAGGTTTCCTTCCATTTCTGAGCCCGTGTTCCACCACTGCACACATCTTAACTTTCGGCTGTGAGTGGCTGAGAGCACAGCACCTTCCCCAGAAGTCCTGGTAGGACCCCCAGGCCAGCGGTGCACATCACCTGAGCAGCTGCCCCTTTCAAAGAGGAATTGGCTCGAAGCACTTTGTTCGGCTTCGTGAGTCAGCTGAAAGGAGACCCGGGGCTCTGAAGGTGGATTACAGAGAAAAGGGGCCATTTGTCTGGGTGAAGGAGCCTCGCATTGGGATTTCTCCATTACCTTTGAATAACCGTGTTTGTGGCGGCCCCCCAGCTCTGCCTCCATTAGGTGCTGGAATCCGATTACTGCCTGCAGTTCAGGGCGGGGCTTTTTGCTCCTTGCCTTTCCTCCGAAGAGCAGGGCAGAACCTTCATTTGTGGCATTTGCTCTCTGGGGGTCGGAGCAGGTGGGGAGTGAATGGCCAGAAAGCAAAGCAGCCAGTTGGCAAAGTTAGCAAAGGCCTCAATGCTCTGGTCTGAGCCTTGTGCTTATCCTGCTCCCCAGAGCTGGGGTTGTCGGTTGTTTTAGGGTCCTCTGGAGAGCGTGGCCTCAGAGGAAAAGGAATTAGATTATTCTATTCAATACCTTGTGAGGACTCTGGGCTAGGAATTTTATGATCGTTATTTCATTGCAGACTCACGACAGCCTCGGAACTAGGTTTCCCTTTTATTGAGGAGAAAGACGTTAAGTACTCGGCCAGAGTTACACACAAGCCAGAGGTTTAGAGGGAGGTCAAGTTCTTGAAGCAATCCATGGGACTTCCCCACAAGAATCCAGAGATAAAATCTATAGCATTGATCTCATAGTTAAATTAATCAAATTGACATTTAATGAAAAGCAATGGATTGCCTCCTTGTAGCCCCAGGAAGAGCCACTTGACTATAGCTAATCAGAGATATAAATGCCTCTCTCAAAGGAATATGTGATCAGAATTCACAGGCAGTAAAGGAACATAGGGAAATGGGAAAAAGAGGACCAAGCCTCAGGGGGTGTTGGAGAGGAATTCTCTCAGTGCGCCCGGACCCAGGCATGGAGGTGGGGGAACTGGGGAGATGTTGGTCAAAGGGTACAAACTCGCAACTCAAAGATGAGTAAGCGCTGGAGATCTAATGCATGGCATAGTAATTGTAGCCCACAGTACTTTATTGTGTACTTCAGAGTTGCTAAGAGACTAGATCTCACATGGTCTCACCTCATAAAGTAAATAATTATGTGATGTAGTAGAAGTGTTAATTAACGCTACTGTCATAATCATATTGCAATATATAAATACTCAAATCAACAGGCTGTGCACCTTAAGCTTCCACAAGGTTATATGTCAATTATATCTCAATTAATAAATATCATGAGGCAAGCCCAGAACAATGAAAAGAAATAAATCTCTTTTTCTGGGGCAAAAACACAAACACATGAATACAAACCGATGCTGTTGGTTTGTACCACCATCCCATCTTGTTTGAATGACCTTCATCAGTGTCAGAACTTTTCAGTTTGGTGAGAAGAATTCATTTAAGATTGTTTTCTTGTAACAGGATTGTTTTAGCAGAGAAAGAAACGTAGCTTGTGGAGTTCTTGATGTGAGGAGGCATTTTCAGAGGTTCTGAGGGAACTTTTGGGACATTCTCAAACCAAGCTCCTATGGACACAATCCTCTGCTGGACATGGGCCTCTGAGAGGGGTATCCTATCCTTCCAAATCCATCCTTCTGCTGGTGTAATGAGGGAGAAAGAGGCAGGGTGGGAGATCTCTCTATAGAAGGTATTAGGTCTGTACCCACCAATCACTAGTCAACCAGTTGATCTTTGTGGACTTCTTCATGGGTGGAAATTGCACAACATGTAAATGCTGTCTTTTCCTCTCCCTTTCATTGCCATGACGGCTTCTTTCTCCATATCCTTAATCAACTATTCCATGCCAACACCTGTTGAAGTGAAACTTATAATGTGAACGATTGGCAAAGGCTATTCTGGTGGCTGATGGTGGGGGTGGGAGAAGGGGGGGTCAACAAGGTGACTGCACGTGCTCTTCCAAAGTTGAAAGCCCTGGGCGGGTGTTGGAAGGATGAAAATTATCCTTTGATGTCTCCTTATTTGCGATGTTGATCTCTCTCCCTTCCCATGATGCCTCCTCATTCTTTTTGGTTCTAGTCAAATTACTTCCCCCACTTTCCTTTTTCTCTAGGTACAGGTTTGCTTTTCTGTTTTGGATGTAACCTGTATCTATCTTTATGTGTGTGTGTGTCTGGAGATTCTTTAAAAATTGACTTTGAAGTTAGCACTTTTCACATGTATGTTATTTAAAGGGTCAAGCGATTCTATAAGTCTTATTATGAATCCCAGCATCCACCTGCTTCCGGTGCCCCTGTTCTGTGCTCTTCAGAGGCAGTCCCTTTCAATTGGTGGCTTTCATATCTCTAAATAATAAATTTATTCTGTTACTTCTCCATTCTGGGAGATTTAAGCATTCTGTGATTTCAACTTTCACTTTTCTTTATATCGGCACATTTCTTATCCTCTCCTTCACCCCATCCTCCCCAAATAGTTATACCACTTTGGTTAGATCAGTATTCAGCATTTACTTTATGACTTTAAATAAATGCTATTCATAGCAGAGCCATATGTATATATATGCTACAATAAATTTTCCCTTCTGGTGTAATATTTGCTTTCTCTGAAGTTAATAATTGCTTTCTGAGTTGTTTTAGTTTTCTATGTAGTTAAATCATCCTTAAGCTCTCCCTGTTGCTTATTTTTGCTTTAGTAACCTTAAAGCCCCAAGCAGTCTACAAATTTGATCTGGTTGGAGTCTTCTCTCCTAGAACTTGTTTCTTGCTGCTACATGGAGTGGTTGTCTCTGGCCAGCGTGTGCTATTGTGAACTTGGTCTCCATTCACTTTCAACATGAAAATTGTTTTGCCTTTCTTTTTTGGGTTGAACCCCCACTTCTTAGATTCCCACACCTTTATTAGTTCTTTTTTTAAAATACTTTCTCATTTAGGTGCAACCTGTCTTCCAATAAGTTCTTGATAAGGGATCCATTGTGATTGGTGCCGTATAGCATTCTTTGTTGGAAATAATTTTTCCCTTCAGATTTGGAACATATTACTCCATTTTTCTCTAGTTTCTGGTGTTGCCATTGAGAAGCCTGAAACCACACTGATTCTTCATTCTTTGTAAATCATTTTTTTTCCCCTTTTTGGAAACTATTGGAATATTCTCTTTGTTCTATCTTCTAAATTTTCAAGATGGTGTGCCTTGCTGTGTATTTATTTTCATCTGCTTCAATATAGGAAGTTATGTTTTTCAATTTTGGGAATGTTTCTCCTTCTCCCTCTCCTCCCCCTTGCCCCCTTTCCCCTCATCCTCCTTCTCCTCATTCTCCTCCTCCCACCTTCCCTTCCCCCTCTCTCTCCCTCCTCCTCTCTTTCTTCTCTTCCTCCTCCTTCTTCTTGGTGTCTATTCTTTTTCTGTCTGTTTTCCTGTCCCTCTCTCTTTCTGCCTCTCTTTCTCTCTCTCTCTCTGGAATTCTGATTATTTTGGTATTGAGCCTCTTCTAAATCTTCCTGCTTTTTAAAATTTTGTTCCAATTGCTTTTCCTTTAGCTTTATTCCCCCCCAAATAAAGCTAAACTCATTATACTCAACTTTGTCTTCTTACTCTTCTAGTGAGGATTTTAAAAAGTTCTGCTCTCCTATTTTTAATTTTAAGGAACTGTCTTTCTGGACGGAGTTCTCATTTCATGAAAATAATAGTCAACTTTTATCTCTTTGAGGATACTCAGGATGGGTTTTTGAAGGTTTTATCTCCTCACAAAGTTGCTTTTGTTTGTCTCTTTGCTCTGGTCTCTGCCTTTTATGTTAGAAGTTTTCCTCCGATGTCTGATGACCTTGAGCTGCCTGTTTCTGTTAATAAATGGAGCCCCTCAAAGCTGTTAGGAGCTCTGTGTTCGTGGGCTTCCTTGGAAGTGATTTGGCTGTGTCGATTTTCCGGAAACTGCCCGCCTCCCCACTCTGATACCAACATCTTTAGACTTTGTTCATTTGGCTAGGTGAGGCTATCTCCAGAGAAGAATCTTCTTATCTCCTGCCTGAGTGTCTGCTATCCTTTTTATAACCAAATGGGAGGAGAAGTGGGAGAGCTCATATTCCTGTGTAAATGATCATACATCGCTAGTGTTTTCAGGACTCTGTGTATGGAGAGCTCCCTCCCAGAGACATGGCGTTTTACCCCCAGAGAAGAACCCTCTAGAGTGCCAAGACCTTAAGGGGTAGGTAGACAATCAGGGCTCTACCTGCTCCTTAAATAGAATCCAGCCCTGTCTTTGTCCTTCAACCTTCGCATGCACAGGTAAATTATGCTGCCAATTCTTGAGCATTTGGGGTGTCCTGGTCACTTCCCCATTGCTGGCTTAGGGTTCTACATTCCTGAGTCTGTCAGGTACCACTCATACTTTCTGCTTTCCAGTTTCCTAAATGCTATAGGTATTGTCTTTTCTCTCCTTATCCTTAGGGTTTTTATTTTTTTTTAAAGATCCTCTCCTTGTTACTTTAATGTGATATAATGAAGGAGTGGAAATGTATATATTTATTCACTTGCGCCTCTTAGCTGAAGTCCCTATTTTTCTGTTAGAGTAAAATATAATCATTCAATGTTTCAATTAATTAGAATTCTTTTTTTTTCTTTTATTAATTTTTTTATTAACATATAATGTATTATTTGCCCCAGGGTACATGTCTGTGAATCATCAGCCTTACACATTTCACAGCATTTGCCATAGCACATACCTTCCCCCATGTCCATATCCCTACCCGCCCCCCACCTCCCAGCAACCCTTAGTTTTTTTCGTGAGTTTAGGAGTCTCTTATCGTTTGTCTCCTTCCCCATCCCATCTTGTTTCATTTCTCTTCCCCACCCCCCAACCCCCTGCCCTGCCTCTCAAATTCTTCATATCAGAGCGATCATGTGATATCAATTAATTAGAATTCTATATATGCATTCTGCTTTGATGGCGAGAAAGGGAATGAGTGGAGCATGATATTGTAATAAGTGAACCCACCGGTCTATGTCTTTTGGAGTAAATATGGATTTGCCCTCTTTCCTGTTTAAAAAGATGCCATGTTCAGAAAAATGACCCTGAATCGTTCTTGGGACAACAGGGAAGACTCAGCTGTATTCAGTTTATAGACCTTGGGCCAAAAGCAGGAATATTATAAAACACCTTTTAAAAAAAGTTTTTACAAATTTTCACTTTATCAGTGAGTTCTCCTTTACATTGATATCGTTTCTCTTTTCTCTTCAGCTTAACATCAAAAAGAGAACAGGGAGATGCAGTATAGTTGAAATAAAAGGAACAGATTACCCACAACTTACCCCCTTTCCCTCCCACTCAAAGACAACCATTGTTAACATGTTGCTATATTCTCTTTTTTTACTTTTTTTTAGGCACTTTTTTCTCAAAGTATTTTTGATCATGGAATTGTCTTAGACCTTGAACAAGTTGTCAGAAAGGACCACTCACTCTCCTCACACTCTAGCTTCCCCAACTGAAGGTGACTGATTTGGGAACCCCATGTCTTAATGTTATAGAGTTGACATTATGTTTTGTGTTTGGTTACTCTATGGTGCTCTCTCCCTAGAACCCTCTCCTTCATTTCCTTATTGCTTCACACACACACACCCATACACACATACACACACACACTGTGTAGTCCATGCAGAAAAACAATACAGTCACTTCTCAGAAGGAGGGACAGTAACACTTTTACAAATGACAAAAGCAGCTCTGTTTATGAAAGAGATTTTCTATTAAACTTGGCAAGAAACTGAAAGGTTTTTTTTTTTTTTTTTTCTCTATCTAATGGGAGTGAGTTTGTGCATGAGAAAGAGAGAGAGAGGGATTGGGAGAGAGAGGAAAGAGAGATGAAAGAACGAACGCATTATTGAGGGAGCGCAGCCTGATTGAATGGGGAGCAGGCAGCTGCAGAAATGAGATAGGAACTTGGAATGCCTCATGGTGCCAAGACTGTCAGAGCAGCTCCTGGGGTCTGAAAAACGACAGCAGGATTCAGCATTCCTCTGACAAGCACTGGAAAATAGAATGTGAAAAAGTCAGAGGGAGGGAAGATACGGGGCAAGCCATCACAATATTTCCTCCTTCTCTTTGGATGACTATGAAATGTTGGGCATTTCAGGGGCACGGGTGAGGGGACATTTGGACAGTTGGTCATTATGGTGCTGCCAAGCCACATAGTCACTCTCCAATGGGGCATTTTCTTAGCTTAAATAGTCAAGAGGATTGCCTCTTAATGTACACAGCCCCCACTTATCCTAGACTCATATTTCACTTTTCTCAACTGATCTTTCCCAACTGATTGTCTGTGCCAGGGGTCAGCAACCATCTTTCTGTAAAATGCCAGATAGTTAATATTGGAAGTATGGTGGAACATATGGTCTCTGTCGCCACTATTCAACTCTGCTGTTATAACATGAAAGCAGCCATAGAAATTCATAAATGAGAGTGTGGCTGACTTCCAATATAATGTTATTTGTGGACACTGTTTTACATGTCACAAAATATCATCATTCTTGTTAGTTTCTCTAATTCTTTGAAAAGGTAAAAAGCGTTCTTCACTCATGGTTCTTAGCTATACAAAGACAGGCCATAGGTTGGATGTGGTCCTTGGGCCACAGTTGGTCAAACTCTGGTCTCTATCCAAATCAGGGCATGTGGAGGCAGACAGAAGGGGTCTCCAACTGTACCCCGCCTCCTGTTCCCTCTCCTTTCTTCCTCTTCTCTCCTTCTCTTCCCTTCTCCTCAGCTTCCCATTGTTCTGATTTAGAAATAAGAACTTTACGTGAGAGAAGTGAAGTTTCTTCTTCAACGCATTGGTGAAACTCCTTAGGATTGCTCTGGGTCTAAAACTTATTTCTTTTTTAATTTCCTATTCTAGAATTCTTGAATACACAATTAGTTAGTTTATACTAATTAGTATGCCTTGCACAACTGGGCTGTAGAGATAAGCTAGGTCCAACCTTGCCCTCTAGGGCTCACTTTTTCAGGGTATGATATGAATAATCCATATGAACCTACTTATGTGTAGTCTTGCCCTTCAAAATGAAATCTAGGTATATAGGTTACAGTTATGGTTAAAGTTTGGGAAGAAATCCATCCTTGGACCAAGCAGGCAAAGGGAATAAAAAGCACATGTATAAGTTACCCTTTTTACCTGTGCAGCAGGGTTTAAAATAACAAGACTAATACTCTTACACTGTTGGTGGGAATGCAAGCTCATATAGCCACTCTGGAAAACAGTATGGAGGTTCCTCAAGAAGTTAAAAATAGAGCTACCCTACCACCCAGAAATTGCATTACTTGTATCCTTCATTACCTGAAGGATACAAGCATTGTGATCTGAAGGGGCACCTGCACCCCAATATTTATAGCAGCGGTGTCCACGATAGCCGAACTATGGAAAGAGCTCAGATGTCCATCGGCAGAGGAATAGATAAAGAAGATGAGGTACACACACACACACACACACACACACACACACACACACACAGGAATATCACTCAGCCATCAAAGAGGATGAAATCTTCCCATATACATTGACAAGGATGGAACCTGGAGGGTATTATGCTGAGTGAAATAAGTCAATCAGAGAAAGACAATTATCGTGATTTCACTCATATGTGGAATATAAGGAATAGCACAGAGGATCATAGGGGAAGGGAGGAAAAACTGGGCAGAAATCAGAGAGGGAGACAAACCATAAGAGACTCTTAATTGTAGGAAACAAACTGAGGGTTGCTGGAGGGGAGGTATGTGAGGGGATGGGGTAACTAGGTGACAGGCATTAAGGAGGGCATATGATATAATGAGTACTGGGTGTTATTATTTGCAACTGATGAATTACCGAACTCTGAAACTAATGATGTACTGTATGTTGACTAATTGAATTTAAATAAAATAAAACAAGACCATTATTTTAAATTTTGCCTCCGGATGAGTATAGTTCCTAACAAGTTCCCCATCCTCTGGTTCCAAGACATTTCTGGAAGTGTCCTTACTGCTGAGGTTTCTGCCTTCTGTAAAGCACTACCAGCCAAGTCTCTATCCTCTGTGGTTGGATGTTTGGTTTTGAAAATGAGAATATTTTTGCGAAGTCACATTTTGCAAATTAGCTGAGTTATCTTGCTGGGTGATAATGTCTGAGTCAAAAACTTCATTAAAAAGCCCATAGTGATGAGTTGTCATGACAGAGACCCCCAGGCATTGGGCAGATGTGTGTAAAGAACACAGGCTTAAGAGTGGGACAGACAGGGCGCCTGGGTGGCTCAGTTGGTTAAGCAACTGCCTTCGGCTCAGGTCATGATCCCGGACTCCCGGAATCGAGTCCCATATCGGACTCCCGGCTCTGCGGGAAGTCTGCTTCTCCCTCTGACCTTCTTCCCTCTCATTCTCAGTCTCTCTCTCTAATAAATAAATAAATAAATAAATAAATAAATAAATCTTTAAAAAAAAAAAAAAGAGTGGGACAGACAACTCAGAGACTACCTCTACCATGTATCAGCTATACGATGTCAGAGGAGAAACTTTACCTCTTTGAGACTCAATTTTCCCATCTGTACAGTGGGGCTAGAAATACCACCCTTCCACGGTTGTAAGGATTAGAGATGACGTATGTAAAATGCTCTGAGCATGGTAAGTGTTCAGTATATCACATACTCTTACTGGGCCAATTTATTGTAAAGGATAGTTTACATGAGTCAGAGTTTTTTCAAAATAGGCTTTTGGGGATGGATTCTGCAGCAGTGTTAAATAAATGAATCAAGATATTTTCCATTTCTGTTTTTGAATATGTGCCTTCTTGGTTTTTTTCCACAGAAAAATTGGACACCTCACTTCTGAATCACACTAGCTGAAACACCATGTTTCACTGCAAGCTACTGTTTTCTTAAAAAAAAAAAAAAAAAGTGTTATTTGTCCAGCTTCTCTTGAAAGATCAGCTAAATGTCACATTATCTTGCGTCTGCTAATCTTTCAAAATGCTCACTGCAACAGTCATAACAATTGCTTCATGCTCAAGTTATTTAAGAAGTGTGTCTCTAAATATAGTGTTACTGAATTTTTATTTTTATTTAAAGGTCCAGGTTTACGTTTCTACATATAAATATGGATTCATTATAAAACATCTGGAAAACATAATAACAAAGCTGGTTTAAATTTTTTCTCCTGGTCTTATAACACAAAGCTAGCCACAGTTAAATCACTGCCACCATTTTGGTATATGTTCTAACCTATGGACCATTTTGCCATAGCTGTACCCACCCATATAATGTGGTAATAATGTGATGTGTATGTGAATGTGTATATATGTATATATACAATCCATCAATATTTATCTTTAAAATGATATCATTTATTTTTGGCCATAATAATTTACAGACATATTATAAGGAAGCTGAAAAACACTGAACATTGTAAAGATAAGAAAACATCCCATAATTCCATCATACATAAATCATTTCCTTAATATTTTTTCTTTCTTGTATTTTTAAAGTATTGAGATATTACTACATATTCTTATTCTTTTTTAAAAGATTTATTTATTTATTTATTTATTTTCTTAAAATATTTTATTTATTTATTTGACAGAAAGGAGAGAGATCACAGCAGGCAGAGAGGCAGGCAGAGAGAGGGCGGGGGAAGCAGGCTCCCTGCTGAGCAGAGATCCCAATGCGGGGCTGGATCCCAGGACCCTGAGATCATGATCTGAGCCGAAGGCAGAGGCTTTAACCCACTGAGCCACAAAAGATTTATTTATTTATGTTGGAGAGATTGAGAGAGAGAGAGAGAGAGTTGGGGGAGGGGCAGAGGAAGAGAATCCTCAAGTAGACACAGGTCTATCTTTTGACCACTATATTGCCTTTGCTCCTTTTTAAAACTGTATTGGTGTGGTCCGTTTATGGCTCTCTATTCTGCTCCATTGATCTGTCTGTCTCTTATTTTGCCAACATCACACTGTCTTGATTATTATAACTTTACAGTAAGTTTTGAAGTCCAGTAGCATTAGTCCTCTAACTTTGTTCTTCTCCTTCAATATTGTTTTGGCTATTCCGGGTCTTTTGCTTTTCCATATAAACTTTAGAATCAGTTTGTCAATATCCACAAAACAACTTGCTGGGATTTTAATTTGGATTACATTGAATCTATAGATTAATTTAGGAATAACTGATATCTGGACACTATTGAGTCTTCCTGTCCACAAACATGGACTATCTCTCCATTTATTTGGGTTTTTTAAATTTCTTTCATTAGAGTTTGGAAGATTTTCCTCATATAAATCTTGTGTCTACTTTGTTAGATTTATACTTAGGTATTGCATTTTGTTTTGTGTGTTCATATAAATGGTATTGTGTTTTTAATTTCAAATTATACTTGTTCATTGCTGGTACATAGGAAAATGATCGATTTTGTAGTCTGAAATCATACAATAATAGCTTAGTTCTAGAAGGTTTTTTTTGTTCTTGATGTTTCTTTTGTATTTTCTACATAAACAATCATGTAATCTGCATACAATGACAGTTTTATTTCTTCCTCTCCAATCTGTATAGTTTTACTTCAAGTCCTTGTCTTATTGCATTAGCAAGAACTTGCATTATGATGTTAAAAATGAGTGGTGAGAGGGTACATCTTTGCTTTGTTCCTGATATTAGCAGGAAAGCTTCTAGTTTCTCACTATTAAGTCTGATGTTAGCTGTAAGTTTTTTGTAGGTGTTCTTTGCCATCTTTGTAAACTGAGGAATTTTCCCTTTATACCTTGGAAACTCAGGTGGGTTGGGCAGTTAAAAGGTTCTGCAAAGCCTATTCTCAGAGAGGTTCTAAAAGCCAATTTTTTTCTATGTATACTCTTTTCCTACTACCAAGGTATTGGATTTTGCCAAGCATTTTTCTGCATCTATTAATATAATCATGTGATTTTTTTTTTCCTTATTAGTTGTTGATGTGATGGATTACATAATTAATTTTTGAATGTTCAACCAGCCTTGCATACTTGGGATAAATCTCACTTGGTTATGGTGTGTAATTTTTTCCATACATTGTTCAATTTGCTAATATTTTGTCAAGAATCTTTGCATCTATGTTTATGAGAAATATTGGTTTGTAGCTTTCTTTTCTTATAATGTCTTGTTCTGGTTTTAGTATTAAGGTAATGACCTCATAAGATGAGTTGAGAAGTATTCCCTCAGCTTCTATCTTCTAGAAGAGATTGTAGAGAACTTGTATAATTTCTACCTTAAATATTTGGTAGCATTCACCAGTGAATCATTGGAGCAAGAGCTCAGTTTTGATAGAAGAAAAACAAAAAGATGTTTGAAATATTAATATTTTCAGCACAGATTTCAAACCTCACGAATGATTCTTCTATTTTTTATCATTTATTTTCTTTTAAAAGAAAAGAACCATTTATTTTTAAGAGGTCATAAGAAGTTGTAAGGAAGTCTATCCGAAAGTGGATTAAAGATAAGGCTCAAGAAAAAAAAATCAATTTCTTGTAGCAGGAAAACAGTAGGCATAGAAGAAGAATTGAATTTTGGAAGCCCTGCAGGTATAAGCTTTGCTACCCAATCCATCTGAATTTCCAAGTCCCAGAAATATTTTCCATGAATACTCCATTTTAGGGTAATAAATTATGACCATTTATTGTTAGCCAATGTGTGTCCTTAATTTTTTTTATGGAAGGTGTACATATGTAACACTTTTTGAAACTTTCCATATATGAGAATCTGGGGTTGAATGAAGGGTGGATACAAACATAGGTATTGCTAATTAACAGTATCTCCATTTCTTCCAGGTTGGAGATAGTATTTTGGATAACTCACTCTCTTTTGGGGAAATGCTTGGTCTTTTATTTTTCCTTTATTTATTTATTTATTTATTTTTAAAAACCGCTAAATTTATTTTTGAGATGTAGTTATTTTTCACAAAAAGGTGTTTGTTGTTGTCGTTGTTGTTGCAATTTGGGGTGCAATTTAGTCTTTTTTTTGGTCTTTTTTCCCCCAAATACTTTTATTCGTTCAGTGTTCCAAGATTCATTGTTCGTGTACCACACCCAGTGCTCCATGCAGTACTCGCCCTCCTCAGACCCACCACGAGGCTCGCCCAATCCCCTACCCTCTCCCCTCCAAAACCCTCAGTCTGTTGCTCAGAGTCGACAGTCTCTCATGTTCTCTCCCCCTCAGATTTCCCCCAACTCACCCTGCTCTTCCCTCTCACAATGTCCTCCATGTTTTTTCTTATGCTCCACACGTAAGTGAGACCATATGATAACTGACTCTCTCTGCTTGACTTATTTCACTCCGCATAATCCCTTCCAGTCCCATCCATGTTGATACAAAAGTTGGATATTCATCCTTTCTGATGGAGCCATAGTATTCCATTGTATATATGGACCATATCTTCTTTATCCATTCATCTGTTGAAGGGCATCTCGGCTCTTTCCACAGTTTGGCGTTTGTGGCCATTGCTGCTATGAACATTGGGGTACATGTGGCCCTTCTTTGTACTGCATCTGCTTCTTTGGGGTAAATACCCAGTAGTGCAATTGCAGGGTCATAAGGTAGCTCTATTTTTAATTTCTTGAGGAATCTCCACACTGTTTTCCAAAGTGGCTGCACCAACTTGCATTCCCACCAACAGTGTAAGAGGGTTCCCCTTTCTCTACATCCTCTCCAACATTTGTTGTTTACTGCTTAGTCTTTTAGATTCCTTCCCTTCCCTACTTGCAGATCTTTAAGACAACTGGGGACAAGGGACTTTGGATCTAGGTATTGTATTCTAAATCTGCACTGGTCTCTGCTATAGACAGATGGTTCAGATTTGGTTCAACCTGGGCTAGTGTCCACTGAGGATCGACAGGCCTCATTTGGCCCTTTGGGGCATGGTGTGCTGGTGCCCACTACTGGAGTTCTGGTCATTTGTCTCTGGTTTTGATGTCCCTACAAATAGTGAACTTTGTCCTGACTGAAGACTCTGATGATCACTTCCTTTATTGGCACCTCCTCTTTTACTCCCTATGACATATGGAGACTTTGGCATCTCTATGCTACTCTTTGGGGGATATGCCCTTGTTCTTTAGGTCTCATCTTGTTCAGGTGACCAACTAAATGCCAATCTTCTAAATGAAGACTTATAATCTTCTAGTTTATGTCGGAGAAAGTGAGGGAAAATTCCCACTAGGATGTCCCAACTTACTGGGTCGTTTTCAAGACAGCATCTTCTGGGATTTTGTCCTAGCCAGTGGACCAGATCAATATATTTGCTCATGTGCTTACCCTTCTCCTTTCAAAATTCTCCATCTTCCTGTCCGAGAACTTTCTCTCCAGGCAACTTGAACTTTTATTTATTATGTGCTGAGTTCCTTAACTTCCTTTTATAGTAAAACTAAATGAGTTCAATCTCAAAACTCAAAGGAGTTCGGATCTCATTTGTACCATGCATTTGATTTGATTAGCAAAGAGTGTTTTTCCTTTGCTTATTTGTCTTTTAATTTAGAGACTCTTTTCACTTTTGACAAAGGCTGATTTTCAATGAGAACCCTGTTTGTTCTAAGTAATTCTTGGCTCCTTCTCCCAACAGAAGAAGGCTATGGGTGAGTAGCCATGTGGCAGCAAGATTTCTGACATTTAAAAATGCACCTGAACATATTTATAAAATATTATCGTATTCTGGACCATTCCTGAGTATAATTGGTCATTGGACATTTGCCAATGTTCTGTGGAAGACAGAAATATGAGCTTCTGTAAAGTTTGAGAGCTTCGGTTGTGACACTGTTGGAGAGAGGAGATGGGTGGGGAATCCTTGTGGCCGATGTGACTCACACAATGTAGAATTACAAAGTCAATTCAGGATCTTAAATGGAATCATTTACAAGTTCTTTCTCTCAACATATTTATGTAGTACTTACCATTCCAGTGACTCAGCTGTCTTAGCAGAGAACAGCCAGAGCAGAAAAGGATTTGGAGGAGAGGGCAGAGTATGCTTTCAAATCTGACTTCCTCCAAAGAAGGCAGTTTATTAGCAAGGCTTTGGCTTGATTTTCCAGACTTAACAATCATAAAATAAGCAATTATTCTTACAGCTCAGTTGTTTTATCTCAGTCACTAGGCTGATGATGGTTAACAGTTGTTGCTCAGCTATTTAGGACATAACATGCATTTTTCTGAAAGGCCATGGTCTTGAATTTATTCAAGGATGAAATTCATTGTACCTTCTCTAATTGGTGTTTGTTTCCTAAATGAAAGATATGTTCCTGGCCACCTCCAGCCTCTCTTCCACCCTCAATCGCTCGTTTCTTCTCGTTTTGGTCTCACCATCCACTTAAGAAGGTCAATTGAGTTGATCAGACATGAGCTCACCTTCAGCCCCTCCCCTGATAAGTCAGTCCTCCAAATTCACTCCTTTAGTCAGCGTTAGAGCTTTAGGGAAGACCTGCCAATTCCAGAATGCTATTTTCTCTACCTGGTTTCTGTGGAGTAACTAGTTGGCTGGAAGCAACATACGTATGCAACATGGCAGTCAATTGATGATACATAGATATATATTCATTTTCAGGTATAAATGAAGTCTAGTAGAAGTGGTCCATGTGTATGACAGCTTTACCGCTAAGTCCTCAGAGACTCAGACTCTTCTAGCTTTACCAGTCTACTTTCCTAAACATGACCTACAGATTTTTAGCCTTTGGCAGTTTCTTCATTCCTGGTTATAGTAAGAAGGAAGGGATGAACAAGAAGGTGAGGGTCCAGGGCAAGTCCCAACTGTCCTTCAAAGAAGGGGGCCTAGAAGCTGCCACATGGCTTTCCCCTTAATATCCCATTGGTAGAACTTAGTCACATGACCACACTGAGCCCCAAGGAAGTCATGCGCCAAGGTGAAAATTCTCTTTTTTATGGAAAAGGGGGGAATTGATTTGTGGAGGCATCCAGCACCTACAGCCAAGAAGTTTGTTTTCCTTTGTGATTTAAAATCTGTTCTAAAGATAGCTCTAAAAATATTTTTGATAAAGGCAGTATCTCTGGGGCAAGAATCTGGCCCACCTGGTTTAAAAAGGAATTACTTAGTGGGGTATGAGTTTTATTTGTTTGTTCTTAAAACCTTTGTTAATGTTATTAGAGCTATATTAAGATTATCTTAATTACCTTCTCTCCTAAACTGCCTGTTTATCATTAAGCATATGACATTATTCTGTTTTGAAAAGAGAAAAATAAAACTCAGTTTACAGGCTATTCACAAAATCATAATAATAGCTTTCCAATGGAAAATGGGCTTTTGAAATATTTCAATCTAAAATAATAGCCTTAGAATGTGCCAGAGTCCAGAGCAAGAAATGATTAAATCTAGGGGGTTTAGAACACGGTTGTTCTGGTTGGTGGCTATTGCTGCCCCCGCTCCACAGCTCTGATAAGAAGCTCTCTTCCAAACAGGAATCCCAGCTTGTCCACTCAGTGGGCAATAGAGCTCAAAAACCAAAAATGGGACTCATCTCTAGACTCCTTCATTGTTTCAAAACTACTAACAATAGGACAAAGTTTGCCCAAGGCAAAAACACACCATTATTTATCTGCTGCTGCCATTTGGGTCCATACTAGAGCCTGATGAGGATGAATGGATCCTTCTTCACTCCATAAAATTTTACTGAGGGCCCACGATGTGCCAGACAGTGTCTCGGAATTTGGAAAACAACAGCATGCAGTCATTTGCCATTTTGATTACTGACCCATTGTCTGATGTTCTCCCACTCCGCGGCAAACAACAGTTTTCAAGTTTCTTTGCCAACTGGCTCCTGGTTAGGTTTCAACCAACAGGAGGAAATCAGTGGTGAGAGGAGAAGAAAGCCTGACTATTTCTTATTAACTCTCTTCTGCTGATAATTATCCTTCTTCTGAGATACAGTCCCAGGTAGACCAGATGGCTTGACCTGGAACTTGTGAACTGGATGCTGTCTGATCTGTCGAGACGTGAGCCAGTGTGTGTGCGACAATAGTACACTGTCAAGTGGAGATAGTAAACACGAGACCAGGCTCTAGAAGGTCAAGAAGACATAAGTAAGGCGTATGAGGAAATAACTCAGATTCCCCAGGGCATTCCCCCCTCCTTCTAGCTACTTCTCTGCCTAATGGGGAGTGTCCTACGACTGGTGATGGAGGAAGTAGAACTGGACCTGGTGAATGGATGGGCCTGCGTGATACCCTGACAACAGCTGAAAGTGACTGTTTCTGCTTTCTAGCTCCTTTTAGGAGGAATGAAGGGAATCCTCCCTGTGGGTGGAACTTCTGGCAATATATGTGGTCAACTATTTCATAAGGAAGGAGATACGGCCATAAATTTGTGTCTACGCTAATTTATGGTAGTAGCTTAGCGTTCGGCTGGTCAGTCAGGAACTGGGAATGAATCAGACTGGAATATTGGTGACAAGGAAGTCTGGAGAAGAGGAATGTGGGTAGACTTCGTGGAAAGGGCACAGAATGTGAGTGTTTTTACCTCATGAATATGGACCCCATTGGGCACCCACTGAGGTGGAAGTCCCTAATAATCAGGAGAACAGAGGGGCCTATTCTATGTGTATCAGTTGACCTCGTCTTCAAAGCCACTTCAAAGTGGCTAGAGCAGCCGTGATAAAGGCCATTCACAGGCTCAACTAAAGTGGACTTCCCTCACCAAGGCTGAGCTGGCTGCGGCCACCAGTGAGCGCCCAAGCTGGAGCTGTAGGGTCAGTGCTGTGCAGTATCACACCGAGCTGAGGACACCGAACTCTTTCCATTATTAAAGGGGGTCCATCCTGGAGATTGATTTATCTTCCCTTCCCCCAGCGTTTCTGTCAAATGCCATATTCACCATCATGATATCCCATTAAACCAAGGAATTCATTTTATAGTGAGAGGGGTTGACATCAGTCTCAGCGTAGACTTCCGTGTCTTACCGTGTAACCCTGCTGCCTGTAGGACAAGGCCTATCTTTCGCACAGTGCTGGCGGTGTGATGTTCTTTCTGCCTCAGGCAGAATACATGGGTCTGGGGGGTAAGCGTGGAAGTGGAAGCGTTTCTTCCCACTATTCCCTTAAGTCGCCCCATTCACAACATTTTCCCCTACATCAGCAACTGTGGTTGAGAGGTCTTAATTCCCAAAGGAGGGATGCTTCTATCGGCAGACACTATAATGGTCCTATTGAACTGGGAGTTGAAAATTGCACCCAGATGTTTTGGGGCTCCTCGTGCTACTGTCCCAACCAGTGAAGAAGAGAATCCAGATTTCACCCAGGAGACATTGGGTTGGGGCTACACAGTGGGGGCCGGGAGGACTGTGTTGGGAATCCCCAGAGATGGGGATTGTAGCTTCCTTTGCAGAAAGGGATGAGGGTGCCTTGCTCTGTATGGAGGCCTCGGTCTGCTGTTGTGTCAGTTCATCCTGGGTAGCAGGGTGACAATAAATGCTGAGTTGCTGAACTGGTGATGACCCCAGTCATTTCAGCTGGTTTGCTTTCAGATTCAGCCCCTGCCCTTCTCAGGCTTCTTGCCAAGTCTCTTCTAGTTACACTTAGCTAAGAGAGGCCCATGGGTGGAAGATTGGAGGGTAGTAGAAGGAGGAAGCAAGGATCTTTCTCTGTCCTTTCTGCCTGTTCTGAGAGAACCCTACGGTAGTTGCCCTTCCCTCCAGATAGCCTGGCACCTGGGCTCAAGCAGCTTTGTTTCCTTTCTTCCTCCCAGCCCTGGGGTGGGGGTGGGGGTGGGGGTGGCTTCAGGTGCAGGTGCTAATTTCTGGTTTGCCTCACCTCTTCCTGTTTGCTCTTTCAACAATTCTAAGAACTTCGAGGCAGGTTCCTCTTTCAGATTCCCTCCAATGAATATCTGGCATGGCCTTCAAGTTTCTCATAGCCCCGTGGGTGAGATACTGGAAAACAGAGAGTTATAGAGCAGTGCGATCATTGGTAAGAAAGTGACCAGCATGGTGTCCCCTGGAGGTCTAATGGAGGGCTGCCTAATCTCTTCTTTGGGATGAAGCAAGCAAACAAACCAGCAAATCCAAGAAAGGAGGCTTCCTGAAAGTGGTAACATCTAAACTCATCTCTAAAGGACTAACAAACCACTCAGGATTTGGGGGGGAGATTTGGGGAAGTGGGTTGCCTGGGGTACAGGAGGGGAAGCATTGTGATTCAGAGAAATGTGGAAAAGCTAGAGGCTCTGCCTTTCACCAGTGTATCAAATAAGATCCTGCTCTACTTTGTCTAAAGCATAGAAATAATGTCAGGACTTACTGTTGCCTGGTTTATATTTGGTCAGTATAAAAATACAGCTGGAAGCCCAACTCAGCAAATATTTTGTGTTCCTATTGACTTAAAAAATATTTTTGCCCCATTTTCTTGAATAAAATATCGTTGAAAATTTGTGGGCTCTTGGCTGTGGAAGTTCCTCCTTTAAAGATGAATTATAGTTGTAAAAATTTTGTGGAAATTGTATTTTGGGTGTAGAATGAAAGGACATGCATTATGGTTAACAACACTACTCTGTCACGACCGACCGGCACACACACGGGCACACACAACTGTTTAGAGGGCAGTATTGATAAGAAGGTCTATAGTGTTATTGATACAATAACCTTGTATCAAGGTTATTTGGAAGACATAAAAGGAGCTGAGAAAATTTAAGGGCAAAATGTATGGGTCAATGAGACCTTGTGGAGAAAGACAAAATAAGGGCGAGGAAGTGGCCTCATGTTTACAGTTTAGGGATGACCAGAGTGAGGGAAGCCAGGGGCACAGTCGGAGCTGGAGCTCAGATGAGCAGGAGTTCCCCCTGAGGCTGAGTAGAGGTTACAGCATCCCTGCTTACTGCCATAATGGCCCACTTTTGCTCACGGTACTCATCTGAGAAAAATCTTGCAAAAATAACCAGAAGAAGCCCAGTCAGTCCTACACGATTCAATTTGCTCCACCTTGGAGGGAGTCTGGGGGAAATCTGGGAAGGATCATGTTGCACACAATGGATGCGATAAAGGGAAAATTCTCGGCCCTGTATAAAAGTAACTAGAACACCTGCTTGTGAATTTCGGGGGCACTTTTCACGTCGTAGTCTCTGCTATATTTTGTTTCAGTCAGTGTGAAGAATGAACTTTGCTGATCATGGTTATCACTTGCTGGATGTCTATTATTTCCCGGAAACTGTACCAGGACCTTCCTATGAGCCATTTAATTACGTTTTCCCAACTTGCCTATCAATTAGATATTATGACGATCATTTTACCGAGGAGGACAATGGGACTGAAAGCAACTAATAAATTGCCCAAGGTCAGATAAAACCCATATCAACCTAATTCTCAAGCCCTTGCTCTCTCAACTATGTCACCAAGCTGATGGCACACAAAGAATGACTCCATTCGTTGAGGCTGTTTTAGTACCTGCCTGATTTGTCTGTGAGACAATCTAATCAAATGAACAGGGATACATGGTTTAGAATTTGAGAAAAAGATTAAATTAAAAGATTTGACACATGATCAGAGAAGCCTGTCATGTTTAAAAAATGTATATGAGAAAAAATTAATAGTGACATAAAAATAGTTGTATCAAAGATGTTCAGTTCTTCATATGCCACCTTGGAAACAGCTACCAATAAAGGAAAGCTCTATTTGCCTAGAAAAACGTGGGGTGGTGACCCAACCCAGCCACCGCCATTCCTGGAGGTGAATGTCCATTTTATCCTGGGCCTCTGGTCAGGAAAGTCAGTTGCTACCAAGGATAAAGATATCTGACCTCAAAAATATGCTCTTTTATCGGCATTCAGAACATGCAAGGGTGGAGAGATCAAGGCTAGCAGAGCTGAGTTGTACAGATGACGACCCCTTATCTCGAAAAGAACCACCTTGAACTACTATGCCCGATAGCAAAGGTTGCCAGAAACTGCTGCCATGCCAGGTAAGCTGACACAGTAAGGGCCTAGACCATTCAGGAGTAAAATATCAGGTAACTTCCCCAGGGTCAGGAATCCTTATTAGCTGAGTTTCTGGCTATAGGTAAGAGTCAGCAGGAGGCGAGAGTCTGCAACAAAGTCAGAAATGTCAGCTAGACTCTCACCATCAGTTTCAGCAACAAAGCAAAAATCTGCTGGCATTTCTTTTTACAATAGGTCTATAAAGTACCTATTAACCTTCATTATTTTTTATTTAAATTCAATTAGTCAACATATAGTACATCATTAGTTTTAGATGTTGTGTTCAATGATTCACCAGTTGTATATAACACGTAGTGCTTATCACATCTATTAACCTTTAGTTAGATTTCTTGACTTTCATTACCCTCATAGGGCATATAGTTAGAGAACACAAAGATAGAATTACTCTAAATCTATAGCACAAATGGATATCACCTGGAGAACTCTATCACATGCAGAAAAATGTGGTCACATGACATTGTCTCTTGCTTAGTAGCTGGTTATAAGTTGGCTTGTATCCCCCTGAAGCGGAGATTGTGTTAGTTATTATATACGGAATAATTATTTCTAGCTGTATGGAAGAATCTATGGATCTGTGGGAGAAAGGGTATGGGTACACACGCACGTGCACACACACACACACACACACACACACACACACCCCAGGCAGCCAAGAAGGTGGAAGGTAGGAGACACAAACCGAGTATTTGCCCAGCTCCTAATGATTTCTCCAATGCAATGTCTGCATGACATACCCCGTCCCCTGGGCATGGCTATTTGTTCCAAGAATAGGGATACCTGACCCAAGCTGAGTCAATCAGATCCTCTCTCCTAGCCATTTGAAGCCTGCATCGAGACATCGAGACACATAGGAATAGAAAGTGGTTGGAGCCGTGTAATCCTGGGAAATGCCTTACAAAGCATGTCTCCAGTTCCTAGCTGCTGGAGGTCCTGGAACTTCTCCGTTTTAATCTTCCCAAAGCTGAATTGTTGGGGTCTTCCTTTCTTCTGTGACTATCTCCAACATCTTGGTAGTACATTCCTTGGCTTGAAATAACAAAAAAGAGAGAGAGAGAGAGAGAAAGAAAGAGAAAAAAAATAGGGCAGGGTATCTGATCTTAAACAGAACCAAGAGGACGAATGAAAATGTGTGCGTTTGTTTAGAAGGCTGTATTCCTGTATTATAGGAAAGAAGAGAGGGAGATACCCTAGGGAGGTATGTATTTTGGGATGCAGCAAGTCTGCCATGACCCGGAAATAGAGTCTGTCTTTATTATCTGCATTGTTCCTGGACCACCCCCTTCTTTTCTGAAGTTTAAAGAACACCGGTTCTTTAAACTTGGCTCTTGTTTCCATCATCGAGAATTGATTTTGGCTATAACCAAAAGTAAAACAAAACAAATTGAGATGAAAGAAAATAAAGTAGTATAAGCAAGTAGGGGATTAGTTTGCTTCCAGAAGTACAAAGGGAGAGCTCAGGTGGCAGCTCACCAGTACTGGAGGAGCTCGTGTGCCATCTGTCTTCCTGCTGTACTGACCTCTGCCTGTGGCTCTCATCCCTGTGGTTACAAAATGACTGCTGGAGCTCCAGCCTTCGGGCCAGCATGACTGACAGAAGAAGGACAAAAGGCAAGAGGTGGCACCAACAGATTTCTCAGTTGCTAGAACTCTGTCGTATGGCCCCTCTAGCTATAAGGAAGGCTGGAAAATTAATTTCTTAAGCAAAAACAAAAAAAGTAAGAAAGAATAGGGTTGGAATGGGTGCTGAGTGAAGCAATGAACTTCTGCAGCCTTCCAGAACAATCTTAATGCATCTTCTTGGGTATAATAATGTTTAGAAATAAAACCCAAAGTCAGCTCGCCAGTCTAGTTTTCTGGTTTCCTGGACAGAGGTTCAGTCACGTACTGAAACCTGCCCTCACTCACAGCTGTTGCCAATAGACCTCATTCACAAATCTGTATCATGGATCCACTCAGCAACCCACACAAAGTGTGTGTGTGTGTGTGTGTGTGTGTGTGTGTGTGTGTAATTCTGTTTAAAATAAGCAACGTACTTACATGCAACAGAGTCAAGATACACACAAGCCTACCTCTCATCTGTGTCCCTCATGCGTTCAGTTCCTCCAACTGGATGCCATCGATGTCAACTCTTTGGAGATCTTCTCAGAGAGAGTTCATGTATTCATAAGCAAAACTATTTATGAAATGCAATCCTCTCTTCCAACTGCTGGCTCCGTCCTTGCACGCTTCAACAAGCAGGCGACCATGCCAAAGTCTTTACCAAGGGAAGAGGAAGGCAAGCAACCTTTACTCAGTGAGTCCATGCGAGGTGCCTCCAGACGCATGATCCTATTCAACTCTCATGAAGGCTCTCTGAGACACATAGTGTTTGCATGTTTAGGTTGGACATCTGAAGCTCAAAGCCATTAGACGACACATATTAGGCTAGTGATGAGCTAGTAAAGGGTTGGGGTGGAACCCAAATCTCTGAGTGATGATTTGCCAGCCCCAGAAGCACCTATATCTAAGCCATAGCCCTGGTGCTCCAGCCCTAGATCCGTTACATTTTTCTTCCTGCCCCGACTGACTGCACAGGTTCTTCTTTCCCTGCTGCACTACCTTCTAGCTGATTCTTTGAAAATATGTGCTTACGATGGTGAAAGCTCGGATTCTTTCCTCATGGTGCTTACAGCAGTGATTTGCAGTGAGTTGACTCTTCATTAAATGATCTGGACTTCTCCTGACCTCGCCTAGAGACTCTCCATTGCTTCTTCTGCTCCTAACTGCTACAGAGTTAACCATTTTTTTCTCCTTTTAGAATTTCTCTTCTTACCATTCTTGTCTCTCTTGAGCCTTGCTACTCAAAGCATGGTCTGTGGACCAGCAGCAGCTGCATCCCCTAGAGCCTTGTTATAAATGCAGATTCTTGGGCACCACCCAGATGTGCTGAATCTGAATCTGCGTTTTTCCAAGAGCCTCCTCTGGTTGCCAGGCACCACAGTGTTTGACGAGCACTGTTGTAGATATGCCTGCTGGCCGAGTCTAGTCGGCTGCCCGCGATCACATTTCACTCGGTTATGTAAGTACCCATATGATATAATCAGTTTCTCCTCCTGGCCTGAAAATCCTTCCATATCTACTCTCTGGCTCTTTAAGGAAAAGTTTGCTGGCCCCACTCTAGAGGATATGCCCTGCTGTACTTGGATTCTGGGTGGAGTTTCATCTTGCTTTCACCCAAACACCCCTTGAAGGAGGATGAGCACAGAATCCCCCATCTCAGTGCCTCTGCACCTGCAGACTTCGGTACATTTGTATTCATGCCTTTATGTTATGATTTATTGTTTTGGTTTGTACATCTACAGGTATGTTTCTCCACGAGGCAAAAGCTCCCGGAGGACAGGATGAGACCAGCTTCCCTAGAAGCAGGATCTGGGATGGGGTTCCATTTGAGGGGGTTTTCGAAGGATTGCTCTCAGGAAGCACCTGTAATAAAGGTAAGGAGGCAGGCCAGGGTGGGTGAAGAAGATAAGCAAAGGTGAAATGGCTGCACCCGAGTCAAACCTTAGCCTGATCCCGTGGAGAGCTCTGGAGTGTGAAGGGCATCACGGAATTGTCCCACCCGAAGGCAAGGGGCTGAGCTTTTTGTACCCTCCTATCAGTCCTTGGTCTGGGCTGCCCTGGGGGGAGGCCGAGACTCTCAGGCTTTTCTGGGTGAAGCTGCCCCTCCTGAGAGGCCACCTGTGAGCCCTTGGCAGCCACTTCTCGGGCAGCTGGGGGTGGGAGTCAGTTCCGGTGGGGGGTTTTATTTTCATCTCTGTTTCCTTAGTTGCTAATACAATTCCTGGCACTTAGCAAGCGGGCAATAAATCTTGGTTACATGAATGAGTCTCTTCCTAACATAATACATACTCGCTTGTTAATTAGGACAGGCAATATCCATTGTCTTTGTTTATGTTCATCCAATTAATAAAGTAAATCATCTTCTAACTAGTTGGTTTAACAAGACTAAATGAGATCATCCAGATAAAGATACCTAGCAAACCACGTGATATATAAAACAGGCAACAGTAAATGTTCACTTATTTCCCTTTAGAATTAAGTAGGCTATGTAATATATTTTATTAGGAAGAGTGTCAACTTTCTGGTTTATGGCTTGTAAGAAATTCAAATGAATCAAGAGAGATTTTCATTTTTATCACTAGTGCAGTCTCCATTTGGGGCCTCCCAAGATCATCACCTTTAGCTGTGAGGAGGCATAATGGGAATATAATCTAAGATATTATAATAGCTATGACATTAAAAAGTGTGGCAAATATTAAGAAAATATGGGCACTGTGAAAATGGTCTACAATGCAAATAATCATCACTTCTATAAATATGAATCCTATTATAGGTCAGACACTGTGCTAGTGCTTTATGTACCTTATTTCTGACTGGGGGAATTATAATGGGAATTGTAAGTTAATTATGGGAATTATAAGTGCTAGTCCACAATACGTGGGCAAGGTATATAATTAGGATACCAGAAATTCAGGGGGACCACTATTTCTTTAAAATTAAAAAATATTTTTGGGGCATCTCAGTGGTTCATTTGGTTAAGCATTCAACTCCTGATCCCAATTTAGGTCTTAATCTCAAGGTTGTGAGTTCAAGCCTCATATTGGGCTCCATGCTGGGCGTGGAGCCTGCCTAAAAAAATAAAAAATAAAAATATTCTTAAATTCATTATGCTAGAAATCAGGAGTTTGTGAATTTCTTTATACTTTTATACTTATCTCTTTATTATTATTTTTAAAAAATTTTTACGTACGGGGGTCACTATTACATTTTCGTGCATAGGATTCCTAAAAATCCTAATTGCCTCAGTTTTTTCTCCCACAGACATGATTAACCCAATTTTAGAAATGAGAGAGGAGTTAGACAGCTCCTGAATCACTTAGGGGTCACTAGAGGAACAGAAAGAAAGAAGAGGTAATACTTGGATGAGAAACTGTATTAGTCCCTTAATTAAAGCTGAGCTGCCCACCCCATAGAAACCAGTTAGGAATACCCTGAAAAGGGACCTGGGCATCTAGGTCTGGGTTGGCTTGAGCTGCCAGATTCTGGAATAATCTGGATGAACACACCTGCCGGTGTCCAGCAACTGCTACACTATCAGGGTCAGAAGCAGAGGCTCTCTTGTCTTCCTGCCTTCTGATCTTTTGCTAGTTCCTCCTATTACTAGAATCAAATAGGAAACCAGCAGGTGAGGGAGACCCAGTAGCAGAGCCTGCAGACTCCCAGCCCTGCAGAGCAGAATAGAGGAGGGTGGGGATGGGTTGGAGGGATGACAGGCAGGACACACGTACAGCTGGAAAGGCACATGATGAGGCTGTCATGTGCTCCCTGTCTGTAGCGTGTTTATGTTTAATGGCAAAGCGATACTACTGAGTTAATCTTACTTTGCTTGAAGATTCCTGTTTGAGCTAATCTAATTCACTTGGCTTGAAAAAGCATATTTCTGAGGACTGAAAACTGGTTCATTTGTCCTCTGATTCCTGCTCTTTATTCAACTTTAAAACTGATCTTTCAAAAGAGAGGAAGATTTTTCCATATTGGGGAGTTTGTGAATATTGGCATTGGCCCCCATGGGTTGAAATCATAGCATTCTGGAACCCTGCTGGGACCTTCTACAGCTACTGACTAGGATATTCTCTCATTCCCCAGAAAGCATTTTAAAACTGAAATGGTAATTTATATTCCTATTTGCAATATCTCAGTGATTTGGTAGCAATTCTTAAAATAGGTCCAAATGGCATTGGATTTTTCCATTTCTGGGTGTTCTTTCAATAATGACCATTTATCAAACGCCCCTGAATCAGGTACTAAGGAAACTAGAATAGATGAGATAAAATTTCTGTTAATTGTACCCTAATATTTGACCTACGCTGGGATAGTTTTTATTAGTTCCCTGCAAACACTTTTCTGAGAGAAACATTTCAATGGAAGCTATCTATTTTATTTTCTTCTTAATGATATCCATTCTCCCCTTCAATCCAAGGAATCAAAGATAAAGGAAGGGCATTAAGAAGAACAAGTTTTTTATCAAATAGCATTCCTGAGATGGTCCCCAGGAAAGCCAGATCTTTATCCTAGTTTGTAACATTGGTCCTCTGTGTCTTGAGAGCACATGTTGTCTGATAATGGAAGGACAGTCAGGAGTACTCTGGCCTCACTGCATTCTGATGTTGCTGCCACACAGGGATCCTGGCTGTGATCAGCAAAGGATAGATAGTAAAGGGAGCTGAGTCGATAAGTCAGGACCATCACAATTCTCTCCAGCAACAGACTATGGGACATGACCAACTATGAGGCATTTCTTTCTCCATTTTACATCTTTATTTAAAAAAACTGATACTACTCATCACCTACCAAATTAACCTAGAATCCTCGGCATGGAGTTAATCTGTCGAATCACTGATCATGTTTTTCTTTTCCAATCTTCTCTATCATTATACCCAACTTCTATCTGCTCCGGCTTTGAGTTGTTTGGTAAGCAAAGCAATCCTTTTTAATAAAATGAATATAGCATAGATAAAGGCAGACTCAGAGCCCATATGCCTTGTCTTCTCTGTGCTCTGGCCATTCATTCTCAATGTTTCATTTTTCTCTATGCCTTTTACTCTGTCCTGTGGCTCAATTGGATGTTTTTGCTTGGCATGCCCTTCTTCTCTAGCATTTCTTATTTAAATATATCTCCAACCTAAATTTCACCTCTGCCAGGAAGCTCTTTATGATTTGCTCGACTTGAAACCAATCTGGACCTCCTCTGCTTTCCCATAGTACATGTGTTTCCACAAGTTTGTTCAAGGTTGCTTACAGGGAAGGTTGCCCTACTGTGCTGCAAAACCGCCATGAAATCAGGGACTTTTTGTCCACCTTAGTATCTTCATCATGTTCTGCCCATATTAGATACTCCATGATTTAATTGCTTTATAAAGAGGAGAACATTTACTCTTATGTAGGTTATTGATGATTCTCTTTATAGACAGTTAAGATTTTCCAAGTTTATTTCCCTGTTTTCACCATCTGGAATGACTTCTTCCCATCTAGTCTCTGCTCAAACGCCACATCATAAATCAAAACCTTTCTTGAATCTTCCTAGATGAAAGTAATGTCGTGTTCCTTTGAATGCCCAATAGCAGGCACAGTTTTTATCCCTCCTGAGGACACTGAGCTTTCTATCACCTATTATACAACCACAGACGTGCTTATTCTGCACAACTGTAAGTTACTTAGGAAAAGATCCATGTTATGGAACTGTAAGAATATCAGATCTTCAGTGCAACAAACATGGCTTCAAAGGCAGCCATACTAGTTAATATCTGGGGGGCCATGAGCAAAAGACTTCATGTCTTTGATCTCAGTTTCCTCATTGTAAGATGAGGCTAGTGATGTCTCCTTCAGACACTGTGTGTGTGTGTGTGTGTGTGTGTGTGTGAAGATTACATTCAATAAGATCAAAGTAACTTTATAAACATTGAACATTCAAAACTGTAAGTCCCTTCTCCTAGATTCATCCTTGAAACTTCCCCAGAACTTAGGACACTCTTTTGTATGAAGTATACACTCAATTTTTTTTTTTTTGCTTGCTGAATCGAATTTTCCACAATATGTTAATGAGAGTTATGTGGGGAAAAAATGACTTCATTGCCAAGAAGATTGGAAAACATCAAGTAGTATCTGAATACATTTTTTAAAAGAATTTTTAAAACTTTTTCAGATTCTAATATGCATTATTTGGCTATACAGTTAACCTTCGAACAACACAGTTTGAACTGCACTGGTCTGCTAATACAGATCAGTGGATAATTTTTTTTTTAAATAATTTTTTTAAAAAATACAAGACAGTACCGTAAAAGTGTTTTGTCTTTCTTACGATTTTCTTAATGACATTTTCTTTTCTCTAGCTTGCTTTATTGTAAGAATACAGTATATATTACATATAATATACAAAATATGTGTTAGTTGACTGTTGATGTTAATGATAATAAGGCTTCTGGCTAACAGGAGTTAAGTTTTTGGGGAATCAAAGTTATACACAGATTTTCAACTGTGGGGGGTGGGGGCGGTCAACATACCTAACTATCACATTATTCAAGGGTCAACTGCGTATCTCTTCACAGAATCTCATAGGACTAGTGTTCACTGCAGGAGAGGCAGGGAAATGCAGAAATAAGCCACTGGCCCTAGAGACATTGGGAGGAAAGCCTGTTTGCTCTCAGGGCACCTTTCCTGCCTAGGCCTGGAAGGCAGGCTCTGTAGAGAGCCTGCAGACTGGCATTTCTTAGGTAGATTCCATATGGCCCGCAGTCTGATTTTGTAGACTCTTAAAGGTGCCTTGTCAGCCAAAGGAGGCGGACTCTTCTCTCAAAGACTGACTCACATTAACCAAGTTTAGAGACTGGCAAATAAACATTAATCTGAATTTGTTAATTTGTCATGAGCATTCTTACTTCAGGTGGAGGGTGCCTTATGCATTGACCCAATTACACAAAGATTTCCCTCATAGGCTGATCTACCAAGAATGTCAAATTATAATGAGAAGTTTTGTCCATAAGCCTGAATTGCAAAAAGTATGGAATTACTATACTGATTTTAAGAGATGTCTATCAGCCACACCATCCATTCATTCTTCCCTCCCTCTCTCTCTTCTTCTCATCTACCCGTTCAGGAAATACTTCTTGAAAGCTAACTCTGTGAGACAGTATAGCACAGAACTCTAGGGTGAGACTGCCTAGTTTTCGATTAAGAATCTTCTGCTTGCTAGGCATGTGACCTTGAGGAAGTTATTTAACTTCTTAGTGCTGCAGTGTCCTCCTGTGTAATAGCATCCCCTCCAACCAGGATAAAGAAATTACCATATGCAGATGACTTAGAACAGGGCTTGGGACCAATGGCTTGCATACCTCTTTACTGTGCACATGGGATAGATAGGTTGAGCTTTCTCATTTTGATTTTCTTTTATTTTTTTGCACAAGGAAATTGAGTTTCAAAGTGATTAATTGCTCTGTCCTAGGTCACACCCAGTTAATAAGTAGCTGCGTTTGTTGAGGACCAACTTGCAAAATCTACTGTTTATTTTAGAAAATCATGGGTTTTGACACCCTGGGGGAGGCAATAAAATATAACAGTTATGTAGGCTTTCATTTCTCTTAAAAAAAATTTCTAATCCTGGTAGAAATAAAGGGTAGTCTCTAGTTTCTTGTTTATCATCAACTTTTGATTGATTTTGTCATTTTCCGTATTTATCTCCTATGACTTGGACCTCCCTCAAATGATGCCCTAACAAATGAGAGCAATTTTCCTCTGAAATAGTTTTTTTTTTTTAAAAGAAATTACAGTCATTCCAGACTTATGTTCTTAGGGAAGAAACAGTACATTTGGCAATTTCCATTGCTTCTGGTTGTGATCAGATTGAATTTCAGGCAGTCATCTTCAAGTAATGCCCTAATTAAGATGAACAGATATTGTCAGCTGGCTTCTCTAATCAGTTTCCCATCTGGTGTAATCATGTTTATGAGCAGGATCTGCTTTTGCTTGACTTGGGCAATAGCTAAAATCAACAGAACGCAGCAATCACATCTCCTAAGGTAAGAACCAGGACTCCTCTTCACCTCACATCTTTGCTGGGAAATCACAATTTCAAACCTACAGAATAAATGTGTGGGATATTTGCACTGCTGGAGCCTCATTAGGCTCATGACATCCATCCACCCATCCACACACCCATCCATCCATCCACCCACCCATCCATCCATCCACCCATCCATCCATCCACCCACCCACCCATCCACCCATCCACCCATCCATCCACCCACCCATCCATCCATCCATCCATCCACCCATCCATCCACCCACCCATCCACCCATCCACCCACCCATCCACCCATCCATCCACCCATCCACTCATCCATCCACGCACCCATTCACCCACCCACCCACCCATCCACCCACCCATCCACCCATCCATCCACCCACCCATCCATCCATCCAGCTACCCATCCATCCACCCATCCATCCATCCACCCACCCATCCACCCACCCATCCACCCATCCATCCACCCACCCATCCATCCATCCAGCTACCCATCCATCC
>CM052797.1:8428715-8443982 GCA_028533885.1 Nasua narica
CCATCCACCCATCCATCCATCCATCCATCCATCCACCCATCCATCCATATTTATGCTTACTTCCATCCATCATTCTAGGAAACATTGCTTGAACCCCTCAATTGTGTTCAGCTCTCTATGACCCAGGGCATTACTATTATGGAAAACAGTGTATTTCTGCTCTCAAACAACTCTTGGTGTAATGGAAAAAGTCTCAAAAACATATGGATCTGAAAAATAAAACCTTGTACTTTTTTAGTGAGTAGTAGAGTATGAAAAATTATCACATCAAAAATAATTGTCTGTACGGTTTTGTATTCTGTCTTGGTGAATGGTGACTGCCCGAGGAGGGGAGGGTATAGTAGCTGACCTTTGTTACACTATTCTCTCAAAGGAACATGCCTTTGATAAATTATTTGTATTTCTATGATGGATGATGCTTTATTGATCTCCTGACTAAACAAAAGGCAGACAACACTGGCAGAGAGATTTGAAGTTAACTCGAATATGAGTGAACCGAAAGCACTGCTTTCCATCAGGAGAACAAGTTAGGGGTCAAAAAAAAATATCTTTGGGAATGGTGCTGCCTATCCCTAGTAACCTCCCCAGACCTCAGCCAATGTTGTAGCTCTTGTAAACAGATGCATGAAGGGTGCTAAAATGCTCCTTGGTTCAATAATGCCCACAATGTTACATTTCACAAGGGATTTAGTCAAAGTTGTGCTAATAGGAGATTTGTGAGACTGTTGTTTTAGAAAGAAAATGAATAGTTGCTAAGAAGAGATGTGTTTGCCTTTAAGAAATACCATTAGACAAAGGTTACAACCCTTAATAGAGGGCAGAATGAAATGGAATAGGAGTCCCCAGCTTCTTTTTCTCATTCTAAGGGTCTAAGCCTTCAACAGATCCCTGAAAACTAGGGAGGACTGGGGAGAAAGAAGCCTCTACTATCATATGGGGAGAATCCCTTGGTGATTTGGCTTCCTTTCTTAAGTAAAGAGGCTGGAGTTTTCTTATGGGGTAGTGTTGAGGTGTGACTATAGGAGGAAGACATGAACTGGGAACAGTAAGAGGGTCACCGAGGAGAAGGAGAAGGAGATGCAGACCATCTATATGTACAAGCAATAAAGGTCCCAACCTTAAGTCTTCTGATACCTCCTCCAAAAGTCACAAGTGATTCTGACCAAGTCATAACCTTCTGTCTCTACTGTTTCAGTGCTTGCCTGAATCATTAGTAAAAGAGCTCCTTACACTTCCATTTGAGTTCTGTGTCTGTTTCTTTAAGGAAGAGGGTACAGGATTATTCACAAGTGAAACTGCACCTGGTGATGTTCCCTGGGAGGTATGGCAGGTGGACGGGAGACTGTTGACCTTTCCTTGGAGTTACCTGTGTTGAGAAGACCACCCATCGTCAGATGGCCCGCTGGTCAATGCAGACGGCAGAGTGGATTTCCTGTATTCCCCTCATAAACTCTCCATGTAGGGACAGGAAGGGGGCCCTGCCATAGGTTATATAGAAAAGCACTTCATAATAGTATAATTTTTTTAATAAATATTTTATTTGAGAGAGTGAGAGAGAGAGAGCACGAGCAGGGGGACGGGTAGAGGGAGAGAGAGAAGCAGACTCCCTGCAGAACAGGGAGCTGGACACAGAGCTCAATCCCAGGACCCAGACATCATGACCTGAACCTAAGGCAAACACTTAATGGACTGAGCCACCCAGGCACTCCTAGTTTAACTTGTTTAAATAGGAAGTGGATTATGGAGGGAGGAAGTGAGGTCTTGATGCTGAAAGTGTTTTGTTGATCAACTAATCAGAAGAGATATTTGAGATAGAATTCAAACATTGTCAGGATCACCAGAAGCTCCCAAACTTGACAGCACGTCAAAATCAGTTACTGAGCTGTTAAAAATACAAATATCCAACTCTGAGTTTCTATGTTTCACATGAAAACCAACCGGAATCTCAGAAAGCTTATAAGCGTTGGCAGCCCCCTATATGTTGGATCACTTTTTACGCTCTGTTTCTTCAGTATCTTGTAGAAATTGGGTGAGATTTAGTTGTCACACTAAGAGTGGTTGCATTTCAGTTGCTACCTGCTGGGGTGGGCAGGTAGATCTGTCAGTGACCTGTCCTATGGGTTCCTAGAGACCTACAAATAAGCTGAAAGAGGTTTCTGGAACCCTTCTTGGGACATTGAGAGCCTTCTACATAGCAACACCATCTGGTACCATTTTTTTTTTCTTCTTCATGTAGGCTGAGCTCAACAGTGAGGGGAAAATATAATGAGGAAGGCAAAGGTATACAAAAAAAAGTGGTGTAATACAAGCATTTCTCAACATCAACTTTCCCACATTGGTGCTGTGTAAGCAAGAGGTAGAGGACCGTATTAACTGGCCATTTTATAAAGGGTCCTGGCAAAAGCCTCCTCTCTGAAGCTCAGTTAGAACTTTTCACCAAATAACCAAAGAAAGGCTCTTTAAAGATAGATCCAGGGCAGACCCCAAAGTTGGTGGGGCACAGTGCTAGGAAAAAGGCTGTAGAAATTAGCACATGAGCCTAAGTACTTGTTTTTGGACACTTTCACACTTTCACATCAACTTTAACGATCTGGTTACACCCCAACTTGCTTATCATATTCTTACCTCTATGGAACATTCTCTCCAAGTTCGCCTCCACCCATCTGCCACAACCACTTCTCCCTTTCTTGAAATATTTCAATGATTCTCCATTGCTGAAAAGATGAGGTTCAGCTCCTTAGTATAGTATACCAGCCCTCATGATGTACTCTCTTCCCACCTCCCTAGATCGATCTTCTTCTACTCCACATTTTTCATGCCCTACATTTGAGCTATAACTCCTAACTGGCTCTGAATATGCTTTTTTGGGCTTTGCCTGGCCCATGCCATTTCCTCCACCCACATCTCTTGATGACCTAGTGATTCTTTAGGCTACAACTGAAGTTTCTTCAGAATTTTTCATCTGATTCTCCACCAAGCAGAGTTATCTCCAGGCTTTGGGCTACCAATGTACCTAGAATATAAATTTATGTATCATTTATCACGCTCTTGCAATTACTACTTTGTAAGTCTGGTCTGTCTCTTCTAACAGACTGTAGATCACTGAGTGAAAGCATAGTTTATTGTCCTGTTCAACACTATGTCCCCATTTCTTGCCCAGTGTCTGACACCTAGAAGGTGTTGTATATATATTAGTGATGAAAATATGACATCCGTGAACCAATAATTAGGGGATTTTAATTTTCTTTGTGAAATAGCAAGTTCCAGGGACTTTGGGAGATACTCATGTATCAGGAGTGTGTTGCTGTGTTCACCCCGATTCAGACCAGCCTGGGTATGTCTAAAACACCAGATAGGTAGATACTAGTTATTTCTGGAAAAGAAAGTATGCCAAAAGAAGAATTACGTGTTTATTCTGAGGAAAACTGGCTAAGTCAGAGAGGAAGAGTGCTTATTATTCCAAGAACTGTCTGACCGAGTCCTCATGAGCCACACCTCAAATCCTGGGAGAAAGAACCATCATAATACAGGGTAAGTAATAAGAGAGAGTTTAGTGGGATCCATGTGGGCATTCAGAGACATTTTCTAGCAAAAAGGGGCCCCAGAGGGGTAGAAATATAATTGTCCCACTTAGAGTGTTGAAACACATGTTGATAGAGAGTAGAGATATTGGCCTAGCCCGGAAACCTGATAAGCCTGGAGGCAGGAGAGAGGGAAAGAGAGAGAGAGAGAGAGAGAGAGAGAGAGAGAGAGAGAAAAGCAGGGCCACATAAGTGAGGAGTGGAGAAAAATGAATACATGGTGATTGTGCTGTAGCAAGATACCCTCCAGGATTCCCTGGATTATTTAGGAGAAGGTTTTATTTCTTCAACATGGAAGCAAGGAGGAAGCAGAGAAATACTCTTTTTTTAAAAAAATTTAAATTCAAGTTTGTTAACATATAGTGTAGTACTGGTTTCTGGAGTAGAACTTAGTGAATCATCACTTACATTCAACATCCAGTGCTCATCCCAACAAGCGTGCTCCTTAATACCCATCACCCACGTAGCGCATCCCACCACCTTTCTCCTCTCCAGCAACCCTCAGTTTGTTCTCTATGGTTAAGAGTGAGAAATATTCTTTTTTATAGTGACAACCCTGCTTCTTAAATCCCCTTCTCTTCCCTTCCTTTTGATGTACTCTTGAAAAACATAAATTGCAGGAAGGAGTTTATAATGTGTATGAGTGAAAAGAAAACCACGTGGGAGTACTTTAGGAACTCCAGGTCAAAAGTGTCCTCTCTTTCTAGATTGAACTTCCTGGTATATAACTTTTGGGATTTAGTATTGCCAGAGGTTTTAGCTGTTATTTTGTCTCAAGAGAGGGCTAAAGATGGGGAAAAATAATTCCTTCTCACCAGGCCTAACTTTTCCTCGACATATTGCCATGGTTGGCAACTGAAAAGTGGCTAGTTTGGAAAGTTAGGTTTAAAAATGAGGCATTTTAATTTTACTTCCCTTGTAAAGTTCATGGGAATAAAAAATTATTCCAGCAGCTGCTATAAATGCATGATCAAACAGCAGCTCTCGGTAATATGGAAGTAAAGACTCCTTTCTTATCACTGTCGACTGAGAGAATGTTCCAAAGAAGTGGATTTGGGAGCTACTTGCCTAATATTGACAAAACAGTGACACTGGCCTGTTTTCATTTTAATTGGAACTGAAAAACTGAGAATTTGCACTTTCAAGATTCTTTTTGGCTTAATCTCTCTGGCCATAGCACTCCTGCTCATCTAGAAGGTGAGAAATCTATGAGCAGTTCCTGGCATCTTATAAAGAGAAAAGTCAAGCAACTCGGTTGGCTTTAATTTTAAAGAGTCAAACGACATCAACAAACTATCACCTCAGATCTAAGAATGGATCTGAAATACAGAGCCAATCCATCTGGTGAGGAAATCCCAGTGTCATCGTAGGTTTTATGAGCAGAGGAGCTGTCAAGATCACCATTCCAATGCCTTCTTCTCATTAATGGGAAGTCCAGAGAAATGCCATACTACACTATGCTGTAGATCTCCAGATTTTATTTACCTTCCATAACTAAAACTTTCCCATTTCCCCTCCCCACAGCCCTTGGCAACCACCATGCTGCTCTCTGCTTCTTGGAATTGATTATTTGAGATTCTACATGTGAGTGGGATCATATAGCAATGTCTTTCTGTGTCTGCCTTATTTTACTTGCTGCAGTGCTCTCTAAGTCTATCTGTATGTTTCCTTCATTTTTAAGGTTGAGTTTCTTATATATTTTGGATATTAACCCTTTATCAGCTGACTGGCAATAATATGCAGAAAAATGAGACAAAAGATGAGAGTCAAAGAATTACTAGTACTGGAATCCTCTATCGAGTTATCCTGAAGATGAATTGATCCCACTCCCTCCCTTTTGGAAGTTTGCATATGTATGGCTTAAGTTAATTTCAAATTCCCTTCTGTGGCTTAAGTTAATTTCAGTTGACTCTCTTGTCACTGCCATCTGAACCTGTCCTAATACTTTTTATCCTTCTTCTCTGTCCTTTATTGGCCTACATTTTATTTTTTAAAGATTTTATTTATTTATCTGACAGAGAGAGAGATCACAAGTAGGCAGAGAGGCAGGCAGAGAGAGAGGGGGAAACAGGCTCCCTGCTGAGCAGAGAGCCCGATGCAGGGCCTGATCCCAGGACCCTGAGATCATGACCTGAGCCGAAGGCAGAGGCTTTAACCCACTGAGCCACCCAGGCGCCCCTTATGGCCTACATTTTAGTTATTAAGTTTGTAGTAGGCACAATATGGCCCCCAAAGGTGTTCATGTCCTAATCCCTAGAATCTGTGAATGTTACTTTACATGGCAAAAGGGATGGGGAAGGCAGCAAGATGGCCTGGCTTTCATCTCAGTTTTCAAGACAATGGTTCAGGCACAAGTTGCAACATAAGGGTCTGCTACAGGATTAAGGTCCAAGGTGGGAGGGCTTGATTTCATGTGGTCAAGATAGAAATCCAGTAATCAGATCTGGGAATTGGTCCAGAATGTTTGGTGCCTCTTAAATCTTATTGTCAATAGCCCTGGTTTCAAACCTTGAGAGCAGAGGAGTGTGGGAACAGGAGCACACATTGAACAATTGCCAAGTCTGGGGAGAGAAAGACAGTCTGAGAAGGGACAGATACGTTCTTTATCTTAAGATAATTGTTCTGAAGGCTCCACAGGAACAAAGTGTTGGGATCATTCAGTCCTTCTGACGGGGAGCAATTCCAAATTATAGAAATTAGCCCTGAGATAGACCCAAAGGTCATATGGTATAGCCCCTTCTTCTTTTTAATCAGTATTTCTCAAAGATTTCTCCCTGGACCACCAGGGAAAGTTTTAGTTTCATTAAAAGAGAAAATCCTTAGTATCTAATCAAATGTTCTAAATCAGACTCTCTAAAGGCAGCAGGTAGGGGAAGGCAAGAAATAGGCATTTTAACCACCTCCCAGGTGATTAGAAATCAATGGTTTTGTGGTTCTTAATAATCTAGGGATGATATCCTAACTGTGGGCCAACCAAATTGGAATTTCTGAGGAGTCCCAGGTACTGGTACTCTAATGAGCTGCTTGTGTTGAGAAATGCTGGCATACAAGGTGATAAAGTGACTTTCAGAAATGCACGCAACTGAACAGTGGTAGAGTTGGAACCAGAATTCAGTCTTTCCTAAAAAATAAAACAAAGCTTGACTGGTCTCCAAAACTGAGTGAACTAGTAACAAAATCCAGGATGAAATTGACGATTTTGGAAAAAGGACAGCGGGTCTGGTGTAAGCAGGGACTTACTGGGGACTATTGGGCTGTTTTTATATACTAGCCATGACCTGGTATGCCATGGGCTGATTGTGTTTAATCAGGGGTGTACTGACAGAGATGGAGCTTCTGAACACTCAGTTTACAATGATATTGTTGCAAAAAAAAAAAAAATGCCACAACTAAGATAATCCTAAGCATTATTCAGTTAGTGGTCAATACGCTGTCTTGCTATTAAGAAATCCCATAGCTCCAGGTAACTACCCAAATTAGTGAGCAGGTACATCCAGAGCTGGCTGTGGAGCTGGGATGGACACCAGAAAAGAGCAGCTATCACTAGATGCCAGGAGGACAATGGAATAAATGCGAATTGTATCCTCCTTCTTTTCCAAGTGCATGGTTTGAGGTTAGGAAAGCAGGTCCATCTCAAGTTCAACCTCCACTAGTCTCTCCAGGCCTTAGCTCCAGACACAAATTAATTTCCTAGCCAGCAACAGCTGATGAGTTTAGTCTGCTGCTCATTCTGGGGGGTTATGTATGTTGTGCTTGCTGTGGGCTCTGAGTTTCTGTTTTCTGGTAGATGAAACTGATTCTCGGTGGATCTATGTAGCCAAGACCATTCCCTGGAGGGTGGCTGCTCCTGTCTTTATTTTTGTCCCTGGCTCAGTTGTTTCTTGATGCTGACAGTTACACAGATAAGACCTGAACAGAACAAGGTGTGACTTAGGAATGTAGTCTACTCCAGGGCTGCTTGTGGTAGGGTGACCCAGTGAAGAGTCTTCTTTTTTTGCTTATCAGATTGCATATTTTATGTGTAGGTATGTTAGGTATACCACAATGAAAACAACTTAAAAATTACAGGAAAGGTTTTGCTCTCGAGTTGCTCATTGCATAGCAATAGATAGACAGATAAACATATTATTATCATGCCCCTCTTCGGCTCAATTTTAGAGGATTTTGACAATGTGCAGAAGCAGGCCCATCCAGGAATGTCTTCTGTTTGGAGGAATCAGGGAAGGCTCTAGAGAGGGAAGATCGGTGAAGTGTAGGGTTCTAAAGTAATGCAGTTTAAGACAGGGCTGGGGATGCATTTAGATGCCAGATGATGAAGGGCCTGTGCGCCACATTAGGAAGATGTAAGAGAGGGAGAGCAGTAGGACCAATGAATATATTAACAATATAAATCCCAGTTTTGGGAGGAGGCCCAATTATCTCAGTAGGATTTATGATTCACAAATGTAGTCATCAGTGTGGGAGGGGGTATAGGAAGACGGGAAGATGGTGGCATCGGAAGATCCTGCACTCACCTCCTCCCACGGGTGCACCAAATCTACAACTACATGTGGAACAACAGCCTCTGAAAAAGAACTGGAAATAGCTGAACTGCTCTTCTATAACAAAGGATAAAATGACCACGTCGAGGTGAGTAGGAGAGGCAGAGATGTGGTCTCACCAAAAACCCCACCCGTAGTGTGGTGCCTCGCAATAGGGGAGGACCCCACAAGTCTGGACTTTCTCCTGAAGGAACAAGGGGTTTGTGTCCCCCATGAAGTATCCCAACCCTTGGGATCTACAGAGGAGCAATGAGTTCTTAAATGGCTGGCTTAGAAAACCAATAGAATTTACATCCAAGGAACCTAAAAGGGGGTAGGGAATTTAAATACACTTTTTGTTTTTATTTTTTAAATGATTTTATTTATTTGAGAGAGAGCGAGAGAGCATGTGCGAGAGAGAACACAAGCATGCAGAGAGGCAGGGAGAGGGAGAGGGAGAAGAAGGCTCACCGCTGAGCAAGAAGCCTGATGCAGGACTTGATCCCAGGACTCTGGGATCATGACCTGAGTCGAAGGCAGACACTTAATTGACTGAACCACAAACGTGCCCCTTAAATACACTCTAAAAAAGACTTGTGTGTGGTCTTACTTGCCATAGAACCTAGGGCAAAAATAGTTCAAGCCATTTGAAAAGCATCTAGACTGTACGTGGAGAAGATTCATTTGCTAATCTTTTTTTTTAAAGATTTTATTTATCATTTATTTGACAGAGAGAGAGATCACAAGTAGGCAGAGAGGCAGGCAGAGAGAGAGGGGGAAGCTGGCTCCCTGCTGAGCAGAGAGCCTGACTCGGGGCTCGATCCCAGGACCCTGAGATCATGACCTGAGCTGAAGGCAGCCGCCCAACAGACTGAGCCACCCAGGCTATCCCCCACACCACCATCCTGCCCACCTTACCACAATTTAATTCTTCAATTATACCTGAGATCTCGAGAGCCAAGTGATCTTTTTTGTCAATGCGAGCCCAAGGTGATTTTCTATAACTTGTCACCAGGAGTCCTAACTGATGCAGCCCCATCAGAAAAGTAGTGTTTCTGTTATCATTTGAAAGTAAGTTTGACAATCCTGGTACACACAAAAAGGAAAAGCTTCCATGAAATAACACTTGCTCATGCATCTTCAAAGAAAAGTTAAAAAATAAGTGGCGTTTAAGAGGTCTATCTAAACAGTGTTTTCAAAAGGTAATACTTATCAAAATTGGACTTTTTTTATTATGTTAGTCTCCATACAGTACCTCATTAGTTTTTGATGTAGTGTTCTGTAATTCATTGTTTGTGTACAAAACCCAGTGCTCTGTGCAGGGAATTGGATTTTAAAGATATAAATACCTGGTTCTAACTAGATAACTTATGTCTATCTTAATTACCCATCAGTACTAGTGCTAGCTACAATTAAAGTAACTAGTGCTAGTTGCAAAATTCTTGACTGAATCGCAGCTCACTTAGGCAGAAAACATGTCACTAAAAGGATATTGCAGGCATTTCAGTAGCAGTAATGGCAGGGTAGCTCGGGTGGGACAATTCCCTTACAATCCCTATAACAATGATAAACTCTGGATAAAGTCAAAAAGCTCCCAAATATTTGAAAGCACTAGGACATCCAAAAGGAGGCAGAAACTTGAGGAACTCAAACAGTTGGAAGAAGAAAACAAAACTAGATGAAATCTCCATTACATAGTTTTTCCATGAAGACACACACCAATCCCCATGGCACGGGGGCAGTTAGATCTCAAGCAGAAAGGTATAGTTTTATTGATTTGACATTTCAAAGAATCATATTTAAGACTGAGAGGACAGCTATAAATCATGGGAGGAAAGGAGGGATCTTTAGAGGGTAAAATCTCTAAATCTGTATATAAAATCCATCAAATCTTTAACTGTATGTGTATGAGGGAAGCTTCAAGTAGCAGAAAAGAAAGAAAAAGTTGAACTTAAAATCAGAGCAGAAATTTCAGCTGCTGTCCATTGTAGGGGACACATTTTGAAGTCTGGATCCATTTAATTAAAGGGGTTTGGTAAACACCTTAGGCTTTCCATTGAAACCCAGAAGAGAAATTCACTGAGTGAATGCTATTTCCCAAATCTAAGGATTCTAAGAATGAGAAAAAACCCTAAGCAGATTCACCATAGAAAATATAATACCAAGGTTCCACAAGTTCAAGTTGTCATGCAGTAAATTTCTGGCTAGATGGACATATCTTCTGTAATATCCAGTATGCAGTAATAAAAATAAAAAACTATACATGCAAGGAAACTGAAAATTGTGATTCATAGTCAAGAGTCAAAGCTTTCAAAAGGAACAGATATTAAGGCGATATACATGATTAGAGGTCGTATAAATATATTTAAGGGTAAGACTGTCATAAGGAATGCATGGATAGGGAATTTCAGCAAAAAAAAAAAGTAAAACTATAAAAACAAAGAATTAAATTGACATTTGGAAATTAAATAATGTATTTTAAAGTGACCTATAGATTAAAGTGAGAAGAACATTAAAAACTATTTTATATGGAATGAAAACGAAGATAAAATATATGTAATTATAGGATGCAGACAAAGCAGCACTAAGAAGTAAGTTTATAGTTTTAAATGCTTTTATTAGAAAGGAAGAAAGTTTAAAATAATGACCTAACTTTTCATTTAAGAAACTTTGAAAAAATGAGCAAATCAGGGGCGCCTGGGTGGCTCATTGGGTTAGAGCTTCTGCCTTCGGCTCGGGTTGTGGTCTTGGGGTCCTGGGATCAAGCCCCGTGTCGGGCTCTCTGCTCAGCGGGGAGCCTGCTTCCCCCTCTCCCTCTGCCTGCCTCTCTGCCTGCTTGTGATCTCTCTCTCTGTCCAATGAATAGAAAAAAAAATAGGGTCTTTAAAAAAAAAATGAGCAAATCAAACCCAAAGAAAGTAGAAAGAAATAAAAAAAGATAATCAGAAGTAAACAATAGAAAAAACTAACAAAGACACAAGTTATTTCTTTGTAAAGTTTAATAAAATCATAAACCCTAGATATTCAAAATTAACATTAGGTAATAACAAAATATTGGAAAATGAAATAGATGCATTTCTATTTAAATAGAATAAAACAAAATTATTAGACATAGTAAATTTGCAGGACTTCACTAGAAAATTACAAAAATTTACTGAAGGTAATTACAGAAGAGACGAATAAAAATAGATAAACCATATTTATAAATTGGAAGAAATAATATTAAGATTTTTTTCTAAATTGATTTACAGATTCAGCACAATCTTATTCAACACGCCAATAGGACTTTTTTGTACCACTGACAAGTTGTCTCTAAAATTCACGTGGAATTGCAAACAACCTGGAAGAGTCAATACAATTTTGGAAGAAAACATTTTGGAAGACTTATACTTCCTTGTTTTAAGAGTTTCTTCATAGTCAAGGCACACATGAAGGATTTTTCCTTTTCTCTTTCAAAGTGAGAACATTGGGCACGATTTCAAAGACTTTGATGAATTTTGTTTCGACAGAAGATTATAGGTAAAAGAAGGGTCAAAAGTACAATTGGACCATGTGCAAAATTGTGTGGCTTAACTGACAATTCTTGACATTTTTGGCCCAATTTAAGGGAAACAGTCCATCCTTTGTCATCCTTCGTGGTTGTCTATCTGCTTAACAGGTCTGAAACAATAGCTCTATAAAGTAATAAGACCTCCAGCAATGATCAGTCCAATGTACACTGTTTTTCTTCCTACTGGTATGACACTCCATAAATTTATTTAGCTCCTACGATATGTCAGTCCCTATCTTGGAGCCAGGAAATAGAGAAGTAAGTGTCCCAGCTTCTATCTCAAGAGAACAGGTAAGAAAACAGACAAATGTGGTAAAGTGTCAAAAGTACCACTATAGAGATACTGTATTAGTGAGGGAGGTTAGGATCTGCTGCAGTAATAAACAGCTCCAGGGTTTTCATGACTGAGCAAGGAAAAGGCTGATTTCTTGCTTACACCACTTTCTTTGTGGGTCTGGCCATTTTTCATGAAAACTGTTCTTCATATAGCACCTTGGCAGGCCGGGACATTGGAACTTCCACAATCCCAGAGCTTCACCATCCTTAACCTATGATCCCAGTTGATATGGGAAGGAAAGAGAGGGGTGGAGAATTACCCACCAGTTCTTAAATGCTTAAACAGCATTTTTTATAAAATGCTTATATAAAATGCTCTTATATAAAATTAAGAAATTTAAGAAAATTTAAGAAAACTGTAACACAGTTTTCTGTTTGGGAAGCACATGGGAAAAGGAACCTAACACTGTGTGTAATTGAGAGGAGTTAGGTGGCAGCTTCTGGAAGAAAGAAGCATCCTTAAGAATGGGAAGGAGCTGTCTTCTAAAGAAAGGGAAATTGTAAATTCCAGGCAGAGAGAACCATGTGTATGAAAATGTTCAGATAATTGTCAGTTGTTTGGCATCTGTGGAAAGGTTAAGTAGAAGGTTAAGGAAGGTCTGCAGATGTAGTGAGAACATAGGCCACTAAATGCCACTTTAAAACATGCAGTAAATGCTGGGTTTGCAGTAATCCCCCAGAATGTAAAGATTTCTGACAGTATATTCTTACCCAGTTTGTGAACAATGACTCAAAAAGTTCTTGAAGCAAACTAACGACAGAGAAATCATTCCCCAACTTGTAGAAACTTAAGAGAAGTTAAAGGAGCATTTGGGAAAAAGGCCTCATCAATAATGTAATTCTTAGACTTCAGACTGCACACTCCACTCAGACAAAGCATTCTCACTGTCTTCTAGGGAGGAATACATTTCATATTCTTCCCTCCCCCACTCCTCCACCAATACAGAATATGTAGGATTACTAGACTTTGTTTCCAGCTTCTTTTTTCATTTTGAAGATTTTCTAAAGAGGGTAGGAAGCATCTCTGGCTCTTCCAGTTCCTGGGAGGGTTTCACCCCAGGACTGATTGATGTAACATGGTAAAAGACAGGAGGGCAGCTTGTGCACTGTGCAACACCAGCATGCTGCAAGTGTTCATTATATGTTCAATACAAACAACAGCCAAAGGGCATTTTCTCTGTCATAATGTTGATGTAAATCTTGTGAATCAGTTTGGGAATTTCAAGGGATGGTCACCTAAACTACACATGTTCTTTGCAAAGCAGCAAATATGTGTGTAACTCGATAGCTTGTGTTCTTTTCTTGAGGGGAAAGGTGATCAGCAGATAGTATAGTAAAATCAAAGAATGTGAAATTTCAAGAAAACTTAATATTCACTCCATCTGAATATCATTTTACAAATGGGAGTAATGATTTGTCCAAAGTTCATGTAGCAGATAAAACTAGCCTCAGAACCAAAGTCTATTGACTCATGATCTTTCTCACCATTTAGTGGAACTTTATTTTTACTAATACTTCATCCAAATTCATCACAATATTATTAGTAGTATTATTAACTTCCGATGCTTACTTAGATGTACTTATATATTTACTTTTGTTGTTGTTTATTACTGTTTCCTGCATACCACTCCTAAATTAGTTTAATTTTATCTGACCCAAATATATCCTTAAGTTAGAGTTCTGTCAATAAGGATCTATCTATGGTAAACTTTATCAAAATGTGCCTGGAGATACCTTCATTTCATCTGAGTTATTAAAAAGTTTTTTAACTGAGTGGGGAATTTTGAACATAGAATTTTTAGGTGAGTATAAGAGATTGATCTTTGACTTTCAGCATTTTAAAAACATTATTTCATTGGCTTCTGGCCTTTATTATCACTGTTGAAAAGTTGTTATTGTTCTCATTGTGGCTCTTTGATACAGAACTGTCTTTTTCCTTTGGTTATTTTTAAGATTATATCTTTATCATGGGGCTCTGCAGCTTCACAGTTATGTGTCTAGATAATGATTTTTAGTTTTCTTCATCCTGCTTGGGAGTCACTGTGCTTTATCAAACTGAGTATTCATATCTTTCATCAATTGCAGAAAATTTTAGGATATGACCATCCCATGTTACTTTTATTTTTTGTGTATACTCTTGCTGTTACTATTTTAAATATTTTCCATTCTATGGGAAAATTTCATTCTATCTCTCATCTAAAACTTTCACACATCTTGTTTTTTTATTTTCTTCCCAAGTCTAGCTTCCAGTGCTGTAATCCTCTCTTTGGCTGTGTCTAATATGTGATTATGTATCTCTACTGAGCTTAATCTCAGTAACTATGATTGCATTTCTAGAAACTCCACTTCTTTCATTTTCAAGTTTGCCTGATCATTTTTATTTTCTTGTTCTTTCATTGTGATTTTTAAAAAATATGTTATTTATTTATTTGTCAGAGAGAGAGAGAGAGAGAGAGCACAAGCCAGGGGAGTGGCAGGCTCCCCACTGAGCAAGGAAACTGATGCAGGACTCGATCCCAGGACACTGTGATCATAACCTGAGCTGAAGGCAGATGCTTAAAGTGACTAAACCACCCAGGTGTCCCTCATTGTGATTTTTCCTTCTTTTAACTCTTTAATAATATTAAACATAAATATTTAATCTCTTATTGTTCTATGAATTTGAATTCTTGGGTGCCAATTTTTCTAATATTGTACCTACAATCTTCTTGGTGGTTTGTTTTCTTATGTGTTTTCTAATTTTTCATTATGAGCTCACTTTCAGTGAGAAGAATAATTAATTCTGTGGAAATCAAATGCAATCTTCTTTGAGAAAGTGTTGTTAAGGTATGGTACTACACTTGCTTGTGCCAGATACTTGGGAGTTTTCCCATTACATAACTACTTTTTATGTTGAGCTCTCAGCATTGGTATTTGTACACCATAGAGACTAAAATATTTGAAGTGCCGAAAATTTTCATTTAGAGTCTAGTCTAGAAAAAGATTATAGCTAGTGAGGGAGGGCAGATGAGTCACTTGGCAAGGATATGGAGATCCACCAGATGCCATTTCTAGTGCTTTTGCATGGACAACTGAGCTCCTTAGTATCTGGCATGTTAAATTCGAAAAAACCCAAAAGGGAGATAATCTCATTCTGGCCCAAATGAATCTCCCTTCCAACACTGACAACAAGTAGCAGCTTGTATTCCACGGGACACAGAGCTGGAAAATTCATGTTCTGTACTTAACACTCCCAACACGTTCAAGCTGCTCTTCATTGAAAACTGAGGGCACAAGACGT
>CM052797.1:8444482-8666211 GCA_028533885.1 Nasua narica
TCCCATTCTCTTTGCATCTTCTCCTGAACCCTTAAGACGCCTCCTACCAAAATTTCTTCTGGCTGACATTCATCTAAGTTTTGGTTAATCCTAATGGGCACCAGTGTTATATAATAGTGCAGTTTATACTGGCAAAGAACATTCACCAACTCTTAATTTGCCTGATAATCTTCTGTAAACCAGTTTCTGGGAGATATCTTGAGTCACTATGAAATGAATATTTTGACATGCTGTATGATATGCTTTATATGTATGTTGTTCCCACTCATTCCTTCCCAGGCTCTACACTATCATTTAGTCACATTCTATTAGCCATAAGGGATCAAAACTCTATCAGAACCCAAAATAAATATCAAAAAGCGAGGCCCCTGTACAATAAACTAAATGATCTTAGCAATCTCTTGAGTTAGGGAATGGCACTCCCTGGCCAGGGTCTCATCTGTTTGGGTAGGTTTCATAGCAATTAAAACATGAGAGAAACATATATTAACACTACTACTCATGTTTTAATTGCTATGAAACCTACCCAAGCAGATGAGACCCTGGCCTGGGAGTGCAATTGTGTGTGGGAAGTGAGAGAGGTGTATAGTGTGAGACGTGTGCATGTGCGCGTGTGTCTTACTGTGTGTGAGAGAAGTTGAAGAGAAATATTTCAGAGGTAAATAACAGCGTGACAAATCAGTGCTTCAAAAACAGAAGTGCAATCCAACTTTAAGAAGGGTTTTCTTAAATTCTAAGCTCCTTGATGTTTATCTCTGTGTCCTTCACAATGCTGAGCAGAATGCCTTCACCAACATGCTCAGTGAGAATCGCCTCTTGAGCCTCTAAAAGTCCTCCCGGTGGATCTCTCATGGCTGCTAGAGTAAAAGTACCCGTCTAAAGAGATAGGGGAGACCATGGGTACATTGGGAAGCGCAAGAGTAGAGTTTTAAGAGTCAGATGGATCTGTGACTTTTTCACATTCTAGCTTGGCATGTTACAAAACCTCTCTGAACTTCATTTTTTTTTTTTTTTTTGTAAAATTCAGGAAAACCGAGAGTTGTTTTGAGGTTGAAAGAAGGTAACATATGTAAAGTCCTTTGTGTTAAATTTTTTTTCCCCTATCTTCATCCTTCCTTTTGGTTGGGTGGGATAAAAGCATTTAGCTCTTTACGAGTGCCATTTACCCCATTCCTGGACTGGATATTAGTAACATCATCTGCTCTTCTGTGACCAAATTAGAGATGGCTTTGAGGTTTCAGACTCTACTGGGAGTCTTGGAACATATCCCCCATGGATAACGGGGGAGACTGCTGAAATCATATATAGTCCACAATACATAATAATCACATAGTTGTATATAGTACATACATAATAACCACATATATCATATAAATAACATAAACTTTGTAACTAATGTTTGCTTGATAACTTTTGGCTGTAAGAACCTTGCATGTGTTTTTTTTATTTGTGATATAACTATAGGGAGACATAGAGGGAATACTTGACATTTTGCATGAGCTGAAATATCTGAGAGAAATACCTAATAGGTTGAATGACAGAATCACATATGAAACAATATCGGCAGGTAAAATGGTGAGCAGAAAAATAAACAATTAGAAGAAAACTTAACTCGATCAGAGTAAAATCCTATACAGAGGAGGGGAAAAATTCAAATTTCCTCACAAGGATTCGTTTATGCAACCCATTATTCAAGCATCTTCTACGTGCCAGGCACTCTTGTCGGCTTGGGAGGTACAGTGCTAAACAAGGTAAAAAAAAAAAAAGAGAGAGAGATACACAGTAAACAAATAGATGTGAACTCCAATTTCAGGTAGTGATAGGCATCTCTGTGTGAAAACAAGTAAAGCATAAGAAGGGGCTCGGCAAGATGGAGGGACCAGGGAAGTGATGATTGAGGGGCCGTCGAAAGTGATGTAGGGAGCAAGGCAGGCAGGAGTCTGCAGAGAAGACTGTGGGAAGCACCAGGGGCTGGGGCGCGATGGTTGGGGATGCAGGATGGATGGAAGGCCAGTCTGGGGAGAGCAGAGAGAGAGGGCTGGAGGGAGGAGGGGTACTGGGGAAGATGAGCAAGGCCAACTGATACAGGCCCGGTAGGGGACCATTAGGAGTTTGGATTTTATTTCGGGTACAAAGGGAATATCCTGGGGGACTTTGGAACATGGCAGTTGACTTTTGACCTGTGTTTGTTTGTTTGTTTGTTTTTTAGAAGATCATTGGGGTTGTTCTGTGGGGCCTTAATTGTGGGTGGGCGAGAGTGGCAACATTTAGATTAATTTCTCTTGACTTTTGTACAAAAGTGTTATAGACTGAATTGCATCCCCCTCAAATTCATATGTTGAAGTCCTGACCTCCAATATGACTGTTTGGAGACGGAGCCTTTCCCAAAAGAACTAAGGTCAGGGCCCTGATCTGCTAGGATTTGTGTCCTTACAAGAAGAGAAGGAGTGCACACTCTGTCCTCGTGCACAGAGAGAAAAGGCTCTGTGTGGACACAGCAGGAAGGTGACTGGCTGTAGGCCAGGAAGAGGGCTCTCCTTGGGAGCTGAATGGGCTGCCACCTTGATCTTGGACTTTCAGCCTTCAGAACTGTGAGGAAATAGTCGTATAAGCCACCTGTTCAGTGATATTTCACTATGGCGGCCTGAGTGTATACTACAGAGGCTTTATATGAAAAGCCTTTGGGAAGATTTTGTATTTCTTTTGTTTTGTTGACCCTACTTGCATGCAGGCTAGAACTGCAGAACACAGGTAAAGCAACTTTGGCCTGCCCTGCTGGTGTTTTTTTCCATCCAGGGAGAGGACAGAGCCCCTGCACGCCACATAGGTCAAATCACATCTGAAGACCATGCACACATCTGGTACCACATTTCCACGCAATGGAGAAGGGCAGTGTAACCACATCAGCAGAGGGAAGAGTTTGGGAAATTGCACTGTACATGGAAAATTTCAAGGAACTAAGAATGTTCGGAGAGAAGAAACTTGGAGATAAATGGAAATGCTCACCTTCAGGATTGGAGGGGAGCACCCAGGAGAGGAATTTTTAGACAATCAGATTTTACCTGACTATCCTGTCTCCAACATTATTTAAAACCAGAAAACATCACCCCAGGAAGAAATGTTTCCTATCTCTGGAAGTGACCATCTAAGCCTAGAAAAATGTCTGTAAGGAGCTCAGCACGGTAGTTTCCTTTTCCTTGAGGGCTCAGACAGATTTCAATACATACGCATGGTGAAATATAAACTAGAAAAGCAAACTGATTCATGAAGCTGGGCACTAAGGTCATATTTTGGAGATAACTATACATGTCTCAATATTATGCATGAAATCAAAGTACACTGCCAGGCTTCAAATATGCTGCGTCCTTTATTCATTTGCACAGTTCTTGATTTGGAAAGTGTGCCCCGCAGGCAAACAAATATTCACATTATGGATTTTGATGTTGTTCTTCATATTTGTGAAGTAATGAGTTTATTCCTTTTTCAATATTGAAATCATTTTAGGAACGGAATACAAACAAATGAACTTCCATAAACAAAAGGACATTCTTTTTATGATTATAAATGTAATGCATGTTCATGATAGAAAACACAGAAAAGTATGTAAAATAAAAATAGTCACTCAGATTCCTATTTCTAAGAGATAATCATGGTTATCATGATAATACACTTAGAGTATTTAATGCCAGGCTTTTTGCTATGTTATATATATATATACATATCTTATATATATATAAGATTATACAACTATGCATACACACATCTCTTTTTAAATTAAAATTGGGTCATATATTTTCACAATACATAATACATTAAGAGCAATGCCCTATGTCATTAAAGAATTTGAAAATGTGATTTTCTAATAGCTGCATCATATTCCATGCATAAATTTCAGTATTTGCCCATTGAATATTTATAACATTGCCCAAATTTCCCCATTATAGTCAACACAATAATCAAAATCCTTGTGCAAATATCTCTGTGTACATCTTCGATTATTTTAAGATAATTACAAAGGGTGGAATTAATGGGTCAGTGCTTCTAATTTGTAAACTTCGTAATAGAAACTGTCTGCCAGGGGCACCTGGGTGGCTCAGTCCGTTAGGGATCTGACTCTTGATTTCAGTCCAGGTCATGATCTTGGGGTCCTGGGGTCAAGCCCCATGTGGGGCTTCCCCAGTCAGGGGGAAGTCTGCTTGTCTCCCTCTCCCTCTGCCCCTCCCTCTGCTCTCTCTCTCTTGCTCTCTCATAAATAGATAAATCTTAAAAAAAAATAGAAGAGAAATTGTCAAATGGCCCTCTAGAAAGATTGCAGTGGTTTATATTCCATTATGGGTAGAGAAGGCATGCAATTTCCAGTACTTCCATCAATGCAAAACATGTTCTTTAAAAATTAATTTTGCCACTTTTGATTAGCCCAAGTGTACTTTCAGTTTCATTGTAATTTATTTGATTAGCAAGAGTTATTTTTTTTCCCCTTCTGTAGGGTTATGTGATTTGACTTTTTTCTGTTGAGGCTTGTGTGTTCATGTTCTTTGCTAATTTGTTTCATTGGCATTTCTCATTCTCCGGTTAATTTTTAAGGGCACTGCATAATGTAAAGGAACAAACTCTTTGTAATGTGTCTTTATTTTTGATCTCGTCATTTTTCTCTCAATCTACTTTGCACCTTTATTGATTCGTAGGAGGCTTTCCAGAAACATTTTTGGTGAAAACTATACATCTTTTCTTTTGTAATTATTTTTCTGTTAAATTTATGCCTAGAAAGTTCTTTCCAACCTTACAATTAGATAAATATGCAGCTATGTTTTATTCTAGTTTTTATGGCATTTCAAAACTTTTCACCCATTAGATCTTTTAAATATACTGTGAGCTATAAATTAAACTTACTTGTTTTCCCGAATGATTAATTAGCTGCCCCACATTATTAGCTGGATATTCTTTTCTCCTCAGTTATCTGAGATACCACCCAAAATGTATCAATTCATACATTCTTGTTATACTTTTGTAATTACTGGAGTTCTATAATAAGTTTTATCAATTAATCTCTTGAATGGCATTTATACAAGATGGGCAAAATGTTGATCATTATCGAAGCCAGGTAATGGGTACGTGGGGGTTCATCATGGGGGTTCTCCTACTTCTACTAGAGAAGCTTAAAAGTTTTATAATGAGTTTATTACAATTATAGTTACATGAAGTCTAAGCCTTCCTATTAGAAAGTTTATCTCTTTATCAAACTCAATATCCAGTAAATTACCATCAAGTCCTAATATAGCCATTAAAACTTCATCACAGCTTCAGACAGCTCTCTTGTCTTCTCTGGACCTGTAGCCTGTGGGCTCACTGCTGCAGCTGTCCTGCAACCAGACCTTTCTGCCATGTTCTCCCTTCGTGCTGGCCTCCTTTCCAGCCCCTCCCCATCATGCATCCTGAAATCTGGCCTTAGCACACCAATTGCTTTCCCCTGAACTCTCTGATGTATCTCTCCTTGGTTTGTGTGCACTCAGCCTCCTCTGCCTGGAAAGCATCTGCCCTCTTTGTTCACCTGGCAAACTCGTGTGGCCCTTTGATACTCAAGGGGTGCACTGGCTTAGGAAGCCTGCCTTGTGCCCCTACAACTCCCCCAGCCCTAGCAAGCTGGCTGCTCTCCACCTGGGGCTCCCACCGTGGACTACACCGCAGTGCATTTATTTGTTTACGTAGCTAGTCTTAAAGAGATCCGAGAGTCATGCTTATTTGTATACCCTTAGTGCCTAGCAAAGGGTCAATGAATGGCTGATATATAAATAAAAATAAATAAAAGGAAATAAATAAATAAATGGAAAGTCTGCCCTGTAAACCCATATGAAAAAAGCCCAATTATCCTAAATTGGAATTTAATTGTGGTAATTTCTCTCTCTCTCATTTCCCAAGGATGGCTGTCCCTCCAGGTTCTGTTCTAATGAGATGCAGATTTACCATGAAACTAATGGAGCTTAAGCTTCAGGGCCACTCATCGTATACACTCCTTCCCAGGAGTGCCATCCGATGATATTGCAGTATTTGCAAAATACAGACCTCTTTTCTTCCATTTCTTCTCTCGTTGACTGGTGGTAGAGAGATCGTGGGCACTTTTGGGATTTGGTGAAGGGAAAGTGAAGTAGTTGAGTGTGATAAGGTCTATTTATATGGTTTGCAGTCCTTTCTGAGGACAGTTAAGTTGTGGTTAGCCAACCTGGTGTGGGAAGGGCATCTCATGAAACACAGTTGTCAGGCCAGATGTGGAAAATCCTTCTAATCACCAGATGTGTGCAATTTGACTCATCAAACAGATACTCTTGCCCCTTGGGGATATACTTAAAATATGAAGTATACTACTATGTCTAAATTTTTTTGATAGGAATTCAGCAAAAGAGAATTTCTCAGAATTCCTGTATTTGCCACGAGGGACGATCAGGGAGAAGCCAAGGCTTTGTGTGTGTCAATGTCTGAACTTGACATGACCATAATGATGACCAGTGATGAGGCTAAACTACCGACAGTTAAACAAATTTCCATCAACCATCTTGTAAGAGTGAATTAGCTTTCTGTTCTATCAAGGGAAAATGATATTATTATGAAACTGTGGTTCCATGAAGAGGTGATCTGCAATTGTGTAGCCAAGGCTGTAGGGAAAAAGTGTGTCAGAAAGTTCAACCTAAAAATATCATGCCTTTGTTTTTTTTAGTATATTGTGGCATACGTAGTACTCATCGACTCCTTAAAAATTTGTAATGTGTTTTGACTGTAAGTAAATGTTTGTATTTATAGTCAATTTTGTGTTTGCGTGTGTTCTTTTTCTTAAAGATGTCCCCCTCAGCTATAAAGGTTGTGGCCCCCCTGAGCTCTGGAACACTCTTTCGTCCCTTCCCTTCTGCATTTCTCAACAAAATGTGCCACATTTCCCCCACTGCAACACCTTCCTCATGATTCTGAGGCTTGATTTTCCTTTACAAACCTTTTGTTTTGAGCTCATGTGGGCCCATAGAATATTGCCTCCCCGTCATTCCCTATCTGGTCACTTCCTTGCTTCCCTGGATCATTAGAGCCTTTTCTGGCTTCCGTTTGCTTTTTTGATATCACTACTGCTCTCTCTGTACACAGCTTCTTTTACTGCCTGGCTCTCACCTAATCCATCCCATCCTTTCAAGTATTTTTCCTGGTGCTTCCCCCATTTAATACCATTTTACATTCTTGCTGTCACCTCTAAGCTAAAATCTTCATCGCCCCCTTTATAGACTATTATAGCAGCTCCCTAAATGGGATCTCTCCCTCCTGTGCTCTATCATTCATTGTATTGGCTTCTATTTTGTTTGTGTCATTGGTAATAAATTGCTGGGATTCAGAAAAACCCATTTCCCCCTATCCATTCAAATCTGCCCATGGTGTTCATTCTTCTCCACTCTCCGGATGAAATTTCAGGCAGACCTCATAACCTGTCATCATATTCTTAGATAATTAAAGACCCTCTGGTCACTTCCTGTCACAAATAGTTTCTGTTACTTAATTATTGCACAAACTACTCTAATAACGATAGCTATATACATATACACTTTCTCTCTTTTTTTTTTATCTTCTGCTCTAGAACATTTTTTTTCTTTTTCTTCTTCTTTTTTTTTCTCTCTCCCCAAATATGTTTATTTTAATTATTCAGTGTTGCAAGATTGATTGTTCATGCACTTTTTTTTAAATCTATTCTCTACCTATCTCTCTATCTATTTATCTACCTACTATGATGGGCTCATGTGATTGTGAATATGGAGGCTGGCAAATCCAAAGTCAGCACGGCAGGCCAGCAGATTAGAGAACAACAGAGGAGTTGATGCTGCAGCTGGACTCTGACAGCAGTCTTGAGCAAATTCCCTCTCTCTTGTGGGCCTTCAGTCTTGTTCTTTTAAGACCCTCGACTGATTGGACGAGGCCCACCCACACTAGGGAGGATAATCTGCTTTGCTCAAAGCCCACTGATTTAAATGTTAATTTCATCTAAAAAAATACCTTCACAGTGGCATCTGAACTGGTGTCTGACCAAATATCTGGGTACCGTGACCTAGCCAAGTTGACACATGAAATTAACTGTCACAGTAACAAAAACTTTAATCTTCATACAAAACTGAAATTTTTCTCCTTTCTTGACCTGAAGCCACTGCAAACTGTTCACCTGCATTAGGAAGAGGTTGAGCTCTTCTAACCTCTCCCCAATTCACTAGGCTGCGTCTGACTCAGTGTGAGGGAGAAAGGGGAAGATAAGGGACAGACGTTCTTACTCGAGTAATACTTTCTGGGCTTGGCAGGTGGTTAAAACTGGCTGCTGATCTCCAGAGAATCCCCGTCAGTTGGTGGTGTCTCCTATGTAATTCCTTGGTGGAGCCTCCAGCTGCTAGGCACTGGGTCATGATCCCCTCCTCAGCCTCTGAGCATCCAGGCTTCCTGGAGTCCTTCCTCCACTGAAGGCAGCTCTTGGGGGGGATGAAGAAGACCCAGCCAGATGTCTCCCCCTGTGGCCACATTCAGCTCACAGGCCCTGATAACCTCACACCACAACCTCATTTGAAGGGCTGACAGCTCTTTCCTAAAATAATCTTATCTCCCTCCTGACCCCATTATGACCCAGGTTTGGGGTTTAGGCACTATGAGTCACAAACCTAGTTTCGGCCACTATCTTTATAAGTCATACAAAGAGGTGTTTTCAGTAGAATGGCTGCTCTCAGGGGTTAGGGGGTGGGGTAAATGAGAAGAGGTTGGTCAGGGACACAAACTTCCAGTTACAAGATGAATAAGTTCTGGAGCTCTGATGTATAGCATAGTGACTGGATTTAATAATACTGAATTGTATACTTGAAAGTGGTAAGAGAGCAAATCTTCGATGTTCTCAACACATACACACACACACACACAAATGATAATTATGTGAGATTATGAAGGTGTTAGCTATCCCGATTGTTGTGATCATTTTCCAACTTGTATCTGTATCAAATCCTCATGTTGTACACCTTAAATTTACACTCTGTTGTATGCCAATTTCCCAAAGCTGGGAAAAAATAGGTAGGCGTTCTTATACTTAACTTTGGGTTGTGGCATCAAATATCATCAGGCCTTAGCTGAAACAGAGACTATAACCCTTGTTGTATTTTTTTTTAATTTTTTTTTAAGATTTTGTTTATTTATTTGACACACAGAGAGAGGTCACAAGTAGGCAGAGAGGCAGGCAGAGAGAGAGAGGAGGAAGCAGGCTCCCCGCCGAGCAGAGAGCCTGATGCGGGGCTTGATCCCAGGACCTTGAGATCATGACCTGAGCCAAAGGCAGAGGCTTAACCCACCGAGCCACCCAGGTGCCCCACCCTTGTTGTATTTTTTAAGGGTTATAAGTATTCGGCTCATTTCACTCCTCTGCTCAAAGCCCTTCAGTGACTTCCCACTGCTGAGAATTCATTCCAAGTTCCCTCACCTAATCTGGAATGGCCTGCTCAGCCACCCTCCCTCCCTCGCTCCCCTCAATCACTGGGGACTCTCCAACCACGGCTTCTGCTCCTACAGTTCCTCTGCCCTGCCGACGAAGATCCTGCCATTCAAGAAACCATCCAAATCCCACTCCTGTTATAACCCAGAATATAAGGTTATATAGTGTAGGCAGTCTTTTTATAAACTCACCTCTGGAATGTCTATTCCCATTACCACCCATCTGGCAGAGTAGCCTAGCGAAGAGGGGAATGGGGACCTAGTTCTGTGCCTACACCGCATGTGACTTGGACCCACAACTCCATGTCTCTGGACTTCCACTCCTCTGATGTGTATAATGATGGAAATGAGCTATCAACATGTCACATGGGGGAGGGGCGGCGCCTGGGTGGCTCAGTCAGTTAAGGGTCTGCTTTTGCCTCAGGTCATGATCCCAGGGTCCTGGGATCGAGCCCTGCATTGGGCTTCCTGTTCAGCAAGGAGTCTGCTTCTCTCTCTCTCTTTCCCCCTGGGCTTGTGCTTGCTCTCTTTCTCTTTCTCTCAAATAAATAAATAAATTTTTTAAAAAAGGAGTGTCACATGGTTTTTGTGAAGATTAAATAAGCTGGCACGCACAAACCCTGCAGCACATTGCCTGGCCTTGTGTGGCTCTACGGCTGTGTTCTTGGGTCTGTGCGTGACTGCGAGGCTGCGTCCGGGAAGGCAGGGGGAGCCGCACCCTGGCAACTGTTCCTCTTTCTCCATGCTTGCTGCAGCAAGATGGTGATGTTCTTACGCATCGAAATGGGGAAGAAAAATGTGGAACTGACCAAATTTGGCAACCCGGCCCATTTCATCAGTAATTTGTGTATTCTAATACCTTTCTGAGAATTATTTTTCTTTGTGGTTGCGATCTGAGAAATGGTCTGTGGTACATGGGTCTGAGGTCCCTGAAACAGAGAAGAGCTACGGACAGGATCCACCGCATTTTACGACACAGGGGGGCTGCAGCTGTGGAAGGTGAAGTGGAGACTATTTGTAGGTTTTCTAAAAAAAAAAAAAGTCAGTTCCTTCTTAGTTTGGCTCTTACTCATATCATAGCACTTTTGCAAAGAATATTTTTGCACCTTTTGAACTGGATTGTCATCTCCCAAAGAAGGAAACTCTATGTGTTGCAAACCCTAGGCCAACCGTAGACTGGAAGGTCGTCCAGCTCAACAGTGACTCTTCCAATACGATGAATGCCCTTCCCACATGGTCACCGGCCATCACTATTTGATGAAGACACATGGCTCATGGTGTCTAACATGTTGTCTTAATAAGGCAGAAGTCTGCATCCTTATCCCTAGGTTAATATGCGTTCCTCCCGAAGTCTTATCAATTGCATTTGAATATCTCTCATGTCCTTCTTCTTCTGTCTCGTATATCACCAACACCCTCATTCAAGCCACTGCCATCTCTGACCTGAGTTCCTGCAATCACCTCCTCACTGGCCCCCTCATAAACATTCTAGACTCATTCATCTCTTTGTCAAAACACAGGCATAATAGTCTTGAGAAAAACACATCTGGCCACTCTGGAAAACGGTATTGAGATACCCCCCAAACTTAAACATAGAGTTACCATATGATCCGGCATTTCCACTTTGGGGTAGATGCCCAAGAGAATCCAAGGCAGGAATTCGGACAGATGTTTGCAGGTCCGTGTTCACGGTGGCATATTTATGGATGGATAAACAATATGTGTTATAGTACATACCGTGCAATATTATTCAGCCTTAAGTAAGGAAATTCTGACATATGCTTCAGCATGGATGAACTCTGAAGACATTATGTCAACTAAAATAAGCCAATTATAGAAGAAAAAATATTTACAATTCCATTTAGATGAGTTATCTACAGTAGTCAGATGCATAGAGACAAAAAGCAGAGCAATGGTTGCTGGGAGCTTGGGGAAGAGGAGAGTGGGGAATTCGTGTTCAGTGGATATAGAATTCTAGTTTGGGAAACTAACAAAGTTCTGGAGACGGATGGTGGTGAGAGGTACGCAACCATGTACCAATCGTCACTGAACTGTGCACTTAAAAGTGATGAAAATGGTAAATTTTATGTTATGTATATTTTACTGCAATTTAAAGAAAACATGTAAGGGGAGGAATAAATCTGATTGTGTTACTTGAAAGACCATCAGAGTATTCCTACTCTTCTTAGAAGAAAATAAGAATCCTTAGCTGAACTGACTGGGGCTTGTATGATCTGACCTCTCTGCCTGTGTCTTCCCCCACTTGTCCTTTATCTCTGTGCTCCAGCCTCTGGCCTTCTTAACCTCCTCAACTAGGTTTGCTTCTTCCTACTTAAAGTCTCCCCTCTGCTTGGGATGTCCTTCCCCTAGCTATAGTGATGTCTCGATAACATAGTAAAGGCCTGTTGCTATACAGAACTAGGATCATGAATCAGTTCTGCCGGAAAAGTCTGTGAAAAGTCTAGTTGGTCACGATAAGGAGCATGTGGTGTCTCCAATGGGAGAGCACCTTTCTGGTTTTAGACTTCTAGCACAGGAAGTCACTAGCCCTTTATTTTTACGTTTCTGCTGCTTTGGTAAATATAATCCCAAGCAATACATCTTGTCTATATCAAAATATTTGATACTCACAGATGACATTGAGGATCTCATCCAAAAAACAAAAAATGAGGATACCTGATTGGTATTTTTGGAAAAATCAGAAAAATGTGAATTAACTAGCGTCTCATGTTATGAGTGGTCAGCGAAATAAAAACAGTGTTACCAAATTTGTCTTTTGGAAATCTGTAGAGCTGACATTAAAATAAATTTGTTTAATTATCATACAGAAAATTGACCTTCGTTGGGATGTGAAATTCTCCTCCCTTTATAAGAAAATGCCAAATTGTTTTTGCGGAGTGGCTGTACCATTTTCATCCACACCAGAAACGTGTGAGAGTACAGGTTGCTCCATATCCTCACCAGCACTTGATTTTGTCAGTTTTTAAAAAAATGTTTTATACTTTCTTTAAGATGTATAGTGATTTCTCATCATGGTTTTAATTTACATTCTCCTAATGGCAAATGATGCTGAGCATCTCTTCGTGTGTTTATCTATCATCCTTAAATCCTCTTTGGTGAAAGTTCTGTTCATCTTTTCCCTGTGTTTACATTGGATTGTTTCTGTTCTTGCTGTTAAGTTTTAATAGTTTTGAAAAATATATTCTGATTATAAGCCTTTTATTGGGTGCACAATTTCTAAATATTTGTTTTGCTCTTCATTCTCTTCAAGGTATCTTGCACAGTGCAAAATGTTTATTATTTTTTATTTTTATTTTTTAAAGATTTATTTATTTATTAAAGATTTATTTATTTGAGAGAGAGAGAACAAGAGCAGGGGCAGGGGCAGAGGGAGAAACAGACTTGTGGCTGAGCAGGGAGCCTGATGTGGGGCTCGACCCCAGGACCCTGGGATCATGACCTGAGCCAAAGGCAGATGCTTAACCAACTGAGCCACCAAGGTGTCCCAAGATTTATTTGTTTATTTTAGAGAGAGAGAAAGAAAGAGGGAGAGAGAAGGGGAAATCAAGCAGACTCCCTGCTACACATGGAGCCCAATGTGCGGGGGGTGGCACTCAGTCTCATGACCCTGAGATCATGACTTGAGACTAAACCAAGAGTCGGGCACATTAACCAACTGCACCACCCAGGCGCTTCACAAAATGTTTATTTTTATTTTTTATTTTTAAAATATTTTATTTATTTATTTAAGAGAGAGCGAGAGAGAGCATGAGCAGGGGGGAGGAGCACAAGCAGACTCCCCAGTGAGCAGGGAGCCTGACATGGGGCTCAACCCCAGGACCCTGGGATCATGACCCGAGCCCAAGAAAGCTGCTTAACCGATTGAGTCACCCAGGCGCCTCCCAAAATGTTTATTTTTGATTAAAATCTAATTTATTTAAAAATTTCTTCTATAGATTGTGCTTCTAATGGTATTTTAAGATGTCTCTCCTTAACTCCAGGTCATGAAGATTTTGTCCTATATTTTCTCCTAAATGTTTTATATTTCATATTTAGATTTACATTATATTTATCTTCTGCTTTATATTTAGATTTATAATCCATTTTGAATTCTTTTTTTTTATGGCATAAGGTTTAGGCAGAGCTTTAGGTTTTTGCATATTAACATTTATTGATTCTAGCACCATTTGTTGAAAACACTATCTATGCTTGATCCATTGATATGTTTCTCTTGGTAATTCCTAGCTTAATTCTATTACGGTCAGAAAATATGCTTTGTTAAATCCTTTTAAATTTGTCAACATTTGTTTTATGACCCAATGATAGTCTCTCCTGATGAATGTTCCATGTGCACTTGAAAAGAATATGTATTATGCTATCGTTGGGCAGAATGTTCTAGAAATTTTAATTGGATGCACTGAGTTTATGGGGATGTTCAGTTTTCCTATATCCATGCTGATGTTCCGTCTGCTTATTTGATTGATGACTAAAGAAGTGTTAAGTTTCCAATTATAATTATATATTGTCCATTCCTCTTTCCGGGCTTATCAGTTTTTGCTTCATACATCTTGAGGCTGTGGTGTTGGGTGCATACATATTTCAATTATTATGAATCTTAATGAATTGACCTTTTCACCAGTACGTTATGTCCTCTTCAGCCCAGGTAATTTTTCTTGTCCTGAAATCTACTTGTCTGACATTAATATAGACACCCCAGCTTGCTTTTGAGTCATGTATGCAAGCTCTATCTTTGCCCACCCACTCACCTTTAACCTACATATATAAAGAGGGTCTCTTGAAAGCAGGATATATTTGAGTGTTGGAGCTTTGTTTTTGTCTGTTTTTGTTTTTTTAGGGATCCTGACATTTTTGGATTTTAGACGGGGCATTCAAATATGATGCTCAGAGACCTTGGGTCTTGTTTCAGTCCTATAAAGAAGGTTGGTTTGGTAGTTCCTATTGTTGGTGTTGTTTTGGTTTGGGACATAAATGCTGACCTGCTTTCTCCGCATTCTGGTTTTCACCCAGTTCTGTTTTGAAAGTATTTTGGGGGCCTCTCAGATCAGTCGGGGTGGCTGGCTTGTGACCCTGCACTCAGTTCCCAAAGCCTGGGTATGCTGGCTTAGCAGCGAGCAGGTGGGAGGTGGACTCAGGAGTTCATACTCAACTTTATGGAATCACTCTCCTCTCTGCAAATCCACCAACACTTTCTTGTTCTCTGGGATTTTTCTTCCCACTTCTCTGACCAGAAATCTGTGACGTTAATTTCCCTGCTGTTCCTGCAACTGTGCCAATGTCTACATCCAGTGGTGGAGGGAGTAAGGGCCAAGGAATAGAGAGCTACGTGTGTTCACTGCACACTCTTGGGACCACAGTCCCTTTGATCAGAGAGATGGTCACCCTTCCTCAGAGTTTTAGGTACCTGCCCACTGCCGTTGCTGTCGCTGGGCCACCAGCTGGTGCCACCAAAGGATTGCTTAGAGGTGGCCATGGGAGAGGAGAGACAATCAAACAAACAAGAAGAACGCGGGGGATTTTTCTCAATTGGTTTGTCCTTTTTCCACTCCACAAATAAGAAAGGGAGGTGTTCTCTCGATGCTCTCTCTGTCCATCCCTGGTGTGTATTTCCGGGCTTCCGGCTGCCTTTGATTCCTGGCTGGATATTAGAGGAAAACAATGATAAATTCACCTCTGGTTCAATGGGACTTCAAAGTCGGGAATTCTCCCCCTTCCCACCTGCTACCATCCATGGTCAACGTTCTCAGAATCTCCTCCTTGTGAGCTGTTCAAGATCTGTAGGCTCATCCAGCAGGAGAGACAGGGTGATTGTTCCCTTCCATTGTCCCCACAACCAGGCCATACCTTACATCTTAGAGATTTTTTGCATGATTACAAAATAATACTTATTTGTTGTAGATAATGCAGGACATGCAAATAAGGAAAAAAGTGAAAATGACCCATAATATTAATATTTTCTTATTTGTATTTTAAGCAAACTTAGATTATGCTGTACATTTGGCTTTTTTTTCTTTTCACTCAATGTACCATAGACCTATTCGCCTGGTAACATACATTCTTCTTGAAAAGCATTTCTCACAATTGCATGGCAAGCATTCCTTCATTTAGATGTATCCACATTTTTAAAAACCAATTGCTGGGGTGCCTGGGTGGCTCAGTGGGTTGGAGCCTCTGCCTTCAGCTCAGATCATGATCTCAGGGTCCTGGGATCGAGCCCTGTGTCGGGCTCTCTGCTCAGTGGGGAGCCTGCTTCCCCCCCTCTCTCTCTGCCCGCCCCTCTGTCTCCTTGTGATATCTCTCTGTGTGTCAAATAAATAAATAAAACCTTTAAAAAAATTAAAAAACCAATTGCTTATCATTAAGCATTCAGGTTATACAGCTTTTCTATTGGTCACAGCCAATGGGTAAGTAGCTGGAGAAATCACAACGGAAGCTAAATTCTCTTAAATACTCTTTAGTCCCCATTTGGACTTTTGAAACAAAACCATGCTCTTTTACAACTTGGCCCCCCGCCCTAGCAAAATTTATGCTCTAGAAAGAGGACCACACTCCAAATGCAATGACCGGGATGCTTAGAGAGAGGGGTAAGGAAGAGCTATACTGTAAAAATAGCCATCTTGCAACTAAGCACAGAGGGGACGCCACCTGGGGTTAGATGCCTGGCAGAGAAGCCAACAGTGTAGTGTCTTTAAAAGTGTGTGCATCGCCATTGTTTGTATGTGTCTCTGCAGCTCAGCTCCTGCCCCACACGATAGAGATGTGACTGTGTCTGCACCACCTCGATAAGATGCCACGAGGAAGTGCCTGCAGATGGCTGTGGGTTCTTTTTTTCTTTAAGCCACAAAGAAGTCTTTAATTAAGTCTTCCTTTCACCCTTATTAACATTCGGGGAAGACTGCCATGGAATTTGTACTGTATCTCAGAAACGAATCATAACAATTTCATAAGGCTGCCGTGGGCTGCCTGGAGTATAGTTTATTATTTCGGTATGGCTTGTTAAATGGGAAAATGTATATGAAAACCTTCAGCACACATTTAGAGAGCCCTGGGCTGAGCCTGACTCTCCTGCTAGTAGAGGACTAGCTATAGTTGGCCATTTGAATAACAAAGCCAGGTAAGGTTACAAAAGCACACATCCAGACATCCTCATGCAACAATGTGTGTGTGTGTGTTTATATCACGGTAACTTCATCTGTGATAGTCCTTCAGGCCTGAAACTTGAAATTCTCTCAGGTGTTTTAAGGCTTATTGAAAATCCCGTGGCCTTGCAGAATAAATATGATATTCAAGTATAAAAGAATGGGGGAACCAAAGAACTTTATAAAAACGGTGGATCTCATAAAAAAATATGAAACATTCTAGGAGGTTAATCCATACAAAACCTAATGCCTTGAGAATGAACAGGCCACGAGTTAAGGTTGGATAGTAATAAAAATAACCAGAATAACTGATATTTAAGCAGCATTTACTTTGTATCGAATTCAGTGCTAACTTTCTAACAGTTTAAAATCAGTCTTGTTATGTTTCCAGCAAGGACACAGAACTTTAGAAGCATTGAATAACCTTCCCAGAGCCCCACAGCTGTTAAGTTCTGAGTGCAGGATTTGAACCTGGGTCTTCCTCACCCTAGGGCTCCATTTTTACCACTTGTTTTCTCTTCTCTGGTTTCCCTGTTCCAGACCCAGAATTCCCCCAGCCCCCATGTTCATTCGCTGTCACCCCAATTTTGGTTTCTGGATTGCATTTCATTAGATGCCTCACTTGGGGAGGCATCTTTTACAGAGTGACTATATATGTGTGTGTGTGTGTATATATATATATATATAGTCTTTTTGGATTTTTCTCTCCTTTTGCTATAGAAATCAAAACAGTTTCAACAAGTAAAGGAACTCTGCATAGGAGATAAAGGAAAACATTTGACATGATACTGTTTACCTCTTTCCCCCTTCCCTGCACAGTGGGGCAAATCCCACTTTGACCTCGGAGCTCCTGACCCTCTGCACCTGCTGAGTGGATGAGGAGGCTCCTGGGCTTTTGGGGGAACTAATCAGAACAATGGCAAAAAAACATAAAACCAGAAATGCAAGGGTGGAAGTTGCTTTCGGTAGAGCTGACAATTATTTGTGGAAGAGAAAGAAAGAAAGAAAGAAAGGAAGGAAGGAAGGAAGGAAGGAAGGAAGGAAGGAAGAAAGAAAGAAAGAAAGAAAGAAAGAAAGAAAGAAAGAAAGAAAGAAAAGAAAGAAAGAAGAAAGAAAGAAAGAAAGAAAGAAAGAAAGAAAGAAAGAAAAAGAAAGAAAGAAAGAAAAAGAAAGAGGGAGGGAGGAAGGAAGGAAGGGAGAGAGGGAGGGAGGGAGGGAGGGAGGAAGACGAAAGGAAAGCTTCAAGGAGAGGGCAGGGAAATTGTAGAGTAATGTGTGATGGGGCAGGAGACAGAGTCTCTGGGGAGCTTGGGAAAACAGAGGTGGGGGAACTTTGAGGTGACTCACAGAAGGGACAAATATGAGGAGCAAGAGGCAAGAGGCAGCAGAAGAGTATGAGGCTTTGCCGCGCTCATTCACTGGGTCTCCTTACAGAGCCTCCCAAAGATGAAAGAGCTATCTGGCAGCATTTTCAGTGTTTTCACGGCCGGTCCGTGTTTCTGCAAAAGTGATCCCGGTCAGGGCTGAACCCAGATCCCTAGCTATGGGCCCCTGTTGCAAATATACAACACAAACCTCTTTTTTTTTTTTTCCCACAAACCTCTTTTTTAAGTGAGTGCTTTATTTTTTATTTGTATTTCTGAAAAATTTTTAAGACTTTATTTATTTGCGATAGAGTGAGAGTGAGCGAGCGAGAGAGCATGAGCGGGGTGGGGGGAGCAGAGGGAGAGAGAGAAGCAGGCTCTCCACTGAGCAGGAAGCTCGATGTGGGGCTCCATCCCAGGACCCCGGGATCATGACCTGCGCTGAAGGCAGATGTTTAACTGGCTGAGCCACCCAGGCGCCCCTAAATGATTGCTTTAGTTTATACGGTTGGTTATTTTTTTATATTTTGAGATTCAGTTTTACCTTTTTTTTTTTAAATTGGATTCTGAAATCTTGGTTGTCAGCTTAAAATCACCCCCGGGGACCTCTGTAGTTTTCACGGAGAGATCTCCCTATATGCTGGGAAGAGAAGGCATGTGTGAAATGAATAAATCCTCCAAGGACCAGAAGGTTTTGTTTTTATGTAATCCTCCTGAAAACAGAATGCTTCTTTAAATGATTTATGGAACCCCTTTAGTGTCTTTAAAATCAATACAATCGAGCAGCTCTATTGAAGTGAATAATTAGCGTTTACAATAAAAATGTCAAACTTTCGAATACGGCATGCTAATTGTTGAGCAACTACTACGTACCAGGCATCCGGCAGCACGCCTGCAATACAGCGATAGAGAATAATCTCTGCTCTCAGGCTCCCCATCTGGGAGGGAAGCAGCCTCGGGATGGCCGGCAGGCAGCTCAGCTCACTGAGCTCAATCCTGGGACAGATTCTGCAGCAGCGGTGGACCTTGTTTCGCGCTGATGGTTTCACTCCAAGTCAACCTCTCCGCGGAAACATTGCTCACAATGGTTTGGTGAATAAAGAGGAGTCGGCAGAGAGTTTCACACTTGCAGCTACAATGACTCCCCCAAAGGAATTTCTATGTATGGGACACTTGGGTGGCTCAGTTGGTTGGGCATCTGCCTTCGGCTCAGGTCATGATCCCAGGGTCCTGGGATCCAGTCCTGCATCAGGTTCCTTGCTTGCTGGGGAGCCTGCTTCTCCCTCTGCCTCTGCCTGTCGCTCCCCCTGCTTGCGCTCGCGCACTCTCTCTCTCTCTCCCCCTCTCTGACAATAAGTAAATAAAATCTTATTTTTAAAAAAAGGAATTTCTGTATGAAAAAGGTTGTCGCAGCCATAAGCATAGAGTTTTAAGCCTAAGCAGCATCTAGCAAGTATAACCTTTGCATACTGATAGTCAGGAAAATACATCACAGGGGCCTGAAATGAGGCCATTACCCACCTGGCCATTCCTTGCCCTAATGTCTGTCTTGTCCCTCAGCCTCCCCCTCAGATGTCTGACGTTCCAGGGGACCAGAGTTGTCTTATCCCTGGCATACTTGAATGCAGTATGTCTTCACTTTCCATAAACATGGGAGGAATAAGTATTTAACAAACAAATGAATTCAAGTGTCGGTTTATATACCGTCTCCTTGATGAAGCCACCTGTGACCTCCTCCAGGCAAGGAAGTTGCTCCTTCTCCTGTGTTCCTGCTGTTCCTGGCTATATCTATGGTTGAGCCCTGTCATTGGAGTACATGGAACTTTATATACTTGAGTCTTCGTCAGCTTGAGTGGCTGGAATGAAATGCCACGGACTAGGTGGCTCGATCAGCAGAGTGATTTCTCACAGTTCTGGACAGTTCTGGAGAAGCTAGAAGTTCAAGATCAAGATGGCAGCACGATGGGGTTCTGGGGAAGACTCTGCCCGGCTTATAGGCAGCCAACTCTTCTCTGTGGCAGAGAGGGAGTACGTTCTAGATTCTCCCCATCATGAGGACCTTGCCTCCAGGATCTCATCTAAACCGAACACCTCCCCAAAGCCCCACTTCCAAATACAATCACATAGAGGGTTAAGGCTCCCTCCTATGAATTTTGGGGGGACACAAACATTCGGTCTATAATGACCTGTTTCTACCACTATCTGGTCCATTTTTCACATGCCGTGGGTGTTTCTCATTCACCTATGAACTCCAGTACCCACACTGAGATACACTGCCTAGATAATAATTGAATATTTACGTACATACGACATCGTGCCTCCTTACAAATGTTCAGATTAATGTGACCTCATCTTCATAAATGTTTGAGTAAATATCGTCTCACCCTACAAATCGAATGCTGTCCGAAAATGAAAAAAGGAAGAAATCTTAAGATTTTGATTTGATAAGAGCAAAAACAATTAGTTTTTTTGTTGCGCAAGTAAACTGCTCAGAAAGTACATCTTAAGTCGGCACGCTACAAATCCCAAGAGCCTAATTTCTGAATCTCTCCAAAGACACTAGACATTAAAGAATACATTTTATAAGTTCAATCTCCCGAAGTCCCCAGAACATCCATTGGTGACATTATCTCTAGTCACAGCTTTGGGGACCGAAGTACAGAGAGGCTGCATCAATGGTTCAAGAGGCACAGAGGGTTTTAACCGACATGTGGAGATTAGAAGGTATAATTCCAAGTGTTTAGTCCTCGCTTCTGTTCCCTGGCTTTCCACGGGCTTCAGAGAGCTAAGAATAGTTTGGAGAAGGTGACAGGGTTGGAAAAGCAGGGAGAGGCGGCTTAAGCCACTCGATCTTGTCATCTTCTGCTCCATCTCCCAGCAAATGCCCAGCAAGTAACGAAGCAGGGGCTCTCGGCTCTCGCATCCTGTTCAATTCTGATGAGTGTGGAGCGGAGGCGTGCGCTGGCACACGGACTCTGTAAGCATCTGGGGGAAGGATGGGGAAATAACGGCGGGAGGGCAGCACCGCTAGGAGACCTGAGCTGGGGCTAAAGTGAAAATAAATATACTTTCCGCTCAGGGATTGAAAGAGGAGAGGAAATTGCAATCAATTTTGGAATAAGCATCAGTGAACCCGTTTAAGCACAGATCTTTCTGATAAGAGCGGTAGCCTCCCTGGAGGCCAATTTGTAAGAGAGTCTCCAGGGGAAGGTGAACAATATGGGGTCTGGGACCTCTGAACACCCCAATCAATGGGAATCTGGGCAAGAGGGCACTTAGCCATCTCCCTTCTTGCTATCTAGGAGGGGCAATCAATTCTCACATCTCTGTAGCCCCTCATGGCTCCCAAAGGGCATCCTTATGCAGTGTTCATTTATCCTCACCGTGGCCTGTCCACGTAGGTGTCACCACTCTTGTTTAACAAGGAAGCAAGTTGAGTGATTTGAGTCAGCCAAAACAAGCAGGGAGCTAGGTGTTGAGCTCAGACATTCTGGCTCACTGTCCCTTGGACTGGACTTGGCCCAGGGATGTGCTAAGATGCTGTTACATTCGGCAGACTTGACACAGGATCAGACAGGGAGCTGAGGTTCATTAAGTCATCCATTCAAAGTATAATCTGGTGTGTGCTGCTCGCCAGGCTAGGGGCTGGACATGCAACAATAAACCACACAGATGTGACCTGTGCCCTGGCGGGTCAGTGTGCCATTCCCAATTCAAACGAATGCAGGGAGCTGGAAGGCGGCTGGCACAGGGCTGCCCTCCCCCCCGAGATTCCAGAATAGAGGAATTTGGTGTGTTGCTGCTGGGGTCGGAATGGCTGTGGTTCGAAGCAACAAGATGGGGGCTCTCAGGAGCCAGCCGAGGAAGCTTCCCTGAAAGCACGGTATCCCTCCAATTCCCCTTCATTCCCCACCCATCCCTCCCGGGCACTCAATCTACCCAGAACATGAGGCATAGGGGAGGCTCCCTGTACCTTTTTGCCCAAAAGAATGAGGACAGCTGCTGTGTCAAATTGCTTTCCCTTTGCTGCCGAGCGGTGAGGAGTGACGAGTGGTGATGCCATAGTTCACAGGTGGCCCATCTGGCTCCATGATATGGGTTGAACTCAAATTTCAGAATTTCAGGATGAAATCACAAAGCCGTCCCCATGCTGCATCTTCTCAAAGGTCACCAGATAGCAGCATCTCAGTGGCCAAAGACTAGTGCCAGGTTTCTTATTGTCATTTTTCTAAATTGTAAGGGAAAATATATGTTAAAACACATACATATGTGCAAATGAGAATTTCCAGCCTAGGACTCCGTCGTCTGGGAGAGAAAATTAGAGCCACGGGACTTAGACTGAGTTACTGCATCTGATCTTGGAGACCTGGATGATGAGGTTGAGCAAGAGAGCTCTAGGTACGAAGTGTGTTTAAAAGAAAAACCCCCTCTAGATCATTTGACCCTGTCTCCATGAGTATTCTTGCAGAAAAGTACTTGGGTGGGTATATAAACAAAAGAACCGTTCAATGGCAAGTACATGGCTACCATGACATGGAGCAATCATGGTTGAACTTGACTTGGAAGGAGAAAGCAGTTTTCTCTTTTATCTTCATAGCCAGAGAGAATGCAGTGGCAATCCAGCAATTCAGGGGAAGCCTTTGTCAATGAAGGCCTTTCCTTCAGTGGGCTCGATCACACCACACTTCTTTGGAGTCCTCCATGTTTTGTGTGTGCCTGTGGCCTGGTCACCAGACATGAGTGGTGCTTAGATTTTAGCATGCACTCCATCAGCATCACCTGGAGGGCTGGTTGTAATACAGATTGATGGGTTCATGAAGGAGTTTCTGATTCAGTAGGTCTAGGAGGGACCCAGGAATTTGCATCCTGAGCAAAATTCCAGGAGGTGCTGATGCTACTAGTCAGAGGACCACATGCTGAGAACTGCTGACTTCAGCTATTAATAGGAGGACAAGACGGGCTTGGGAGCGGTTGGATTACCTGCTTCAGGAAGGAATCTAATTGACAAGGTCAGCAATTAGGGCAGAAAATCAAGCAGCTCATGGTTTGGTGGGGTTAGGGTGTTTGGTCCTGTCTTCTTGAAGTTTTGGGCAATAAGACTTGGAAGAGGGCAAGGCTAGAGGACTGGGAATTATCACATTAGGTAAGACTCTAGAGTGGCAAGAAAGACTTGCTCTCAACAAGTTGGATGGGATCCATTAAGCTGTAGGGAAGAAATCATTTCATTTAAGTGTTCAAAGAATTTTTTGCATATAAGTCTGATTTCATTATTCTTCATGTGGCTATCTGGTTCCCCCAACACCATTTATTGAAGAGACTATCCTCTCCCTGTTGTGTGTTCTTAAAAATTGTAAATATGAAGTGCTGAATGTGTTAATTAGCTTGATTTTAATCATTATTTCACAATGTCCATGCATATCAAAATATCACATTACACACTTCAGATGCAATTTTTGTCAAGTTATATCTCATAAAACTGGAAAAAAGATAATTGTATTCTTATATCACTTGAGTAAGAAAATCATTAATAATTCAAAAAGAAAATAAATTGACCTAGTTTCCTTCCCTACACTGGTTGACTGAGACTCACTGATTACAAAAATAAGACAGCATATTTGTCAGTAGGCACAGGTATACAAAACATCCTAATTTTTTTTAGAGCACTCAATGATTTTTATTAACTTATAAAAACAAATCAGGTTGTTTTAAACTCTCTAGGCTTTTATACCTTTTTTTAAAGATGTTATTTATTTATTTGACAGAAAGAGAGAGAGAGATCACAAGTAGGCAGAGAGGCAGGGAGAGGGAGAAGGGGAAGCAGGCTTCCTGCTGAGCAGAGAGCCTGATGCAGGGCTCAATCCCAGGACCCTGAGATCATGACCTGAGCCGGAGGCAGAGGCTTTAACCCACGGAACCACCCAGGCGCCCCAGGCTTTTATACCTTTTGAAGTAAACTTACATAAGAATTAGTAAAGAGTTTTCCCCCCTTTTAACGTAAAGCAATGGTTTTCTAGCTCTAGAATAAATATCCACATTCCCATGTTCACTCTTATTCCATTTTTCAAAAGATGGATACTTTATTCTCTATTTCCTCTTATTACTTAAATAGGTCATCACTTATCATGAGATCTTAAAAGCTGGCAGTTAATACTGTATGTATTCTGTATTTTTAAAATATAAGTTAGTTGAGCTATTCATCCTCTGGATTTTCCATTTTACAACGCAGTCTGTCAGGTGAAAAAATTTTTCCTCTTTCATATTTCATCAGTTAGTTAATTAAGACTTACTATTGACTTATAAGACTGCTTTTCAAATTTTAAAACACTTTTTCTAGATTTACCAAAGAATTGTGAAAATAGTTCAGAGAATTCCCCCACGTACTCATCACCCAACATCCCCCAATGTTAATAGTTCTATCTCCTAAAAATTCCCTTGTGTGGGCCATTTGTAGATGCCCTGTGTCTCATCCTATGCTTGTCGACCACTGATCTGCTTCTCGTACCTATAATTCTGACTTTTCCACAGTATCGTGCAAATGGAGTCATACAATATGTAGCCTTTTGAGTCTGGCTTCTTTGACTTAGCAAAATGTATTTAAGGTTCTTTCAAGTTACGATGTGTATCAGCAGTTCAATTCTTTTTATTATTCAATAGATGTACCATCTATTCAATAGATGTACATTCAATAGATGTATTTGTTTCTTCATTAACCTGTTGAAGGGATTCTGGGATGTTTTCAGATTTTAGTGATTATGAATAGACCCACTATAAATATTTGCATGCGGGTTATAGTGTGAATATAAGTTTTCAATTCACTTGAGTAAATACCCAAGAGGGTCAATGTTGGATTACATGGTAAGTGTATGTTTAACTTTATAGAAAACTGCCAAACTATTTTCCAATGTGGCCATATGACTTGACATTTCCCCCGGCAGTGAAGGAAAGGCCCTGCGTCCTCCCTAGTGCTTGCCGTTGTCAATTATCTTTATCCCTGTACTTCTGGTACATTTGTAGTGGTATCTCACTGTGGTTTTAGTTTCACTTTCCTTATGCCTAAGATGCTGAGCATCTTTTCGTGAGTTTGTCTTCTGTATGTCTTTAATCAAGTGTCCATTTGGATCTTTTGCCCCTTTTAAAACTGGGATCTCTGTTTTCTTCCTGTCAAATTTTAAGAGTTCTTCATATAGTCGATTTGTAAGTCATTTGTCAGATAAGTGACTTGGAAATATTTTGTCTATTGTGTGGGTTGTCTTTTCATTCTCATAAGAATATCTTTTTTGGAGCAAAGTATTTAATTTTGATAAAGTCCAATTTCTCTCTCTCTCTCTCTCTCTAGATAGATGTATACACACACACACATATGTATATGAATGTATGTATAGATTATAGATTATGTTTTTAGAATCCCATCTAAGTGCTCGTTGCCAAAACCTAAAGACATGTAGATTTTCACCTGGGTTTCCTTTCCTTTCCTTTCCTTTCCTTTCCTTTCCTTTCCTTTCCTTTCCTTTCCTTTCCTTTCCTTTCCTTTCTTTCCTTTATTTATTTGAGAGAGAGAGCACAAGCAGGTAGAGGGGTGAGGGAGAGGGAGAAGCAGACTCCCTGCTGAGCAGGGAGCCATATGCAGGGCTCGATCCCAGGACTCTGGGATCATGATCTGAGCTGAAGGCAGATGCTCCACTAAGCCACTGAGGTGCCCCACCTATGTTTCCTCATAGAAGTTCTATAGCCTTACATTTTACCTTTATGTCTTTGATCTGTTTTGAATTAATTTCTGTAAAAATGTGAGCTATGTGTCAAGGTTCAGGTTTTGCATATAGATATCCAATTCTCCCAGCCCCATTTGTTGAAAAATCTATCTTTTCTTCACTGAATTGCCTTTGCGCCTTTGTCAAAAATCAGTTGACCAGATGTCCGGTTTTAGTTCGGAGATGAGCAGAACTGAATCAACAGCTGGAGGGAATTACTCCCATCCCACAACAAGAAAAGGCTGGACAAATGAAAAATCAGCAACTTTTTCAGGAAACTGTCAGAGACTCAAGATCACAAAGTAGACAGCTAAAATCGAGTTTTATGCAGATACAGGTGCCTGCAGAGAGAAATAGCACGTGAGCAAAGCTTACCTGGGGCACAGAACACCAGCTGCTACATGAACTGATAGGGAGATGAAACTAGAATTCTAAACCAACTATTAAATACTGGGCATGGGCTAGAGTAAAAGTGTGCAGCCCTTAGGCGCAAAAGACATACAGGGATTTTCACCCTTCTGCTGGTTCCTCCAGTTCCTCCGGGGACTCCTAGGGAAAATAAAGTAGAAGTCAATGGAAGCTCCCCGTCACCTCCCCACCTGTGGTGCCCGTTAGAGGAGTAGTCACTGCGAAAGGCACCCAGGCTCGTGCCCTCGAATAAAAGGCTTCACCTGCAGGGGAAGGTTATTGAGGCTTGTAGCTAGGGCTCTGGTAGAAACTCCTTGCAACTTGGGTAGGGGCAGAATAGAGCCAGTCACCAAACTCTGCCCAGACCCATCTTTCTACACCTTAATAATACAGAAGGACTGCACGTCTGGGTGGCTCAGTCAGTCAAGCATCCGACTCTTGACTTTGGGTCACATCATGATCTCACGGTTGTGAGAACAAGCTCTGTGTCACACTCTGCGCTGGGCAGCGTGGAGCCTGCTTAGCATTCTTGCTCCCCCTCTCCTTTGCCCCCTCTTCCCTCAAAAAAATCAATTGACCATGTTCTTTTTTTTTTTTTTTCAGTGTTCCAAGATTTATTGTTTATGCGCCACACCCAGTGCTCCATGTAATCCGTGCCTTCCTCAATACCCATCACTGGGTTATTCTGTTCTATCGATCTTTGTGTCTATCCTTTTGCCACTGTATTTATACGTTTATAGTACGTCTTGAGGTTGGGTAGCGTAAATCCTCCAATTTTATTTTTCTCTTTCAGAATTGTTCTGTGGTTCTAGTATTTTTTGCCTTGCCATGTACATTTTAGAGTTAGCTTGTTGATATCTACACAAAAAAACTTGCTAAGATTTTGATTGGGATTGCTTTAAAAAAAACTGACATCTTTACCTTGTTGAGTATTCCAATCCAGGAATATGTTATTTTAGATCTTCCTTTATTTCGTTAGTGCTTTGTAGTTTTAAGAATATAGCGCCTGAATCTATTTTGTTAGATTTAAATATAAGCTTTTTCCACTGGGCGTGGGGGTGGGAGTGTGCTCTTATGAATGATATTGTCTTTTAAATTAAAAAATCCAATTGTTAGTTTCTGCGATCCAGAAAAATGATTGATTTTTATAATTCTTAAACCTTGTTAAAGTAATTTATTAGTTCTAGGAGCATTTTGGAAGAGTCTTTAAGAAGATAATCATGTTTTCTGTAAATAGAGACAGTTTTTTTTAAAGAGATTTTGTTTATTTCTTCTTCTCTATCTGTATTTCATATTTTTGCCTTATCACACTGGCTTGGCCTTTGAGTACGACCTTGAATGGGAGTGATAACAGAGGATGTCTTTGGCATGTTCCTAATCTTAATGTGAAACGACGAATTTTCTCACCATTAAGTAAGAAAATATTTTTGGAGAAAGGCAAGTCATTTTCATAATACAACATTGATGTTGATTTTAAAGTGATCCTGTAGGAGAGAGCACACAATATTCCCATGTAAATATAGTATATCATAACCTGGGACCAGTTAAAAATCTTAAGTTGTCAATATGCATTAAAATTCCGCTAATCCAGGACAAAGTACAAAGTGCTATAGTTATGAAGAAACACACGGAGTCACTGAATATTGATGTACAGCAGACAATAAATAACTACAAATCAGGGCCCTCGGACCAGCCCTATGTTGTACGTATGAGCTGGCAGAGAGGGCTGCTGTCTTGGACAGCTCCTGTATAACCTGTGAGGTCTTTCCAAGTAGGAGAAAGCCCTGACCACATTGAAGCCTGTGCTTTATGAAGTATATGCCAGTCTAGGGTTGGTGACCTGCTGCCTGGGGGTATATTGGGCAGCCAGGATGGTCTAGCAATGGTTGGCAGAAATACATCTCCCATCCTTGGTAGGGCTACATGACTCTCCTGCCAGAATTCTTTCAGCAGTAACTGAATCTGGTGTTCAATAGAAGGTTTGGAGCTGCAATTTTCCAGAAGGATCAGAAATGTTTTTGCACCTGGCACTAACCTTTCACGGGTAGAACCGATTGGCAGGGTGAGTGGTTTTCTACATAAGCAAATGGAAGAGTAAGAAAGAAACAACTATTATTTGTAGATTGTCCTTCTTTGGGGGAATAATTCAGATCACTTTGCTTCTTTCTCATTTTTTTTTTTTTTTTGGTATTTTTTGAATTATTCCAACAAGTCTCCTTCGTTGTGATAATTAAAAGATAAGCCAAAGAAGCAATTTTGGCTTGAAAAATTTGTGGGTAACCATCACAGTTGGTTTTTTTTTTTTTTTTATCTCCTCCCTGAATAGTTCCACATACAATACAAATGTAGCTCACAGTTATTCTCGGGGATTTGGAAATCTCATTTGACTTTTGTATTTCTTCCCCAATTTACTGATCTTGAATTGGAAATCTCAGCTCTACTTTGGTAGAATTGAGGGAACACCCAAATCTTGGCTTAGATTTCTGCTGATTCAACGTGGAGCCAGATTGGCATATAATGGGCAGATTTCATCTGTCATCCAGTGATTGCGGATCCTGAGAGAGAATCCAGAATTTCTTCATGTGCTGAGAGAGCTAATCTGCTATTCCTGTATATGAACATACAGACATGAAGGTCTGGAGAGCTCTGTGACTTTTTCAGATTCTTAAGGATTCTTACAATAAATTCCCAGCACAGATCCTCACATTTACTCTGTGATATGGATTCTGAAATTCATATTCCACTAATAGTTAAAATGTCTTTAAAAATAAAAACATTTATATTTCCATAATAATTTCTGTTAGTTATCAATATTTGTGTTCAAATACAACCTATTCCTGCAGCTAAACATTTAAATTAAGTGATTTATAAGTTCATCTTTTCTCCAAATCTCTCCAAAAAGTTATTCTGGAGTCACTACAGTCTGTGAACGTTCTCTGTCACTTCCACTTTGCGTCCCTCTTCCTGCTACACGTTTCTCTCAGTTTAGTTGGATAAAGTGAATGTTCCCCTTTGTGGGAGATTTTGTCATCCTTTTGATGTTGCTAAGGACCTCCTTCTTATATTCTGGAAATTCCCCAGTTGGAATGTTTTTGGGGGGCAGTTTCCTTCCACTGGAAATTTCCATCCAAGGGTCAGACAATTTCTCAGCCCCTGGCAGGGAGTTGGGACATCTCATGAGACTCAGGTTGGATTAAACAAACGCATTCACCCACAGTTTTTAATAGGAACCTAGTTAGTGCTGCACAGTGAAGAACGTACCGTATTAATGGTGGCATTGGCACTGGGGCCAGTGTCCGGCATGGGCGACCCACAGAGGCATCAGGGCAAGCTTTGCCATCCTGAGTTCAATGGCAGCTCGTAGACAGGTCCTGTCTGCTGCCTGGTCTCCCTTGTCATGATCTATTTTCCAAACCTGCTTCTCCTGACAGTTTGTGAGCTATATACAGGGCGCTGAAAAAAGGTGCCTCCCTTGAGACGGAGCTCAGTTGGGGAGAATCCCCACCCTGAGGAGCAATTTCGCCTCCATGTCCAGGCTGTCTAGGACCCAAGCCAAGGGGAAGCACCCTGTTCTTTCCCCTTCATCTCCATCACATGGTCTGCAGGACCCCAGTCCCCCAGCCCGGGGACTGGGGTCCTGCACGGCCCCTCCACCAGCCTGCATTTCCCTTGGATGGCTTACTACCAGATCCTTTTCAGAGGATGTTTGGAATTTATGTTTGCAATACTGCCAAGTAAGGAACTCAGGGTGAAAAGGAAATAATTTCAGAATTTTTCTTGTTATCCTCAGGTTGATGGCAACACGATGATTATGTTTTCCTGTGTTTTAGAAGACAGTTGTTCTGTATGTCTCCTCCATCGAAAGCATCTGCCCATCTTTCCCTAGTAGTTGTACCACATTACTCAAAGTCAGTGGGCAATACATAAAACTTTTCCGTAAGTCTCCTACCCCCATCCAAATAAATAAACAGAATATATGGCATTTCCACGAAAGGCAGCAGGACAAGACATCCCATTTCATGCTTCAGCAATCTGACTAAGGAAACAAATATAGATTTTTCTTCCAAATGCCTTCAGGTTATAAGGCAAGTTGATTAAGGCCTTCCTATAAGCCCCACCAGTGAAATAAATGGGTGATGGAGTTTGCCCACCCTTAAAGAGAAAGAGGTCATGTCTAATATTGACTCTCCTAACCAGTCTGACATGGAGCATGTTTCTCACAGATGAGGCACTGCAACCCATCTCGATTGCAGGAGAGACAAAAGCCATATGGATTTCGGTTTCCTGTTAGCTGAGAATAAATTAAATCATGTTCTTTTCTCCTCTCTACCACTCCTTTGTGGATTCAATCTCTATGTAGACACAACTGACATTTTTTTGGAAGAAGTTAACAAATTGCTTTTTTTCTTTATCAAACTGATACGATTTTTGCTTTTCCTCCCTCCCTCCCATGCCAATGATGTAACACAGAAGATAAGGGGGCCAGTCAAGGGTCGTAATATTAGTGTGGCCTTTGAGAGGTTGCAGGAGAGCTGATCATAAATCTTTTTTTTTTAAGATTTTATTTATTTATTTGAGAGAGAGAGAGTGAGAGAGAACATGAGAGGGGAGAAGGTCAGAGGGAGAAGCAGACTCCCCATGGAGCTGGGAGTCTGATGTGGGACTCGACCCAGGGACTCCGTGATCATGACCTGAGCTAAAGGCAGTCGCTTAATCAACTGAGCCACCCAGGCGCCCGAGCTGATCATAAATCCTGATGGTCCACAGGTTTGGAATTTTTTCCAGAAACTCCCCAAGTGTGGTGGTGTTCTTAACAAAGAGACTTATTTTACAGGTTTTGAGTAGGATGTTATATTAGTAAAGGGTAAAGCTCGCTGTTGTAGCAAATGAAATCCAGTGTCTTGGCAGTTTAACATGAAAAGAAGCTTATGTCTCATTCATGTAGAGTTTGTTTAATGATGGGGAGTGGAGGTGAGTGGGGCGGGGTTGGGTGGAGTGGATTCTGCTTCAGAATCCAGACTGATCAAGGCCTGCTGTTCTCAACCTTTAACTTTCAAAGCTGCCTTGGGTGTTCACTTCCAGTCCGGGTTTGGGAGAGAGAGTGCCAGAGGGGGGGGCCACCTAGAGGGAAGGAGGGAGGCCGGGAGAGAGAGAGAAGAGAGTCGTAGGGTAGGCTTTGTGCACCAGGTCTGGAGGTGGGGTGCATATCTCTGTACCCATTTTATTGGTCAAACACTGTTGCATAGCTTGGAGAGCTGGGATATATTGCGTAGCTGTGGGTTTGAGAGCAAAGGGTTAACTAGCCTCTGGTTTCTTTGGAGGGATTAGAATTTTCATCTGAGACCATTTTGGAATTTAGGACCCAGATCATTGCTACTAGATTATACTGTTCACAGTATATCTTTTTTTTTTTTTTTTTTAAGATTTTATTTATTTATTTGACAGAGAGAGAAAGAGATCACAAGTAGTCAGAGAGGCAGGCAGAGAGAGAGGGGGAAGCAGGCTCCCCGCTGGGCAAAGAGCCTGATGTGGGGCTCAATCCCAAGACCCTGAGATTATGACCTGAGCAGGAGGCAGAGGCTTAACCCACTGCGCCACCCAGGCTCACCCAGGTATATCTTTTATCTTTCATGAATATTTCCTTTTTTAAAAAAAGATTGATTGATTGATTTAATTGCTACACCCAATAGGGGGCTCGAATTCATAACCCCGAGATCAAGAATCCCATGCTCCACTGACTGAGCCAGCCAGATGCCCTTTTCATGAATATTTCTGTTGGCTGCATCTTGTGGTCATATTTTTCATCATATGCCAAGGAACCAGCCTTGACTGAATGGAGAAACCCGAGTTCTGGGGTGGGAATGAGAAAGAAAGAAAGAAACACAAAAGATGAGCCAATGCTGCTAAAACAACATTTATTTGTTTACAGCAGTTTTACGGGATTCAAGCACAATACAATCCCGCGGGAGTCACCTTGATCATTGCATTTACAATTGAATAGAACAATCAACATAGGGCACCTTGGTTAAGCCACTGCTTTCAGCTCAGGTCATGATCCCCGAGTTTGGGGATCAAATCCTGCATCGGCCCCCAGCTCCATGGGGAGTCTGCTTCTCCCTCTGACCTTCTCCCCTCTCAAGATCTTTCTCACTCTCTCTCACTCAAATAAATAAGTAAAATCTTTAAAAAAAAAAAAAGAACAATGAACATAAACTTCCGGTAAATAAGTTTTCTCCATCAGCGCTATTAGCCTCACATCAGCTAGCTTAAGGGCTGATGGGCTTTTCTAGGCCTGCGCCCTGCTCTGGGGTTTCCGCCTTCTGCAAGCTGCATTATGGCAGCGCTGGAGGGCTGACCTGTGGTGGGCAGGGCTCTGCCCTGACCTGGCCCTAAGACTGCAAGGACCGTGTCAGCTTGCTGTCTGATCACCGCGATCATATTATATAGAAGTATTTCGACTTGTTCCGATACATCTTTTTTCCATCGCACTGCCCTATTTCTGTGCCCGTAATTTAAATTAATCTTCCGATCAGATGGAACCGTACCCTAAAGTAAGGGTCCCGTCCCCCGCCCCTCCCCCCACCCGCGGCAGATGACATGAGTGTGTTTTCTAAGCCCTTACGTGCCCAGGACATTTTTTTCCTGTCGTCTTGACAACTTGACTGTCAAGTGTTACACACCGGGGCTGGCTCTCGTCTATGGGCAATCTAAAGCATGCGATAATCTCACTTGTCGTGAACTGACGAGAATAAAGAAATTTCCACGCTTCCTCCTTTAACTGTCCGTCAGCAGTTTCTCCTTTCAGAAGAATAACTGAGGAAGGAAAAAAAAAAAAAAAAAAAAAAATCCCCAGAGAAGGAATATTTACTGAAGGCGAGACTGATCTCCTTACGTTGAAAATTCCAGAAAATCCTGCATCTTATAGAATTGTTAAAAGCGTGACACTGTGTGTTATTAAATGGCTACTCACCGTGCTCAGAGTCTGTCAGTCGCTAATAGACCTTGTAGGAACTGCTTATCCAAAGATTTGTTAGTTGCTAAAAATATTCACCCAAAGAGAGCTTTGTGCCCACTTGAGAAAAAAGAAATTCTTTTAAGATGTTTAAATCTACATGTTGTATTAACATTACTCCTGCTATATCCTACGGTATGTATATTTTTAAAAGAAGCTTTATTTTATTTGGGGGGCAGGCAAGGTTAACCAGTGGTAGTTTATAAGTTTCAGATTTAGTGAAAAATAATAAGGAAAGGTAAGCTCAGCTGATTCTGGTTTCCCCCTCGCCCCCCAGCTGAGCAGATGTCTCACTCATGCCAGAAATTGAAAGTATATAGATAAGGAGCAATTTTTGATTTATTTTGAAGTTACTTTTTTGTTGCATTTCTTGATCATATTTTTATCTGTTGGCTCTGTTATGTTGATATATCTGCATCTCTACTTTAATAGAATGTTTGCATTCTTTTTTTAATTTGACAATGTGTGAGATCAGGCTTTTTAACTCTGGGGCTTAAAATCTCTTGTTGTCTTACCTAGATCCATTAGTAGGAATTCTTACAAAGCTCAGATTGCTTTGGGGGATATAAATGGAATGATAAATGAATATTTTAGCCTCTCAGAAAAGGTCTAGTATATAGAGTTAACTACCTTCCAAGACCCTACCGGACCCTGGTTAATGAGGTCAATAGAGATCTTAAAGGAATCATGGACTTGAATTTGACTCGGAAGCCAGTGGTGACAACCTATGGAAGACCCATACCCCTTGGATTAAATAGAGAGTTTGAGTCTGTGCCTCTTGCTGACTCTTCTTTGACTAATTTCTCCTCATCTTTTTCATTAACTCTTCTTCCTTCATCAGCCTCTTTGATTTTAGGCTTTCTCAGAGGTCAGTCCTTGGCTCACTTTCCTTCTTATTCTACACGTCCTCCTTGGGATAATTTGACTATGTCCATGGCTTCAACCACCAGTGAAGACAAGGACTCTCAAATCTCCACCCACATCTAGATCTCTCTCCTGACTTACAGGTCTCTGAGAGCTCTGTCCTTTGGTTACCTTTCTTACCATAAACCAATGTTTCAAAGCCAGTGTTGATGAAGGTGGTACAGCAGGCATGAGAAATGGCATTCTTTTACATTGATTTGGTAAGGTAAATTGAGATTCTTCCAAATCCTTTTGGAGGAAAATTTGGCATATCTATCCAATTTTATTTATTTATTTGTTTGTTTGTTTTAAAGTTTATTTATTTGAGAGAGAGAGAGAGAGAGATCACAAGCAGGCAGAGAGGCAGGCAGAGAGAGAAGGGGAAGCAGGCTCCCTGCCAAGCAGAGAGCCCGATGTGGGTCTCGATCCCAGGACCCTGAGATCATGACCCGAGCCAAAGGCAGAGGTTTTAACCCACTGAGCTACCCAGGCGCCCTATGTATCCAATTTTAAATGGGCATTCCCTTTAATCCAGAAATTCTACTTCAGAATTATCCTAAGGAAATTATCCTAAGGAAATAATAATTGGATATGTGAATCAAAATATATATACAACGTATTGCTATATTGTTTGTAATATCAAAAATGGGAACCTCTTCAATTATGGGATATATGTAGCCATGAAATGATCATGTGTGTTTATTTATAGAGACGTAAACAGTTATTTCTTCTAAGTTGTTAATAGAAAAGGGAAGGCTATAAAACATTACAGATGTTATGACCCAATTTTTTTCCCACTGTATTTTTCTTTCTTTTTTTTATTTTATTTTTTCAGTGTTCCCACATGACCCCCATTTCATAAAAAATATGTTTATGTACATTTCATCGTAAAAATTCTGAAAAGTTATACAAGGGAATGTTAGCGGTTATGCCTGGGTGAATCTGATGAGGTTACTGGTGATTTTCTCTATAATTTATTGTATTTTCTCATTGTTATATATAACTTGCTATTTGAATATATATATGGTATTGCTTTTACAATTAAGAAAATCCATAAGCTTACTTTTATTTTGAAAAATAAGCGAGTTATTGCTTTAAAGAATATCCACGGATACTTGGGGGAAAATAATCCTTCCATGTATTAAAATTGTTGAAAGGAAGTCTATCTAGAACTCAGACTCTTCTCTCATGTGTTCTAGTTCATTTTACTCAACAAATGTTTATTGAGTCCCTATGATGTGCCATCACTTTATCCAACTGCTTATTGACCATTTCTACCTGGATGTCTCACCTGCTCCTGAAATCAGTATGTCTAAAACTAAATGTACCCTCATATTTTTCTCCTTCTATGTTCCCAGTCTCACTTATACAGGATCCCCACCAACCTACGTGGGAAATCTGGGAGTCATCATGAGGCCTCCACATACCTCACCCACCACATTTAGTCATGTACAAATTCTATAGCTTCACTATTCTTCACAATCTCCCTCCTCTTCTCCATTTCCTGTTCAACAGAACTGGTTAAGTTCCCTAATCCTTGCCTCCTTGGATTACTGCAGTTTTCTCCTATACTCGTAGAGCCTTCTACTCATGAAATCCTAAAAGCACACTGCCATGCTTTTGCTTAGATCACTCCTTCTTCTCCCTATTCTTCTTCTTCCTCCTACCTGGTCCTCCAGGAAATTGGACAGTCATCTTTCAAGGCTTGGGTCAATTGTCACCTTATAACATTTCTGTTAGAATTGGCAGATCTTTCCCTTGTGCTCCCTATTGGAAAACCCCAAATAGGTCTCCTAATAATGATGGTAATAGTTAACATTGACTGAGCTTTCCGTGTAGGTCAACCACCATTAAAAGTGCTTCATATCTTTTAACTCATTCAATACTTACAACAACGGAATAAGATATGTTGCTTTTATTATCTACATTTAATAAGGCAAACTGAAAGGTAAAGAAACTAAAGTTCAGAAAGTTTAATTAATTTGCCAAAGGTCAAACAACCCGTAAATGGCAGAGCTAGGACTTGAACCCAATCTGGCTCGAGAGCCTGCATCCTTACCTCTAAGAGTGGTCCTGTACACATGTGTCCTTAACCCATACTTTATTACAGCGTAACATCTTACTATATATTTCTTTTTCCATCAATACCTGTGGCTCCATGCAAAGGCCACATAGACAAAGTCAATAAAGGTGTGCTGACCAATTGATTAATTAACTAATCTTTCTGAGATGGGACATCTCACCCAAAGGGAATTAGCATCGTTTAAACATTTTTGTTGCTCATTTTGTTTATATCTGGATGAGCTCCGAGGTCCTTTTTATTGTTAGAATATGGTAGTGTTTTGTTCTCCCTTACTTCTTGCTTCAAAGGCTAGATCCTACCTCGTGATAAAGAAAACATCTAAAGAAGAGTCAACTGATCCAGCCCATGCACACTGAGCGTAATGGAACTTGACTAAGAAATGGTGTAGGTGATCTTTATGGAAAATGCAATGCTCTTAGAAAAATGGTAAAAATTGGGTCTCAATTTATCTGAGAAGGACTGAGAGACCTCACTCAAGACATTGTGTAAAAATGGAATCTCTCTTTGTGAATGTGTGGAAGAAAACTATAAAACCATTAAGTGGAACACCCACCATTTCAGAGTTCTATAAGTACTAACGATAATTCAATGCATCTCAGGAGTCAGGTTCATATCCGCCATTTAGATATCTTTTAAATCCTTACTTCCTTGGAGTTGTTACCTCTTGAATGCAGGCCTGGTTATCGCCTACTCATTGGTGCTTTTCCTTTGTGCAGCCTGCGTACTGCACACAATGTTTCTGAAACACAATCATCTTATGTGACGCCCCTTCCTCAAATCTCTGATGCCTACTCATTGTCCCAAGAGTAAAAGTCATACGCTGTTGCCAGATCCCTACAATGGCTGCCATCCTGCCTCAGTGGCCCCTGACTCTACCTCTTGCTTCTGCTAGTCACAAGTCCACCATGTGAAATGCCATTCTTTAGATATTAAGCTTTCTCTGCCTGGAATGTCATTTACTCTTCTTTACTTAGTTTTCGAGATCCAACTGTAATTTCTCTACATCTTCAAGGAATTTCTTTTGTTTAGTTGGGGTATTTTCTCCACTATGTTCCCATAATGCTTTGTGTAGTTGGACCTTAATTACTTGTTCACTTGATACATTTACATCCTTAGAATATGACTTACTTGAAGTCAGGGCCAATCTTATTTCTTACTTTTGTCTTACAGCCTTGTGAAGTAGTGCTTCTCAAACTTCAATGTGCACACAAATCACCTGAGATCTTGTAAATGCAGATTCTTACTCAGCAGGTCTTTCAGGGGTCCAAGCCAGCATTTCTAACAAGCTCCCTGAAGAATACCAATGCTGTTGGGCCCTAGATCACACTTAGAATAAATCGTAGGGAGGTGTATTTTGAGAAGTTACTTTTTAATGAATGAACCAAAAGAAAAAAAAGGAAAGTAAAAAATAGAACATATTGTCAAATTATGTTCTGCTTTATTTTTAACTTTTTAAAAATAAATGATTAACATTTTCATTCAGTCTATGTGTCAGTATATTTTCGGGGCTTAACATTTCCTCACATTTTAATATTGTTAAATTATTTTCTCCTTTAAAATTTCCCCCTGTTGGGGCACCTGGGTGGCTCAGTTGTTAAGCCTCTGCCTTCAGCTCAGGTCATGATCCCAGGGTCCTGGGATGGAGCCCTGCATGGCTCTCCCTGCTCAGCAGGGACCCTGCTTAAAATTTCCCCTTCTTTAAATTTAGGACTTGTTTCAACCAGGGCCAATACTACATAAGTCTGTTATGACAACGAGGCAAAATTTAAGTCTTGAAATATGATTTATTTTTGAAAAAACATTTTTGTAGATACTACCGGCCCTATTTTAATCACAGCCAACATTGCATAGAATCACAGTAGAGTGGGGTAAAGTGTACCATCAGAAGTTAGTCAGTGTTTACAGGGCATTCCCTCAGAATGTACTTAGTTATGTTTTGAATGAGTGTTTTTCAAAAAAAGAGTTGAGTTGGACTTTAAAGATGGGTACTTGCTTTTCTTTAGTCACTTGCTAATCCTGTTAATATTTAATTTACAGATATGCCACACAAAGCAATTAGCTCACTGCAATTTGGCTTATTTATGCTCAAAGTTAGTATTTCCACATTCTTTTCTGCTAAAGTTAAGAAACAAAATAAACAAGCAAAGGAGGGGGGGATGAAAGATGGAGGAAGGAAGACCAAGCAACAGACTCTCCTTTTTTAGAAGATTTTATTTATTTATTTGAGAGAGAGAGAGAAAGCACAGAGGGATAGTGAGAGGGGGAAGCAGACTGCCCACTGAACATAGAGCCCGATGTGGGGCTCGATCCCAGGACCCTGAGACGGTGACCTGAGCCACCCAGATACTCCCGGAAATAGGCTCCTAACTACAGAGAACAGATTGATCATCACCAGAGGGGAGGTAGATGTGTGTGCATGTGGGGGGGGGGGGTGTGCGGGGGTTTAAACAGGTAACAGGGATTAGGGAGGGTACTTGTGATGAGCACAGGTGATGTATGGAAGTGATGAATCACTATATTGTACACCTGAGGCTAGTATTACACTGTGTGCTAATTGGAATTTAAATAAAAACTAAAAAATAAATAAAAATAAATTTTAAAAAGAGGGGAAAAAAAGTAAAACGAGAAAAGATAAGATTCAGTACTATATACCTGGGAAGGGTCTATGGACATTTCTTACCAATGCTGAGTATTCTATTCACTGTCAACACCTCTACCTTGAAACCAAATAAAAATGCACAGATGAGTCAACTGCATCCCCCAAAATTCAGATCGACTGCCAAACACTGAGTGGGATAACAGCTGGTTATTTTGATGGCCACATTGACCAAACCAGTTCACTCTGATACAACTGAGAATCACCAATCTGATCCAATAACAACAGCAACAAAAGATTAACTCAAGATAACTCATCATCTGGCTGTCACAGGTTTACTTTCATTGTTTGGCTTCAGAGCATTGACAGACTTTCTAAGTTTCATTGGAAAACCTGTATAACAAGGACCCATCAGGCTCTGAATCTCTGTGACTCAATGAACAATGTTATCTTCCCTGCAAGGTTTCAGTTTCCTACTTAGATGACATAGTCTGCTTTCACTGCAATTGATGGGTACTATTAATTTCAAACATGTAAAATCTTTCATCTTAAGGAGACGTGCGTTACATGTTTGTTTTAGTGTCCCTCAGGGACCAAAGCCAATGTGCATTGAAGATTCAATTAGCAACAGTGAGAGTAGTGATTAAAGAGCTTCACTTGTCTGGCTGATTCATTTGGTCTCTTTTCATCTAATTTCTTAGGGACTAAATGTAGCTTGAAATAAAGTTTTATTTTAAATTAGCGTTCAGTGCAACCCAGCCAAGAAAGACTGTTCTGTTTTGTTTTATTCAAATTTGTTCCCTTCGTACACAGAGAAATTCAGGATCGGCTTCCCACCATACACTGGTGTGTAGAAAGGTGATGAGTTGCATCACCAGATTACCTCTCACCTCGCTTTAAAGCGGGAATCACGGACCAGTGGTGTGTGGATTGGATCAGTGTTCAGAAACCTGACTTAGTTGACAACATCTGCCACTGGACAAGTGTCACATAATCTGGGTTTCTGGCTTCAGTGCTGAAGGTTGAGTTGTATCTGCCCCTTTTCACTGTTTGCATGGGGCCCACCTGATCAGTGGTTTTCATTTATACGGGCTGCCTGGTGCCTAGAACATCTGTTCTGAAGTTTTAGGTCGTGCACATCTTCCTGATTCCACACAGCAACCCGGGGCTGGGGATAGAGAATTAGAGTGTGCACCAAGTATGGGACGTCTAATACTCATCCATCCAATGGAAGAGCAGCAGAAGCGATGTGGTGGGCCTCCCCAGGTAAGGAGGCTCAAAGGAGGGGAATTGTGGTGGGGAGTCCTCATTTAAGAAGATTTTTAAGGAGCAGTAAGGAAGCTTCCTGCAAGCAAGCGGCTTAGGGCCCTATCCCCAGGAAGGGTAGGTGTCATGAAGCAGAAACCCAGTGCTACAAGTTGAGGTTCATGATGACCAAGATGTAGGACACTGGGTCTGTTGGGCAAGCAATGTGGCGGCTCCTTGGTAAATGCTGGAACAACAAGATATGCCAATTGGCCAATGCTACGTTTCAGCAATTGGTAGTCTCAGGCTGTAGTCTCCCTCTCTACAAGAATTTGAATCTGACTTCAAGGGCCTGGAGAAACAGATGCACAGCGATTATAGCAGGTGCTGGGACTCTGGGATGGCTGAAAGGAGGGCAAAAACATCTTGATCTCATGCTTCAATTAGATCAAAGTAATTCATTATTTGCTACTTCAACTCTTCTGCTTAATTAGCAGGAAGTTAGAAAGTATATTATTCTAAAAAAGACTCAAGGTGGAAATCTCTGCAACCATGTTATGGCAGGAATATGGGACTATAAAGGATAACCCCCTTAATCCACCAACGTCTATTCAGCCATAAGTTCAGTATTGGCTGAACTCACACTGAGCAACCACTTTCATATCTAACCAGGTATTAGGGTTTAAGCCCACAGTTCTTGCCCTAGCCTCCAACTTGGTCCTCTCTATGAGAAAAAAATGGCCCTTTGCCTCTTGAACTCCTGAGGGTTAATTAACCAAGAAAGGGGTTACTGCTTAGGCAGAGGAAGAGATTAGAAGGGAGAGGATAAACAGGCAGCTCTTGGCTGATAGACCTCTGGCCCCCTGCTCCTGATAGGCATCCCCAATTGATTACAGCATTCTTTCCTGCTGAGCTGGGATGAGGCCTCAGAATCCCTCCCAATACCATGCCCCCAGAGCCAATCAATTGGGCTTGACACTGGAAGTGAAATGCATCTGCCCTTCTTTGATTAGGTTTTTACTGCCAAGTGTGTTGTAGAGGAAACCACCGAGTGGGGTAGAGTATCCAAATCCAGGTTGAAAGCAGGCAAGTTGCAAAACAAGGAGTTTTTTTTATCAGAATACATTTAAGGTATTAATTTGTATTTATCTCCCTTTCCACCCTATGTTTTCTATGTAGATAGACAAGTCTCTATAATTCCTCGCCTGTAGCATTATAGTGGGGCAAAAAGTATAAGGAGGAACAATGCTTCCTGTCCTTTGTAAAAGCTTAAGCTGAATGAAAAGGTTCTTTGCTATGGGTTCCTAAAAGAGAAGGGAGGAGGAAGCCACTTAGGCTCATTCTGGTGATAGTCCTGGAGGAATGTGGATGGAAGGAGAATATAGATAAACAACCTGTATCAACCAGGGGCCCAGCAGGAGGGAGATAATGTCCTCAAATTAGGGTAAGGGAAGTCCCAAGGAAGAAGGAAGTACCCCTTACCAGCAGGGCTGTTCTCACCGCTTGGCCCAAAGGGATGAGGGGAGGTAATGGTTTTCAGAGCAGGAAGGACAGGGTGGCATGGAGAGGCTGATCTAGATAGTGTCAGTGACTATTAGAGGAGGGACAAACCAGCCTTAGGAAGCCATGCAGAGAGGGAGACAGGAAGGAAAATACTCCTACCTCACCCCCCCTCCTGCTCCACCTTCTTGTGGCCAAAACCAATCAGAAACCAAAGGGCAAGGGAGCCCATTGTTGCTCTTGTAGGTTAATAGGGAGCAGGGTAGAAAAGGGTGGGGTACAAATCAGAAAAGCAAATTAGAATGCATCTGCCATTCCCCAAACCATTTCCTTTCAACATTCACTCTTGCCTTCACCTGGGTGGGAAGAGTTTATGTTGACCAGAAGGGACAAGGGAAGCCCTAGCAGCTACCATACTATTGAGGGATGCTATAAAATCGGCTGTACTTCCAGCTGAAACCTTAAACATAAGCCACCATCAGTAGAACACTGAATACTATAAGATACCAGAGGAAAATGGGGGGAACATAATAGGAAACAAATATAGCTACTGTAGTCCCCAGTTTGGTAGTCGATTTTTGGTCAAATTTGGGAATCCTGTATTTGCTGTTTTCTACTATCCTTTCCCTTACTTTCACCAGCACTTCACTGGGATGGAGCTCTCTACTTGTTGAGGTGACTCAAACCTTAATCTCTTTGGTATATGAACTCTTTTTTTTTATTTACTTTTTATTTGTTTGTTTGTTTACTTGTTTACTTATTTTTTAGAATCCGAGCTCTTTATTTTTTTTCTTGACGTTGTTCCGACAATATTCCAGGACTGAGATCTTTGGGTCCAGGGAACTCCTTAATGAGGAGAAGCAGCTCAATTTCCCTTGATAATAAGTACACTGTAAACACCCGAAGGTACAGTCCTGCTCTTCTCTGATTATTGGTTCAGCATCATGAGAAGCTCAAGCGGCCAGCTGCTAATTAAATGCCACCATCACCTGCCCTTGGTGGAAGCATTTCCTTCTTTGGCACTAGGATCTCCACCCCACCAGGCCCAAGGTCGCAGGAACAAGAAACAAAACTTCTTCAAGTTACTTATTATATGTAAACATGAGAGGGTTGCTCCCACCTCTTGATTCTCAGGCCCATGCATTCTGGGGAGATAAGGCCATATTTAGCCATTCATTTAAGACAATATAACATGTCCAGCCTTGAATGGTGTGGTCTTCTAGCCTTTAGCAGGGCCTTCCACTGTTCTGTCAAGCACACAGCTCCTGAAAGCTAGCTCACATAGAAGACATTGTATTCTGTATTCCATCACCGCATTTCTTTGCTTATAAAATATGTTCTCTGGATGGATGTGATGACCTATGGTCACCCATGGCAACAGGTAATTGATTATGTTAGCCCACAAATGGTACGGGTAAAAGGGCGTTTAAGGGGTATCTGGTGAATAGGTCAGAGAAACATTCCAAAATACAGTATATGTGACCTCCGACATCCTCCCTCTTCAGCATGGGCAGAGTAGGTTGCAATACTTTTTCTCTAAGACGGAAATTCCAACATTATATTCATCAATAGATTTCTCAAAACTGGAGCATCATGGCAGGCCCCTAAACTTTTTCTTAAAGTTTCTCTCCTCATGTTTTTCCATTCATACATCTCAGTGAGGTATCTAGAATGCTTGGAACCTTTTGCTCACTAGATCCAGTTAGCATCATCTGATCTATATAACAAATCACCATGGTGTTCTGAGAGCTTCAGAATGAGCAAGACTCCTTCGGCTCATAGTAGATGAAAGAATGAGAGAATTTACACAGCTGTGAGACAACATAGTACAGTTTTACACCACCGTGAAACAATACCATCAAAGTAAGTTGTTGTCCCTGCATGTAAATACAAACTCCTTTTGTCTGGAATGGAGGGATAAAGCATTTGTTGGGTCATTGACTTCCTACTAGATAGCAGGAGCTCTGCGAATCTGCCCCAGCATAGGACCACATCTGAAATCATTTCTGTGATTGGCTTTATTACCTGGTTCCCTTTATTACCTAAATAAGCTTGTAACAATCCGCTGCCATTTCCTAAAACCCATCTTGCTTTTGCACCAGTAATACAGGCAAATCAAAAGATTGATGGTAAGAATCACCACCTTTACAACTCCCAAATCTTCAATGGCTGTGCTAATCTCTGCCTCTCTTCCGGGGATTTTCTGCTTTTAGTTTGCTGCCACGGCAGAAGAGGCAGATCCAGCAGTCTCCATTTGGTCCTTCCTTCTATAATGGCCCTCACTCTACAGGTAAGAAGACCATTGTGGACATTCTATCAATTACTAGGGGATCTATTCCCACTATTCATTCTGAGACCTCAGTCCTATTAAAACCTTGTTCTGAATAACTGACCGTCATGTCAATCATGTCTCTGAGGATGGCCATAAGTTCAGAATCAATTTCTTTTTTTTTTTAAGATTTTATTTATTTATTTGATAGAGAGAGAGAGAGCAGGGGGAGGGGTAGAGAGAGAAGGAGAAGCAGGCTTCCCATTGAGCAGGGGATTTTAGGACCCAGGGATCATGATCTGAGTTGAAGGAACCACTCAGGCACCCCTCGAACCAATTTCTAATAACCCCTGGAAGGTCTTTATATTTTCCCTTCCCAGTGCACAGCAAATGGCCATTGGTTCCTCTGAGAACTGGTAAAAAGCCATGAATCCATACCAAGGTGACTCATGTTAGGTTTCTTCCCACCAGACCTCAAAATTTTCCAACTATACGAATGTCAAGCATTATTATCTCTTTTATTTCTTGAGATTCCATAATCAATACACTATTGCTGAATATCCCTGAGAAGCAAAACACACTGAGTCCAAGATAGTGTCACTGGTGAGTTACATTAAATGTTTAAGGAATATATGGAGCCAATCATACATAAGTCCTCCCAGAGGATTAAGAGTATAGGTTTTCGGGCACCTGGGTGGCTCAGTTGGTTAAGCGACTGCCTTCAGCTCAGGTCATGATCCCAGAGTCCTGGGATCGAGTCCCGCATCGGGCTCCCAGCTCCACGGGGAGTCTGCTTCTCCCTCTGACCTTCTCCCCTCTCATGCTTGCTCTCTCTCTCTCTCCCTCTCTCTCTCTCTCTCCCTCTCTCTCTCTCTCTCTCTCAAATAAATAAGAATCTTAAAAAAAAAAAAAGAGTATAGGTTTTCCAATTCATTTTATAAAGCTAGAATAGCCTTAATACTAAAGACAAAAAAAGATCAGTATGATAAAGGAAAGTTATAAGCCAATATTATCATAGATATATTTGCAAAGTTCCTACACAAAGTATTGGTGAACCAAATCCTGAAAAGTATAAATGGGTTAATATTTTATGACTAAGTTGAATTTATCCTAAGAGTATAAGTTTATTTTAAATTTGAAAAGAAATGTAACTTACCGTAACTGAATATAAAAGAAAACCACACGATTACTTCAATAGATACAGAAAAAGTACTTTATAAAATTCTGAATTCATTCATGATAAAGGAAGAATAGAAATGCAAAAATAACAATAAAAAATTTTGGGCTAAATGGCTTATCATACTGAACTTAGTAAGGAATGTGTGATCCTTTCAATGATTTGTATTGGATATCTGTACTTAAAAAGTGAACTTTGACTCCTATCTTTCACCATACAGGAAAATTATTTTGAGTTGGAGCATGGGTTGTATCTAATGCAATTAAACTTGTAAAAGTGAACAGAGGAAAATATTTTCATTATATAGGGATAGGCAATGATTTTTTAAAGAAGGTATCAAATGCACTCTCATCATAAAAGAAGAGGTTGATAAACTAGATTATATTTAAAAGGAATATGATGAATAGAGTGAAATAGCAATTCCCAAGACAGGAAAGTTGTAATGCATAAATCTATAACAGAACCCATATCCAGAATATATTTCTAAAAACTCCTAAAAATCAATTATAAACAAATAGACTCAAAAAATGGGTAGAAGTCTTGAACAACAATTTACAAAATAGGATATCCAAATGTTCCCCAAATATATACTAATATATGTGTGTGTGTGTGTGTGTGTGTGTGTGTATTTATATATACATATAAAGAGAGAGAGTGATGCTCTGTATCACTAGTGATTAGATAAAATGGAAATTGAAACCACAATGTGGTTAGGTCAGGACCTAAATAGACATTTTGCCAAAGAAGATATCCAAATGGCCAACAGACACATGGAAAGATGCTCAACATCACTCATCATCAGGGTAATGTGAATCACAACTGCAAGGAGATACCACCTCACACCTATCAGAATGGCTAATATCAAAAACACAAGAAATAAATTGGCAAAGTTGTGGAGAAGGGACACTATTGGCAGGAATATAAATTGGTGCAGCCACTATGGCAAACTATGGAGATTCCTCAAAAATTAAAGAGAAATATCACGTGATCTGGTAATTCTACTGCTAGGTATTTACCCAAAGAAAATCAAAACACTAATTTGAGAAGATATATATATGTATACACCCCATGTTTATTGTGTTATGATTTGCAATAGCCAAGATACGGAAACAACCTAAGTGTCCATAGATAGATGAACAAAGAAGATGTGACACGTGTGTATATAACATATATACACACAATGGAATGTTACTCAGTCATAAAAAAGAAAAGAGATCTTGCCATTTGTGACCACACAGATAAATCCAAAGGGTAATATGTTCAATGAAGCAAATCAGAGAAAGACAAATACCATATGATTTTATTTATATGTGGAATCTGAAAAACAAAGCAAACAAACAAAAAAAGCAGAAATAGACCTGTGAATACAGAGAACAAACTGGTGGTTTCCAGAGGGAGGGGAGTGGGGAGGATGGGTGAAATAGGTGAATGAGATTAAGAGGTACAAACTTCCATTTATAACATAAATAAGTCACACAGATGAAAGGCACAACATAGGGCAAAATACATATATACATATGTACATTCATACATACCACAATGTGATACTGCCATACACCTTCCCGAAAGGCTAATATTAACTGCATGATTTCACTCATATGTGGCATCGAAAAAACAAAATGAACAGATAAAGTAAAACAGAAACAGATTCAGATACAGAGAGCAATCTGGTGGTTGCCAGAGGGGAGGGAAATGGGGTAACGGGTGAAATAGGAAAAGGGTATTGAAAGGTACCAAGTTCCAATTTGTAAGTCACAGGATGTAATGGATAGCACAGGGAATATAGTTAATAATATTGTAACAAGTTTACATGGTGACAAATGGTAGCTGGATTTACTGTGGTGAACACTTTGTAATGTATATAAATGTTGAATCACTATGTTGCATGCCTGAAACTAATATAAAACTGTTTATTGACTACACTTAAATTTTAAAAAGCTGATGATACCTAGTTTGGCAAGAATGCAGAACATGGAAACTCTCATACTATTAGTTGGAGTGTTCAATTGCTACAATCACTTTATAGAACTTTTTTTCAGCACTTCACAAAACTAAACACATATCTACCCTATGACCCAGCAGCCCTTTTCTTGAGTAGATATTAACAGAAATGAGTGCTTCTGTTCACCAAAGGACATATTCAAAAATGATCAGATAGAGCAGCTTTATTCATAACTATCTAAAATTGAAAACAACCCACTACCCATCAAAATCATAACAGAGAACAAGTTGCATTGCATTCATACAATGCAGTTACACACAGCAATGGGAAAAAAAGAATACAAACTACTTATACACACACTAACATGGATGAATCTATAATGTTAAATGAACTAAGCTAGAAACAAAGGTTCATGCGGCCGAATCTATGGTGAGAGAAGTCAGGAGAGTCATTGCCTTTGAGGGCACGATACTGAGGAGTAGGGGGTTGTGACACAGCCTCATCTGCACCTATAAAATGATACAGAATAGAAATATTTTATATCTTTTGATGTTTGGTGGTTACATGGGTATGTATTACATTTAAAAGTTCATCATGCTCTGCACATAAGATTTGTTAACGACTGTAAATTTTATTTGTAAACTTTTCTGAAGTTATAACTCAATTTTGAAAATGATTTTCAAATGTAGAAGGAGAGGGTGGGTGGAGATAGGAAACTTAGCTGGATCCACAGACATTCACACAGGGGCAAACATATCTCAGGACCGCAGTTCACTTGCCTAGCTGTTTTGTTCCAATTAATACCATGTGGACCACAGAGAAACAGTAAGTGAGACTCCCCCTTTGCTTCTCTTTGTTGTTGTTGTTAGTCACACAGTAAGTGGTAAAACCAACATCTGAACCCACCCAGTCTGACTCCAAGATCTGTCCGGGAACCCACGTAAAGATTGTTTCTCAAACCACTGCCTCATGAAGTTGTATCAGTGTATTACTTATAATTTTCTGAATATATGGCTGACTTTATTAATTCCTAGTAAGTATGACTACATAGTATGATTCATTTCTTTGAGTTTTCTTTATAAAGCTCTAAGCTAATGGAATCACTTCGAGTGTCAGTAAAAAAATAAAATGAAATAAAATAAAATAAGTCACTTGAATTTTGAGACCTGGTCTGATATTTGCAATCTTGTGGCCCAAATTAGGCAGACAAAATAACCCACCATTTTTCTTTCGGAGAAGCATACAGTCTTGTGCCAAGAGGTAAAATGATAACCACTCTCCATAAAAGTAAAGTTCTCTGAGCTACTAACTGTTCAACATACTGTGATTCTGAAGTATTTGTCTTCCCTGGAAAGGAGAGTTCTCTCTTCTCTCTCTCTCAGCCACCAGTGCAATGTTCCCAAGAGTACTTTCCTGAATTGAGAAAAGAAATAACAAAACTTCAATTTACAAATAGCCTGATGTGCAAATTTCCAAATACCAAATGCATTCTCATTCTGGTAAGCTCAGAGTAACCCTCTTCCCTTCTGACCAGACTCTCTCCAATCTTAAGTGCTCTGGGCCAATGGTACCATCTGGTGCCTGGAGCTGGAAACTGTTCTCATCTGTGTATTTTCTATACCACCTTCTTTCTTCCTCTCCACTAATAGAGTGCCCAGAGGAGGGTGAACTTGCTAACTCTGTCTTTTGCGATCTGAAACAGTGCCAATTCAGCTAATCCCAATTCCAGTCATCCTTTCTTATACTCCTGGGTCTCAGGAATGTGTTAGCAGATGCAAGTCGAACAATGCACCCCATTCCTGCCTTTACCTGTTCTTTTCAAATTTTGTGACTTTCTAAAATGGTTCCATCTTAACCTTCAAGTCAGGGAGATTGAGGATTGGAGAAGTTCACAAACTTCCTTACTGACACAGAGAAGCAGAAATTGGGCTGAAACAGTAGTATGGGTTGTTCCGAACTGCTTGGAGGGACAGCTTGGAGGATTTGGGGCGAATGGAAAGCAAGAATAATCTATGTTTTTTGTTTTCAGTCATCGGAACTTTCCTGGAGAATGTGGCAATACCGTCAAATAGCAAGTAAGTAAAGGTACTTCTGTTTTATCAGTGTGTATTAGTGAGGGTTTCCTAATGTGTGGGCTAATATGATCTGTCCAGCACCTCTTTTTCCCTTTTAATGTTTCCATATTGGGCCCTCTCTGTTGACCTGAGAAGCAGATGGTCTTTGTCAGTTGAATCACACCAGACCTTTGAATTTTCCCCAGAAGCGTATCCACAGTCCAGTTGCTTTTCTCTCTAGGCCAGAATAATATGCCATTATCTTTATGCTTACAAATGATACACCACGTGAATGTGTGAGCAGAAATGACAGATAGATACTTAATTATTACCTAAATGGCACACAAGATACAGAGTCAACAGAATTTAAATTTACTGTGATTTTAGTAAATTTATCAATTTAAGAGTGTTAGCTGGTTGCTTTGTCTACAAGCTTCCTTTTTTTTTTTTTTTTTTGTCATTTGATCATGACCGGTGAGTGTAAGGAAAATGAATTTTGGATTACTTAAGTTTGGGCCACAAATTAAGCATCAAAGAGAACAAGGACCTCAGTGGATTAAAATATATCAAATATGTAAGAATTCATAAAAATACTACCTTAATTGGTCACCTCTGGATGTTACTAGGATACCAATTTACTGTTGTAAAAACCGGCAAATAGAAGTAAGAAATCAAGTATTTATTTTACCTTCTTATACAGATTACATCTCGAGGTAACCAAATAGTTGGTAAGAGAACATTCTCTTTCTCTCTCTCTCTCTTTGGTGGAAGAATATTCTTTACAGGTTAATTCCAGCTAAGAAATGCAGAGGTAGTATTCACTCTTTTGCAACTCATGATAAAAGTGTTTGTGAATGTTCATTGGACAGGTCAGTAGTGAGTTCTATAGTGGCTGGTTTTGGTTGGTAAACCCAGACCCAGACATCATGGGCCCCATCCTGACATCGTGATGTCAGGCGGTAAGAAGAACAGAGCCCCAGCTGTGAAGAGGTTTTGCAAAGAAAAAGCCAAACCTGAATTTAATCAAGTTTCTAAATCTAACCATTGGTTTACAGGGACGATTAAGGATTAGCGTTACTTAAAATCACAAAAATGCAATTGGTCCAAATCATAATGGGGGATCTCTTAAAGATGAATGATCTGATTTCTTCAACAAATATGTGGCATTAAAAAGAGAGGAAGAGCTTTAAAAGGAATATACCAAGCTCTTGTAATGTATGCAATATGGGTTCTGATAGGGAAGACTAAGCTTATTAAGACATTTCTGAGACTCCAATAGATAGTATTAAGGATTTATAATAAATTTTTATGTATAATAATATAGTCATCTTACTTATAAAAGAAAGAAATAAAGTCTTTGTTAGTTATACACTGAAAAATATGGGTGAAGCTGGATGCCTGGGATTTTCCTGATAACACTCCCTGTCTTGGTCCAGGTCCCCAGAAACAGACCCCAATGCCAGGATTTGTATGCAAGCAACACAATATGGAAGTGTTCCCAGGAGAGATTGTTAGTGGGAGTGGACAGGGAAGCAAGGCAGGAGGGAGAAGAAGTCATGAACAGCACGATTTCAGGCAAAGGCTCATGAAGGGTAGCTTCAGCTTCAACCCTCAGGGGAATTTGCCATGTAAGTTATACCTCAGAGCTACTTTGCCCTGAAACCAGGGAGCTGGGCTCTCACACTTCCCACCCATCCATCAACTAGCTAAAGATCACTCCAGAAGCTGTAACCCCCAGATACTGCCTGGGCAAAGCAGCTCCAGAACCCACAGACAGGACTTGGAAGAGGAATCCTAGATACAAGTCTCTGGAGACAAAAACTGAAACTTGGCGAGGGGAATAGGGAAATTGATAAAGGGATCTGAGAACATCTTGGTGGGGAATAAACAGTGCCCACCAATGATGCTCCAGTAGCGAGAGGAAAGAATGTGTGTGATAGAGGAAGAAGCAAAATCACATGATATTACAAAGTATTGAAGCAAGGTGTGTATGTTCAGAAACTTCCATAAAAACTTGGAAGAGGAAGCAATCATGACTATCTCACCTGTTAGATGTCCTGTATGATATAAGTTAATCCTAATCTTAACAAAAGATTCATTTGATCAGGAAGCTTATTTCTAATTTGACTGTTGAGAACTTGGAAATGACCAGCCTTTAGAAACAATGCCATACATTGGTGTGTTTCTAAGATAACCTCCCCAAAACACTTTGGCTCATAAAAGGGAGGAATACCATGTGCTCACAATAAAATAGTAGAAAATAGCACAAAGGTAACACAAGTAATTAAATTACAGGTACTTCTGAGAAATAGGTTGATTAGCCTTATCTTTGATGTTTTAGGGAAAGCAGTTGTTCTTAGAACTCCTTTGGTTTTAGTTTATACTCCGCGGAAGGGCCACTTTACAGCATAACCACTGGGTAAAAGATTGTTGGAGATTTGGGTTGGGGAGGAATGCTTACTTCTTACTGATCAAGGGTTCTCTGTGGCTGCTGCTGGTCCGGATGGTTTCACACTCAACACTCAGAGCACAGGCTTCCTAACACAAAGTGTTCTGTTTTTTTTTCCGGATAGAGGTGAGAGTTTCAGTTTAAGAGGAAAGTAGAAGGGGGAGGCTCCCACAAAATGAAGATGTTTATTCCAACCTACCGTAGCACCCAAGCATGAAGGTTTGGTACGATTATTTTTCATGCAGCCGAGTCTGTTATGAATTCATCTTTGATCCACCATGCAAACTCCTTTTCAACTCTCCCCACAAGGGTGAGATGACCTTACCATGTGTTTCTCTGGCCTCCGGGTCTATTGACGTGTAGATTTTCTCATTACATCAGAACACGAGGGAAGTGTGCGTTACCAGGGTGCACACACAGTCCACTCCAACCAAGATTTCCAAACATTGTGCAAGCTAGCTCAAGTTCTCCTCGACCTGCATGCTCCTTCATGAATGCACATAGGATTCATATCACTGCTCTTAGCTAACTTTTATGCCTTTTTCTACTACAGTAACTATTTCTCGTCTGTGCAGTACAAAATACTCATTCGTGCACATTATTTAATTTGGTGCTCATACTAACCCTCAGTCCCCTTAATAAATGAGGTTCAGAATGATGAGGTGACTTTCCCAGATTCACAATGCAGCTAAGAAGGAGAGCCAGGATATACACAAAGTCTGTCTGATTCTGTTCATATTCTTATCTTTTTTCTTCTGCCATAAGAAGGGCTGGGGAGATGTCTCATGGTCCCTATGTCCTTCTTCCAATCATTTTCGAGATTTCCTTTTGAAAACCTGTCATTGTTTTACCAAGAACCAGGAAAATGTTCTTTCTGTCAAAAGAAGCAATGCATGTAACAAGTAATAAAAAATAGCGGCTTGCTTGCTTAGTACGTGTTAGGCACTCGTATACTTCTCCAGGCATAGTCTTATGAAGTTATGTACTATTACTGTTTCCATCTTTTCTAGATAAGCACTGAAGCCAAGGAGTTTAGTTATTGGCTGAAAGTCACATAGGTAAATAGATGGCAGAGTTGACTTGAATATAAGCACTCTGACTCTAGGGCCTTAACCGGTATGCAGCCAGCCTCCTGAGGACTGAGGGCTTAGCCTACTGGTAAGTCAACAGCATTCCTGGTGGGCCCATCATTGAGTCCACATGGATACTAGTCAGGGCAATGGTTTTGCGCCAGAGGATATTTCCAAAAATAGTGGCAACAGTACTACCCATCGTCTGTGTTCTGCTTAAAATAGGACCTTGGCACTCTTCCTCGAGTGGTGGGTTCTGTCTTCTCCCCCTTGGATCCAGGCAGACCTTTGCAGCTGCCCCCACGAATAGCCTGAGACAAGTGACACCATGTGACTTCCAAGGCTGAGTTTTCAGATTCCCATGACTTCTGTTTGTTTGCTTAGAATGCTTATTCTTCTAGCGTCCCAGCGTGCTGTAAGGAAGCCCAAATAGGGACAGGAGAAGTCCCTGGAGAAGAAACCAAGTTCCCCTGGTTCAAGGTCCTGGCTGAGCTCCCAATCGATGGGCAGCACCAACTTTTCAGGCATATGTGAGCATCACCTTGACAGGGACCCTTCTGGCCTCCAGGGAAGCAGTCCCCTAGCACAGTAGACATTGCATGGAACAGAGATGGGCTATTCCTGCCCTGTCCTCTGCAAAATGAAGAGTAGTAAGCAAAATAATGATTAATGTTGTTTTCATCCCTTAATCCTTGGGGGGAGGGGTGTTATTTTGTAGCAGTAAGGCATGTAGCAGCTTCAAAAGCAATGTCGTCTGAGCATTATATTGGGTGCCTCATGGTGGTGTTGGAGACGTTGGTCGGGAGTGGGCAAAGGAGTCCATATTTGAGTCCACCCTACCAGGAACTGCCATCCACCTTATCTTCTCTGTTTCCTAACTTAACCCCATGAAGAATGGACCGTTCTTCCAGATTCGGGGGGGAAGGAACTAGAGGCTGGAGAGGCCAGCCCTGGACCCATTTGGCAGTCCCGACACCAGCAGACATGTGGGGGGTTGGGACTTACCCAAAGGTCTTCCTTAACCCAAGCCCCTGTCTTTTCACCAATATCTTCTTTCTACATTGACTTGAATCCTGAGCCGCTAAAATATAGCTAACAGTGGTGAATTTTTAAAAAGCCCAGGACTGAAGAGGTTAATGAAAAACTCAAGCTTCCCCCAAGTCTAGGACAGTAGAGTGGACCACTGCGCCCATCAGACAAAAGCCTGTGGCTTCTAACTGGGCAATAATACTAGGGATGCTGACGGCATGGTGATGAGAAGCTAGCACCAACTGAGTATCAAAAGTGTGGATAGTTGGGGCACCTGGGTGGCTCAGTCCATTTAGTGTATGACTCTTGGTTTCAGCTCAGGTCATGATCTCAGGGTCGTAGGATTGCGTTGGGCTCTGTGTTCAGTGAGGAGTCTGCTTCTCTCCCTCTCTCTCCCCCCCTCCAGTTGCCCCTCCCCCTGTTTATGCATGCTCTCTCTCTGTCTCCCTCTCAAATAAATCAATAAATCTTAAAAAAAATTATTTAGAACAGAGTGTGAACACTGTAAAACAATGAGCCAGGTTCTACCAGGCTCTTGCCCATGACGTCACCCACCACCTGTGATGTGGGGAACCCCCACCCCAGATGAGGACGCAGAGATTCACACAGGCCAAATAACTATCTGAAAGTCAGTGGTGAGGGGCTGTCTGACGGTAGAGCCCACCTCAATACACGACCTGAGAGAAGGAGCCCAGGAAAATGTAGGTATGCTCCTGATGCGATGCATCCCCGTGACTGACAGTGAGTGAACGAGGTGGGGAGCACGGCGGGAGGACACACTCATCCCTCAGTGGCTGGCCGTCAGGTGGATTCTAACCATTGGCAGGAGTGACTGCACGAGGGTACCTCAGAAGGCAACGGGATGCTACAGGGAGCTTCTGGGTATGATTGGGAGGTGACGTTCCCATCAGCTAGGTCCCATCGTGCCTGGTATTTAGCAGCTGGTAGAGTGCCAGAGAGCACTTCTGAGCCCTCTTAAGCTCGCAAATGCCAGGGCTTAAGGCCCCCCATGCTGTTGGGAAAAGTGGGAGATGCTAAAGTGCAATGCTTGATTCTACTTTTAAAGATACTCTATGCCCCTGCTCTTATTAAAAGTCTTTCTGTCAACCCTGGCATCTCTGATCTTTTCCAGAGAATCTTTCAAAGGGGTCCGCCAGCCCCAAAGCATGGCTCAACCCCATCCCAAAGGAAAGTGTGGACCCAGTAACTGGACAGCTGTGGGACTAGGCCCCCCTGGGAAAGTCTTAGCTCAGCTTGGAATTTCCCCAACAACAAATATTTCAGAAGAAAACTGAAGGCAAGGGAGGGGAGGTTGTGAAGACGATTTCCCCTAACCTGATGGTAAGGGACCATTTGTGGAGAAAAACATGTTTTAAAAATAGAGTCACCTGTTCCCACTGTTTATTCCAATTCTGAGGCAAAGGATATCTGCTTGGATTTTTAAAAGGGAGGGAGTAAGGAACAAAACCCTTGTTGCCATAGGAATAAGAATTCTCTTCTCATCAGAGGAGGATGAATTCAAGTGAAAAATTGGAATCAGGAGAAGGTGAGCTATTCTAAAGGAACACTCATCCATTGTCCTGCAAAAATCTACAGCCAGAGAGGACACATAAAAGCAGAAGGATGCAGAGAGTGCAGAATTCTGAATTTCTGCATCCATTTAATCGCTTGTGTTTTCAGTAACAACTGGGAATCTTTGGTTGATGTGGCTTAGAAACTAACTTCGGTATAATTTAAAATCAATATTAAAATGACTTTTCATCAGTTTCCCTTGTGTTACAGAAACAATGGGGGCCCAGACTGAAGCTCAAAAGCTTTAGGGGAGGTCTGTGGCTTTTGAGAGACCAGGAGTGAAGATGCAGGAGTCCTTATTTCTTTGAAAGAGTGGGTAACAAATATTCGATTCTGAGATTGGGAGCTGAACAAGTTTAGAGCTGAATCCTAGCTCCACGACAAATCTTTTAAAGTGACCTTGGGGGGGTGCCTGGGTGGCTCAGTGGGTTAAAGCCTCTGCCTTCGGCTCAAGTCATGATCTCAGGATCCTGGAATCAAGCCCCACATTGGGCTTTCTGCTCAGCAGGGAGCCTGCTTCCCCCTCTCTCTCTGCCTGCCTCTCTGCCTACTTGTGATCTCTCCCTCTCTGTCAAATAAATAAATAAAATCTTAAAAAAAAAAGAAGACTACCTAAGCACTCTGTAAGAATCAATAAAACATGGTCATAGAATAAATTCAAAAAGCAAGCAGGAGGAAAAAAGCAGAATATAATATTTTATTTATAGTATAGACATAATTGTGTGAAAACAGCAAAAGGAGTGGAGACGTACCACTCTCAGGAATTTCGAGAGCAAGTCGTTAAGTTGTTGTTAGCTTGACATTGCTGTAATGGGTGTATTTTCACCGTCGGCATTGGCAAAGACTTATAATCATGGCTTTATTTTTCCTTTCTCCAGAAAGCCAGTTTACAAATATACTACTCACTGCTCGTATCTTCTTCCATGTTTTATGCATTGTGTTTTTCATTAAAATATTTCTTTTTGTTTGAGAGAGAGAGAGAGACAACACAAGTGGGGCAGTGCTTGGGGAGGGAGAGGGAGAGAGAATCTTAAGCAGGCTCCATCCCCAACCCGGAACCCAATGATTTGCAGCTTGATCTCACAACCCCGAGATAACGACCTGACCTGAAATCAAGTGTTAGACACTTAACCGACCGAGCCACCCAGGCACCCCTGCATTAAACAATTTCTATAGTGGCATAAATTAGTTTGTAAATAAGAAGAAAGAACTATGCCAGGGTTAATTAAAGGGTGGAATGAACTAAACCCAAACCAGCAGTTTCCAGAAAACCTGTAGATGATGCAGACATGGCTTTCCCTCAGCCCTGCTAATGTCTTTGAACTCAGAATTTCCTGTGGGTTCAAAGGAAAGGTCAAGTTCTAAATATTTCCTTTGGGTGCAGGGCCATTCTTGGCTCTTACCTTGCTCACTGGAGAGGGTGCGTGCACAGCTCAAATAAGGGAAACCAGCTGTGTGTGCCGGGCTGTGGATCACGCAGCACATTTCCCCAAATAGTCTTGCAGGAAATTGATGCATCCTTTTGTCACACACGGTCTTCTGGGACCTTGTGTGGCTTGGAATTTCTTCCTTTTTTTTTTTCTTTTTTTCTTCCTTCTTTCCTTTTTCTTTCTTTCTTTCTTTCTCTCTTTCTTTTTCTCTCACTCTCTTGCTCTCTCTTTCTTCTTTCTCCCTTTTCCTTCCTTCTTTCCTTCCTCTCTTTCTTCCTTCCTTCCTTTCTCCCTTTCTTTCTTTCTTTCTTTTTCCTTCTCTCTCACTCTCTTGCTCTCTCTTCTTTCTTCTTTCTCCCCTTCCTTCCTTCCTTCCTCCTTCCTTCCTTCCTTCCTTCCTCCTTCCTTCCTTCCTTCCTTCCTTCCTTCCTTCCTTCCTTCCTTCCTTCCTTCCTTCCTCTCTTTCTTCCTTCCTTCCATTCTCCCCTTCCTTCTTTCCTTCCTTCCATCTTCTTCTTTTCTTTCTTTCTTTCTCTTTCTTTCTTTCTTTCTTTCTTTCTTTCTTTCTTTCTTTCTTTCTTTCTTTCTTTCTTTCTTTCTTTCTTTCTTTCTTTCTCCCTCTCACTCTCTTGCTCTCTCTTTCTTCTTTCTTCTTTCTCCCCTTCCTTCCTTCCTTCCTTCCTCTCTTTCTTCCTTCCTTCCTTTCTCTCCTTCCTTCCTTCCTTCCTTCCTTTCTTCATTCTGTAAACTTAACTCCAACGAGGGAAAAAATGTTTAACCTAGCAAGATTTGTAAGGAACCATTGACCGCCATAGAAGATGCACAGAACAAGAAGTTGAATCCCTCTGTTGAAGCACTGAAGGGACACACAAAGGCCACCCCTCCGACACATACATACATGGTTGTGCTTGGCAGGTGCACCTTCCACGTGCTATTAGGCTTGTGAAAAGGGAGCTGCATTCAACAGAGGGCTTCAGCCATCTGCCATGGTCTTGACAATAATATTCTTACGTGTAATGGCAAAGTGTAGTGATGGTTGGGGGTGGGGAGCGAAGGCTGTAACAGGACACCTTGTGCGATTGTGGTGTGATATGAAAAGGAGACCAGATAAAACAGGCAGCCTTCAATGCAAAGTGCAGAAGAGCACACAGAGACTTTTTTTAGTCCGTTGCCTGTCTGGTATGCTGAGTCACGGCCGTAACTTGTGTCGCTGGAAAGGTTGCTTGTATCAAATTATCCCATACCCAGGGAGGCAGAGCAGCCCCGTTGGTCCTGGTAGCCGTGCCCCTGTCGAGTCACTGAAACCAAGACTGAAAAGACCTGTTATTTCCTCTGTCCATCCTCTGGGGACTGATGTAAACTCGATTATGATATGCATTGCCTCTGTTTCCTCTTCCATCTGGTTCTGATTAAAATAGTTGAGAGGATATCCATGGCCTAATTTGGAATCGGCAGAGCATAAGAATGATCGTGGGTGTCAAATCAAATTAACCAGTAGTTACTGAATAACTACACTCGGTTAGGCACCTTGATGCAAAACTCTGTCGAAATTCTGCTTTGCATTCTTTTCTTAGCAGTTCCGCTTCCTTGGCTAATTCATTTTCTCCAGAAAAGGGTAACTCATTGATTTGGGTAAATAAAAGTAATAATGTACATAACAATCGTTGATCCTATGTGCCTGATGTTATGCCATGTACTTTATATTCACTCTCATTTAATTCCCAGTGCCTGAAAACTAGTTATTATTCTTCCATTTCCTAAGGAGGAAAGAGAGATTCTGAGAAGTTAAGCAGCTGGGTAACTTAGGCCAGGCCCCTTCCAGTGGGCATTGGTTCATAGTCGGAATTCACCTCCGCGGTGCTTTTAACACGCCCGTCTTGAGGCCGCCTCCCCTCGGGGACAGTGCTATCAAGACCCTGAGACCCATGTCCCCTACTCTGATTTTTCAGAAATAAATGTGCAAATGTGATCATCATTCCTAGAGGGAGAAGTAAGCGGAAATACAGATATTCCCTGGGAAAGGAGCTATTTGCAAGAGGCGGCCTCCAGCTTATGCTAAACGGCAGAGAAGGGAAGCATCCCCTGGGGTCTCACGGGTGCCCCTCACAGACGGTAAAGGCTTGGGGGGCACAGGCAGCAGCCTTCCAGGTCTGCGATGCTTGCCTGAGTAACGCGATGACAGAGCTCCCGATTTCCAGCCATTTTCGCCGGAAACACACACAGCGGTCTGTGCAGGCAATTACGACCATGATGGCCTCGCACTGACCGCAGAGCTCCACCGAGGGCGCGGAGACGAAAACGCTCTGCACACATCGCTTACACCCCTGGCCAGCAAAAATGTATTCCCAGATCAGCTTTGTCTTTCCCATCAAACACGCGTGTCCTAGGAAATTCTTCAGGTGACACATGTTTCTCCAGCACGCGGGTCGATAAATGCCATCACTATGGAATTCATCAGAGGAGGATTTGTTGAGATGTTAATCCAATTTCGCTCGTGGGACCCGATCCCCTGAAAGGGATTTTCCTTCCTTTTTTTTTTTTTCATTTCACCATCAAAAGAGTGTAGCAAACGCTCACATTTATTATGCTCTTTCTCTCCCTGTGTCGAAGGTTAATCACATAGTAAGTCTGAAGGCTCCATTTCCGTGATTCCTTTCCATTTTACGAGTTATTACATTGGCCTTCAAAGTTTAAATCAACGTATATCAACGGGAATTATAACCCAAATTCCATTTGAGCTCTCTGATTGCACGGGTTTTCTGCTGGAATCGATGACGAACGTGACCTCCAGAAGAGGTTGTAAAGGGCTCTCTAGGAAAGTTTGGTCAAGTGACTTTTAAAAAAGTGAAAGGTCTGCAAATTTAAATTCTGTGGCTATAGAGCTTATAATTTCATGTACTAAGAAAACACATCTACTGAGTATTTCCTTATGTTCCAAATATTCTCAGGATCTCTCATACATATCATTTTCACTTATACATGTGATCTGTTATCATACCCCATTTTTTTCAGAAAAGAAAACTGAGCTAGAATCTGAAATAAGGATATATCTTCCCTTACAGCTCATGCTGTAAAGCAGATTCAGCAAACTATGGTCCTGTGGCCCCTCCACTTGTGTTTATAAATAAAGTTTTATTAAAATACAGCCATAGTAATTTGTTTATGTATTGTCTATGGCTTTTGCAATCCAATGAGAGCTGATTAGTTGTGACAGAGCCCATATGCCCCACAGAGATTGAATTATGTATTGTCAGGCCCTTTACAGAAAAAATTTGTTAACCTCTGCTGCAAAGAGCCCTAATATATTCCAGGATATACGGTAATAAATAAACATGGCTCCTACTTTCCAGTAACTCAAATGCTAGTTGAAGAAAACAACAAATGCCTAGGTGACTCTGTAACGGATATATTCTACCTCAACAAAGTTTAGCCTTCAAAATAAGGGAACATTTTTTATTCCTGTGATGAAATGGCTCAAGCCTCATATCACTTCAGCAAGAATATCGTTTTTCAACCTCTACAGTTCTCTCTCCTTGAAAATCCCAAGACTCCCAGGGCCTCCACAACCCAGTGCATCAATCCTAGATACAATTAAACTTTGCAGAAAGAAAATTGGGGCCGTTGATCAGGGCCTCACACCACTGTGACAGTTGGAATCTTACCATGTCACTGCCGAGATGCAGGTGTGTGGTCTGGATGACCAGTGTGAAGGGGGCCCTTTCCTCCACAAAACTTGGTGCCTTCTTTTGTACTAATTGTTATTCAATGACCTTAGAGATCTTTCTGAGTTAAGGGGGCTTTCCTTTGTGTTAGTTGTAATTCCCCTAGAAAGCCTCTCTTGTTCTTTCTCTCTTGACACTTCCCAAGGACATCCAGTGCTGAATCAGCTGGCTCCAAGGCCACTTGTCTCAGTTTAAGTCTCAAGTCACTGGGCTCCTGGGCTCCTCAGTCTGGGGCATCATTAGTGCAGGCTTTGAAACTCAGAGGCACCAACTACTCTGTTCTACGATGCTCCCAGTGAGGCTTAACATTGCATAATTCTGTTTCTTCCCAAAGAGCTTTAAGTGCCCTGATTTCCATTTTCTGGGCTTAGTAGCAGAAAGCTAGCCTTTCTGTCCAGTCTCCTGAGAGCAGTAAGTCCTTTCTTTGAAACTTTTGATTTGGCCAAATTCAAGGGATTCTCAGCCAACTGCATTCTAGCCTCCCCTGTTGTTCTACCATTGAATGGGCATAGTTTTCAGCCAGTCAGGTACTTTGTGCTTACCAGGGATGCTCAGATTAAACCCATAACTTGATACCTTAATATATATATATATATATATGTATATATATATATACATATATATATATAAATTTATTATATAATTTTTTAGAGCAGTTTTAGGTTCATAGCAAAATCGAGCTGAAGGTACAAAGATTTTTTTTAATGTTATTTTTTTAAGATCTTATTTATTTTTATTTGGCAGAGAGAGAGAGATCACAAGTAGGCAGAGAGGCAGGCAGAGAGAGAGGGGAAAGCAGACTCCCCGCTGAGCAGAGAGCCCCATGCGGGGCTCGATCCCATGACCCTGAGACCATGACCTGAGCCGAAGGCAGAGGCTTGAACCCACTGAGCCCCCCAGGCGCCCTGGTACAGAGATTTCCATATACCCTTATGTCCACACTTGCATGGTCTGTCCCTACCACTATCAACATCCCCCAGTAGAGGGTACATTTGTATTAGCTGACAAACCTCCATTAAAACGTCATTACCACACAAAGTCCAGAGTGTCCATGAGGGTTCTCTCCTGATATTGTGCATTCTGTGGGTTTGGATAAATGTACAGTGACATGTATTTATTATTATGGTATCATGCAGAGTATTTTCACTGTCCTAAAAGTCCTCTGTGCTCCGCCTGTTCATCCCTATCTCCTCCGTAACCCCTGACAACTACCGATCCTTTTACTGTCTCCTTAGTTTTGCCTTTTCCAGAATGTCCTAGAGTTAGAATCATACTAACTTAGGTAGGCTTCCCAGAATGGCTTCTTTCACTCAGTAATGTACATTTAAGTTTCCTCCATGTCTTTTCATGGCTTCAATAGTTCATTTCTTTTCAGTGCTGAAGAACATTCCCTTATCTGGATGCACCAGAGTTTATTTATCCATTCACCTCCCAAAGGACATCTTGGAATGTCCAGATTTGGGCAATTATGAGTTAAATGGCTGAAAACATCTGTGTATGGGTTTTTATATCAATACAACCTTCCACCTTCTTTGGGTAAATGCCAAGGGCTGTGACTGCTGGATTGGATAGTGGCAGTTAGTTTAATTTTGCACTTGGTACCTTTTGGGAAACTCTTGTCTTCTGGTGCAGACTTAACACCTGTGCATTACTGTTAAAGAGAGCTAAGAGGTAGGTAACTGAAAACTTTCTTGGATTTGCCTGTTCACTTGGCTTTACACTGAGAGACTTCCCAGTCCTCCAGTTCCTTCTTGTACCTCAGAGCAGAGACCAGTGGATAATTCCATTCCTGCTCATATGTGGAACAGATAACTATTTTGAGTCATGCAGTGAACACTACCTGTTTATTGTTATCTTTATTTTAAAAATAGTTTTCAGGGCACCTGGGTGGCTCAGTTGGTTGGGCGACTGCCTTCGGCTCAGGTCATGATCCCGGAGTCCCGGGATCGAATCCCACATCGGGCTCCCAGCTCTATGAGGAGTCCGCTTCTCACTCTGACCTCCCTTCTCATGCTCTCTCTCACTCTCTCTCTTTCCTAATAAATGAATAAATAAAATCTTAAAATAAAATAAAATTAAATTAAATTTAAAAAAATTAAAAAAATTTTAAAAAATAGTTTTCTATGGCTGTAATGCCCTTAGCTAAATATTGTTTGGTTAAATATTTCACTTGGAGGTCTCTTCGAGGGGAGAAGGTATGGTCTAGGACATCTTTATCCCAGCTAACTGCAATACTTCACACAGCAGTAGACTCTCAAAGTCTTTCCAGAATCCGAGGGGATGCCAAAAAAAACTGATTTACAGAGGAATATTTATCTCAATAGGCCTTGGATTTCTATTTTTTACTTCTCATCCCTGAGTCTCTGGTAGGATAAGATTCTGCATAGCAATTGAGGTGATAAACCACCACAAATGTGTTCTCAAGGTTTCAGCTCATAGGTTAAAAAAAAAGGTTTCCACACTTAACTAGAGCTACCTATTTATGTTATTTCCACATGAACTTCCCACGTTAGAACATTATTCTGCTGTATGATTTGAGCCTTACTCTCACAGTTGAAATGATGTCCTCAGATCTTATGGTACCCTACCTCCCACCCCAATCCCCAAAATTTTGCCTTAGTTACCAGTTCTTTCTCTGATGACCAACACAATCAGGGAATTCTCCTTGGGCCTTGAGAGGATTTACCTGTGCCACCCCACCCCCCAAGCTTGGGCAGAGGGTGGGGGGGGGCGGGCGAGGAGTAGAGTGAGAGAGGACTCCAACCCTGGTAGAGAGTTTTAACTTGAATGAGTGAATTTAAAGCCTCAACCAATTAAATAACGATCCTAAGGAGACAGTTTGAAGCTGGGAGGGATTGAATCCCCTTCAATGGAGATTCTAGAATTACTACAGAGAAAGGCTAGAGATAGCTACTTTATTGGAAGAGGGGAGTCGGGAACTATGAAGTTTGACCTGCATAGAACTTCTAGTGACCCCTTTAAAGTGCCAAGAGTAAGAAATGCAGGGGCGCCTGGTGGCTCAGTGGGTTAAGGCCACTGCCTTCGGCCCAGGTCATGATCTCAGGGTCCTGGGATCAAGCCCCACATTGGGCTCTCTGCTTGGCAGGGAGCCTGCTTCCCCCTCTCTCTCTGCCCGCTTCTCTCCCTACTTGTGATCTCTCTCTCTCTCTGTCAAATAAATAAATAAATAAAATCTTTAAAAAAAAAAAAAAAAAGAAAAAGAAATGCTCAGGGGAGTGGTGTAGTAACCTTGTAGTAACCTTGCTAGTGGTTACAACAATGTCGAGGTATTCTCTCCTTTGGGACACATATTTCCTGTAAAGTTTGTATGTGTGCCTTGTGGCCACCTGACTTGCTTTGAACAATAAAATGTGAAAGGAAACAGTGTATATCACTTCTGTGAGGAAGCATTTAAAGGCTGGGGTGTGCGCGGTTCTCCACATTCCCGTCTTCTACGCTGGCACACCCCGAAGACTTCTGTGGACGTGCAGACGTCCTAAGATGTTGGAGATTTTACCACCCTGGGGTTCTGAGTGCCTACGATGGATTCACATTGGACACGTATCATGAGTGGGAAACAAACTTTATTAATTTAAGCCATTGAGATTTGGGGGTTGATTTTACTCCCGTTCGCGTGTCCTGATGAAGAAAGGAGTTCAGTTATAGAAAAATAAAGTTCTATACTTCCCCATCTAACTTCGTAAATCTGTAAATTTCAAACCTGCTACACACTCATTTAATGTATACGAATTTGACTGGAGCAGCTCAGCAAGGAAAATAAGGAGGATGGAAAGTGTGGCTGATTAATCCTTATATTTTTTCATTTAAAAATATTTTATTTATTTATTTGACAGAGAGAGAGATCACAAGCAGGCAGAGAGGCAGGCGGGTGGGGGCGGGGGAAGCAGACTCCCTGCTGAGCAGAGAGCCCGATGGGGGGACTCGATCCCAGGACCCTGAGATCATGACCTGAGCCGAAGGCAGAGGCTTTAACCCACTTAAACGCCCACTTAAACGCCCTTCCTTATATCTTTCAAAGAACACATGTTCTTTGTATGTATCTCTAATGTATGATATAAGCCTGGTGCTCCTCCTAGGGGTCTGGGTCCCCTACTCCGCATATAGTGAAGAATCTTCACACGGAGGGATGCTAGCTAGCCTTTAAAGATATATATTTTTCATGCAAGATAACCCAAACACAAGTGAATCACTTCTTCTGGAGTTTTATTTTAAAAATAGAAAGAAGAAGAAAAAACTCTTCCTACATCAAAGCAAAATACAGGTTGTGCAGCTGTTTCCGCATGTTAGAGCAAGGGAATGCAGTTTGTGAATGAGAGAAACAGTCTCACTATCTGGCAGACTTCTGCTGGTGAGAATTAGGGGCTTCCTGAACCTACAATAGATGGATCTGTATGTTCTCAGACCAGTTGTTGCAATGCAGAGAAAGGGTTGGTAGAATTAGCAAATGGTGCATCAAGCCCAAGGGAGAGCCCTTGCCCACACATGATGCCTGAAGACCCCTGAAGTGCTCCAGGTTGGGAGACTGGGCTTTCCTATGGTCCTGGACCTCCCCTTTCATTGTTGGTATTCCCAGTAGAAACTGAAGGTTCAAGGTTATGTCAATTAAAAGGTTTTGGAGAAATGGCATACTTTCCTACAAACCTCCTAAAATACTCACTAAAGCTTAGAAGGTCCTTAATTCACTTTAATAGGGCCAACTGATCATTGTAATGGTTTGGGGGCAGTGATGCCCATCTGTTGTTTTTTTTTTTTATGATAGCATATGCCTTTCAAAAGGTATCCTTTCAAATGGCTAGCACTCTAAATGAAAGAAAGATACTTTGTCCTTTTTTGCAATAGCCATTTGATAGTATACACTTCTCTTTTTTTTTTAAGATTTTATTTATTTATTTGACAGAGAGAGAGAGAGAGATCACAGGTAGGCAGAGAGGCAGGCAGAGAGAGAGAGGGAAGCAGGCTCCCTGCTGAGCAGAGAGCCCGATGCGGGGCTCGATCCCAGGACCCTGAGATCACGACCTGAGCCAAAGGCAGAGGCTTTAACCCACTGAGCCATCCAGGTGCCCCGATAGTATATACGTCTTAATCCTTTACTGAATAGTTTACTCCCTAGCAGGAAGTCCAGAACATTTTACTTTAAAGTGTCTAATAGATTTGGATAATCCAAGCATGTCTCAATTTCTCCCGTTTTTGTTTGTTTTGTTTCCTTGCTTGTTCCAAGCATGTGGACCACAGAACGCCAACACGATCCTGTTATTTGGTAGAATCTAAGGAGTTCTCATAAGTGACCACTCTCACGCTTCAATAATAATTTAATAATTTTGTGACCACAAAATAGGTTTTGTGGCACTATTTGTCGCCATTTGCTCTGAAGACACACATTGTTTTCCTCCCATCCTCCTGGTGCTAGGAATTCACAAAATAAAAGCTCTCTGGATTAAATTTATGAGACCAGTCGGGAAAAGCTTCAAGATGTGACGCTTCGAGAGGCAGCCGTTGGCTCCTCTGACATCTATTTTCTGTAGTCTCTGAACACAGGTGGTGCAGGGGAGGATCACCCAGAAAATTTGGCTCTGGGTCAGCATGTTAAAATCCTGGAATGAGTGCCTAGCAATGCAAACATCTTTTGCATATTTTCTGGATCAAAGCCTCTAATTGCTCACCCCACCTCTCTATTTAAAGTTTTCCATCTTGGCAATCAGATAATGAAGAGAGACTAACATATCCTAATTTAGTAAATTTTTATAATGAGAATGGCTTCACGTGATTCTACTAAAATGTACCTGAAAGCAAGGGATGAGTTCAAGAAAGGGTAGAAAGGACCGGATTGACTGAGTGTGTTAACTGAACACCTTCTGTGTGCTGAGAATGGGGCTGGATTACATAGTCCTTCCGGGGTTCCCAGTAAGTACCTGTTCCTACGGTAGCGGCTGCGATAGAACCCTAGGTTTTGAAGTCCTAGGAATGCGTTAGGAGCTGAGTTTGAAAGCTGAAGCAGTGGTTCCTTTGCGTTCCCGGCTGGGACATTTGGGATTCTTCTTCCTGACTCAGATCATTTCTGCTCATATCAACCCAACTCCAAGTATAGCTGCGTTTATTTCTAGTGCATGAAGGGAGGCTATGAAACCACACTGGAACTATTTTTAACAAACAAATCGGAACATATACTTCAAAACGAATGGGGTTGCCTATGACATAGTTCTTATCAGATACTAGATATTTAGGCCAGTGATGCTTTCAGGGCTCAAGGTGGTAATGGCCCCCGAGGATGACCTCTTGGGGATTGTCTCCAGAGTTTTTGTGTCCTTTTAGGATAGTGTCAGGATCTGCACATTGTTTTCTAAGAAGGAGCCATGAGGCCAGTAGCCAGAAGTCAATCACTGTGAATTGAAGGGATGAGGTAAAACCCCCTCTGAGAGACTGGCCAGGATGGACATTTGCAGTTGGGAGGCACGGTCTCTGGATGCTGAATGTGCCAGTTGGGAAGGGAGGGCTAATGACGCTTGAGAGCTGGGGGTCAGAAGAAGGTAAACCTGAGGATATAGCAAAGACTATGTTAGCCCGAGTCCTCTGAGAAGCAGGTGTTGAGATAAAGTGAAATGGGAGAAAAAATGGGGGAAGGGGAAGGTCATCAGACGGCAATACCAACCTGGTCCCCAGGCATGAAGAAATGAAGGGAAGGTTGGGGAGGAGTTTCCTGGATGTCATGTAGTCTAAGGCAGCTTTGAGAAGTTATCGGGGGTCCTCAAGCTGAAGACCACCCATCACTGGCCATCAAAGGGATACTCCCTGGTATCCCTTCCTTGCTCTGGGCTTGGCTGGGAGTAGCCAATGGAGGAGGCTTTACCTTCATGCAGAGCACAGCAGCTGGAGTGGGGACCCCGCTGACGGAAGCCTTTGAGGTGCATTTCCATGGTGTCCAAAATAACCAAGATGAACTCTGAGATGGAAGAACTACAGCCCAAAACTGTGATGCCTGAGGAGCCTCCTGAGTCAGAACTGAGTTTAGAAGCCAAAATGGCGACTGGTGGGGAGTAGGGAGGTGGGAGGCGGGGGATCCCAGGTGTGGGAGCAGCATGAACACTGGGCACGTAAAATGGAAGACGCTGCGGGTGACACGCTTCTCTGCAGCTGCCCGCCACCTGAGCCCAACCCCGGGCCAGGGCCACCCTGCTTCCCAGGGGAGCTCTGCGAGCTTCTGAGAGATGCTCGAGCTGGGCAGAGTTGGTTCTGATTATGAAAAATGACATGAAATCATCAAATGAGGCTCTTTTCTGGCGTGACTAGTAAACCGGCTTGAAAGATAATGTTTCAATTCCAGAAATAGTTTGATCAATGGTGGCACTGGTGGACTGTTTATGTTCCCAAAGGGATTCCTTTGAAGGAAACAGTGCTCGTTTGTACACATAGGGTCTAGAGGCTTTTTATTAATACTTAACTAGCAACTGATTACTTTTAAGGGGTGCTTCACAACTGTTTTTTATCTGCCTGCCCCTTCACCACTTTACCATCAATAACATCTTTTATGACTTCTGATTATTCGGGAGAGGTGGCCAGGGGAGTAGAGGAAAGCACCCTACCCCCCCCACCCCCGCCTCCGCACCCAATCCAGTTAGCAGCACCAAGGAGAGACCTGATGTTAGCTATTAGGAGGTCTGGGGTGACAAACACTTCATTCCTCCTCAGGGCAGGATGGTGCCGGAAAACAGGAGATTTTTCTCGGCGACTCCTTTGTTCCTTTCATGCTGTTCATTGGATAAAAATTCTCCCATTCAGCTCACCTCCTACAGGGACTGCCCTAACTTACAGCACACCTTCTGTAAGGTCTCTGTGATGTGTCTTGGGGAAGGATGAAGAATGCCTTCTTGTCTTTTTGGTATATGAAATCTGGAATTTCCAATTTTGAGGGGCTTGAGGGCACTTGGGTGGCTCAGCCAGTTAAGCATCTGATTCTAGATTTTGGCTCAGGCCATAATCTCAGGGTTGTGAGGTCTAGCCTCGCATTGGGCTCCGAGCTCAGCAAAGAGTCTGCTTCCCCTCTCCCTCTGCCTCTCCTCACCTCTTGCACACTCTGTCACTCGCTCTCTCTCTGTCTCTCTCTCTTTCGAATAAATAAATAAATCTTAAAAAAAAAATGTTGAGGTGTTTGAAGTAAGACACCATGGAGGTTGGAGGATATTTGGAATATCAATGGATGAGACAGACTCTCTGGAGAAACAGTCCCCAACAGTCCCCAACTTTCCAAACCACATCTTCCCTTTGTCGCGTAGATGTGGGGCTGTGCTGGGATGGGGCCAGACTGGGGGGAAGGGATTTGGGAATTCTAGTTCACCAGATATATAATTCAGGAAGCGCCTCTATGTGTCTGATATTCGTGCTTGCATTGGAGTGAGGAATTTAGAGTTATTACACACCCCAATGTGTGTGTGTGTGTGTGTGTGTGTGTGTGTGTGTGTGTGTGTGTGGAGGTAGAGGGGAGATATGCTTTTCAAAAAGTCCCCTCCCTTTCAATCTATTACTTTGACAATAACTACTCAGTATCAGATTGTAAGTTCTCAAAGTAAGATCTCGTTAGTTTATCATTTTGCATATGGTAGAAATTCAATTAATATTGCCTTTAAGTACATTTCAGGGGTTGACTTTGTTGCTCTGATAGGTGATTTCCTATACCCTTGAAAGGCAGAATTCAGGGTTCCGTGTGTGGGAGAGGACAGGATGCTCCACGTAACACTATACAGTCATTACTCAGCTCTCTAAAGTAGAAAGTTCTAGGCCAAGAATGCATTTTTCCTTCCCTTGGGAGTGAACTAGTTTGGGTGATGTAACCTCAGAAAACTTTTGGTAGGTAAGAGGTGGGCAGTTGGGAGGAGGTAAGCAGCAGAGCCGAAGGACCTCATTGCCCTCCCCGGAAGATCACGCCTCCTTCCTGGTCACAGCACGGGCACCTAGAATCTTGGACCGGCCGAGTACACGCAACGTGACTAGGATTATTTGTTCAGTGCTTTTCAGAGCCAGCACCTTAACCCAGGTTCGTGCTTCCCCTTCAGAGCATCTGGACAGGAGGGAGAAGAAATTTCAGTCCCTAGTGAGGATGAGTATTTGTCAATATTCAACATATTTGGGCCTTGGTCCCTTTTCTGACCTGCTAGCCCCTGAGCCACCAACGATAAACCCCCAAGATTCAAGGAGCACGCCCGCGAAGACCATTGCCCAAAGCTTCCATGGCTAAGACTTTGGCAGGGACTGGGGCCAAAGCAGGTGCTCAGTTTGGTTGGGGGAGGAATAAGGGAAATGAGCAAAACCCACCAGACCAAATTCCTCATCCTCTGTCCTTTTGTCCCCGACAAGGTCTTCTTATTAAACAAGTCCCTGTGCTTGGTTCCCAGAGGTCTTCTTGTCTTCATCATCTGAAGAAGTCCTAGAGTCTCCCTTGTCTCTCAACCCCTCACGCTGCCTCTGGATTTCCGTCACTGCACTCGTCACTAGCAGAAGCTATCCTCTTCACTTCTCTATTATTTATTGTCTGTCTTCAGCCTGTAGAATACGTGAACTCGAAGAAAAACAAGGGCCAGATCTGTCTTGTTCACTGCTGTGGCCGGCATTACACATTGGCAGTAATTACGCATTCGGTGCTCATCGAACTTGAAGCACACAGTATTTATCTTGTTGTTAGATGAGCACTTCAGGTCCCTCTGAATTTTGAAATCCAATGACCCATGGCATTAATATAGTCACCATCTACATTTTTTCTTTCTTTCTTTTTTTTTTAAGGATTTTATTTATTTATTTGACAGAGAGAGAGAGATCACAAGTAGGCAGAGAGGCAGGCAGAGAGAGAGAGGGGGAAGCAGGCTCCCTGCCGAGCAGAGAGCCCGATGCGGGGCTCGATCCCAGGACTCTGAGATCCTGACCTGAGCCGAAGGCAGAGGCTTTAACCCACTGAGCCACCCGGGCGCCCCCCAACTCAGTGATATATTTTAGCTGAATAAACAAATCTGCTTTCCCTCCTTGGTCCCCAGACATTACCACTGCTGCCCCAGCCCACTGATACTCTAGCCATCTGCTGTTCTAACAAACACAGTGTCCGTTCGTCCCAGTGAGTATGGAGAAGGAACCCAGTGGGATGGGGCAGAAGGGAGGAGACTGGGCCAGGAGGGAGCTGCGGCTGTGAATACAGGATGCAGGTGACGGGGAGGGGATACGCGAATGCCCTCCCGGCACGGGGGAAATCATCTTTTCTTCATCCTTATACGATGTCTCCCTAATTGGCTTAATAAGAAATGCCCCAATTCCTTCTCATTCCTGTAGCTAAATATTCAGATCGGAATGACTTTCCAGGTTTGAGTGGTTAACTCTCTTAAAGCTGGGAGCACAGTTCCGCTGGTCGGCTCCCCGGAGTTAATTACCCCTCCCACATCCCCAGACAGCACCGGCCCTGGTAGAGCCTCTGACGGCTCTGGCCCATTGGAGGGCCCAGCTATTCTGTTAGCTAATGGGTAGGTAATGACCCAACAGCTGTAGATCACTCTCACCCTTCTGGCCTGCTTAAAAAATAAATAAATAAATAAACAACCAAAAAAAATTCAGGCCTGGCATTCTATTATTCCCTTTTTAATAAGGGCCTGGAAATGTCAGCCTCGGTGATTACACCAGCAGGTCCCCAGACTTCAAAGTGGGCACCTGTCACTGGGAAGATAATTGACTTTATTCCACCAATTGTCTCCCTGTTGTAATCAAGCCATTTCATTCAAATGGAACTTTCAAACTGTTCTTTTGAGGAGGTGGGAGAGGCAGCAGTTGGGGGGGAATCACAATTACCCTGTCAAGGGAGGGAGAAATCCAGCAAGCTCAGAAGGAGGCAGTGGCGAAGAGTTGTCAGGCTTTCTGCAAGCTGCGGCTGGCCCAGACGACCTTTTGTAGGTGGAAAAAAACACTGAGGAGCTATTAAGGAGAGGTGGGGGAGCCTCCCACTATTCAGCTATTCAAGGCAGGCACTCCCTGGTCTGCACGGTGTTTTCAGCAGCAGGTGCCCTGAGGGGACCTAGGGGAGGATGGACCTCTGTGCCCGAAGGTCCTCCGCCAGGGATCAAGATTCAGTATAAACTTTCCTCCACCAGGGATCAAGATTCAGTATAAACTTCAAAGAGGAGAGAAAGGGCCCGTGGACAGAAACAGGGGAAGGGTCTCTGCTCTTAACAAGGAGCTAAGTCCTCCTTAGTCCTGAGATAACTCCCTGGGTTTCACCGATGTCTCAGAAGGCTAGGATTCGAACCATAAGGTAGCCTCAGGCATCTGTGGAATTCGATGGTCCTCCACCGCCCTGCAGTGTAGACAAAACAAATGCTGGATTTTGAAGGTTGTGGAAGGGTGGGATCACTGAGTTCCCGCTCTGCCTTTCGCGGCCGTGCAGCGAGAACTGGGCGCTACATGGCTCATGGGAAATTTCAGAGTCCACAGTGAGAAATCTTACCTTACTTAGCGGACCTTGGTTCTTGGTGCAGCCTCTGAGCTGCTCTCTGACCTTGAGCCAATCACTAAGTCCCTGAGCCTCAATTTCCCCAAGTATGAAATGGGGCAATAGCACACAGTACGATGGAATGACACGAGCTCCACGATTCCAATGCCTGATGCCGATTTGGGTGCTCAGGGAAACAGATGTCTCTTCCCCCCAACGGAGCAGGGCAGAATAACCCCCAAATCCTGCATTTCTGCAGTCCCCCACTCTGGTCTGACAGTCGTGCGTGCCCAGACAGGGCCGCACGACTCCCAGGCGCCGGGAGGGTCTATTCCCGTGCCTGAGAGGCCGCAACACGCAGAGCCGGTTCCCCTCATCTCACCAGCACACTCACTCTTCTGTCTTCTGTAGCCATCCTTTACGTCGCAAACATCACCTCCCCAGAGTGTCCAAGTCCCCTGAGAGTCCCTGTGTAACACCCCGTGTGGCGCTTTATATATGGTAAATGTTGCAGTGACAGTCTGGCTAAGCCTGGGCCCCTTGTGGTATCTAAATATGCCCAAGGAGCCAGCAATGGCCTCCCGCACTATCAGGGCTAATTAACTGTTACTGAGAAAACTATCCGGTAACATTACAATGGATGCTACCAAGCCATAGGCAGTTAGGGCGTCTTCCATTATGAAGCCGTTGGTCCTGTGGGGTGGAACGCAAAGATCAAAAGAAGCTTCTGTCCAAGAAGAGAAACAGCTTCGGGGTGGGTCAGCCCATCCGGAGGGAGAGGGGAAGAGAAAGCAGGGAGAAGGTACACCAGAGTGGCTGTCACATGCTCAACCACAAAGGCAACCTGATGAACTTGGCCCAAGGCCAAAGGCCACCCCGAGTCCCAGGTCACCCTGACAGCTGCCCTGTTCTCGAAGGTCCTGGCTGCTGTGACAGTGACCCTCACCTAGTGGACACGGCATCATAATGAGGAAAGTCCCCATGCAAATGACCTCAGCAGCTAAGGGGACGCACTGTGTGGTTTAATCAATGACATCTTGTGTGAAGGGCTGGGGAGGCGTTTGAGAAAAGTTTATACAACAGGAAGAGAATGACGTCCACGGGGGATGAAAGTGGCACATTTCGGCTAAACCCTGACCTTCATCATAAATCTGCTGTCTGAGTAGGGGGGGAAAAAAGCAGTGAAGTGTTGAGAATCTCCTAGGGTTCAACTCACCATGTGTAAGGGTGAACTTGAGCCTCACCCCCAGACTTCTAGGTGCTGACCTCTGCCTTGTCCGAGTGATGACATGTGAAGTCTTATTAAATGTGGAATGCTATAGAATTTTCTGCTGTTGTTAGTATTGCTATGATGATAGCCGTGTTTTCCTCCCTGACTCTGGGAAAGGTGCTAGAAAGAATCTTGGATATTTTCTCTCAAAGCCAGCACTGCTGAGAAGAGCCCCTAGAAACCAGAGGTGTCATACCCATCAGGGCCAAGGTCATGAGCGTGTAGCCAGTACCATCACATGAGGCTCTGATCTCAGAAGTCCTGCGCTTAGGGATAGTGGTCCACGGGTGCCGTCTGGAAATCCTTAATACTTTTATCACTTAATTTGTGTTATGTAGGTGCAGTCCCATGGGACAGTGGAGCATGCACTAGAGCCTTCAAGCCTCGCCCCCTCCCTCACATGGGGCTCAGCTGCCTGCTGCCCCGCACCCCCACTCCCCCCCGCCCCGCCCCAGGCCCAGGAACAGCTGCTGCCCTGGGGACAGGCTCAGGGGGGGATGGGCTCAGCAGCTGTGCACGGAGGCACAGGGCCGCCAAGCACCTGTGAAGGTCAGCTCTCACTCCTTGGGAATCTGTGGGACCAAGGGGGCACAGAATTTAATAACAAAAACAAAAAACAAAAAACACTAGGTACAGTTGAGGAAAAAAGAGCAGAAGAAAGAAAAAAAAGCTTCTTCCTTCTTTTCTGAGGACAAGAATCTCCCCATTTTCTTTTTTTTTTTTAAGATCTCATTTATTTATTTGACAGAGAGAGAGAGCACAAGCAAGGGGAGTGGCAGGCAGAGGGAGAGGCAGAAGCCCATTGTGGGGCTTGATCCCAGGACCCTGAGATCAGGGCCTGAGCTAAAGGCAGATGCTTAACCGACTGAGCCACCCCGGCGTGCCAAGGTTCCCCATTTTCATTTTTCACTGGGCCCTGAAAATTACATAGCTGGCTTCCAGGTTCGGTCTTTGGGCACCACATGTTAAAAAGGTTCAGGGCACCTCCTCTCATACACTTTGATATATGAGCTCCCAGCAGTGGGCTCACAGAGAGAGAAAAGCAGAGCACCGAGGTCAGCGTTTGCCTTTGACATATTTATTGGGACATATGTATTATTTTTCAGGGAATGGGTAACTACTCATCCCTCTTAGGGACTAGATAGTGTTCCATATAAAGAGAAGACATCTGAAACCACTGCTTGAGAATGACCGAACATTCAGACTTGGGATTACATCCTTGTAATCCCCTAGATTAGTTTTGGTTTCTAACTCCATTAACTCAGGTGTCGGTGAGATTTCTGGAGGTAGGTTTTCTTATGGCTTGTTTTACACTGACTGTCAACCATTATAATATAATATTGTGCCGTGTATTAGATCATAATCTTCTTTTTAATATGACTATTTTCTCTGCGAGCTTTCCATCAGCCCTAGGTGACAGGGAAGGATAACTTTAATGCCGACTGCTTTATGTGTGCACACTCGCGCCACAGCGTACAGAATATAATATTGTTTGATTTATCCTTTAGTGACGGGGGAAAAACAGTTGAGGAACTCCCGGTCAGCATACACACTCCAGAGGTAGTTAGCATTTTAATGAATTTTACCAGAACCTCCCATTCTAGGGGAAGCTATTTCAAGCCTTCAACTATCTTTAGAGAGTTAGCTGATTAGCATGAATTATGTTAGAAATGACTTTTTTACTGGTGAAATGAGCTGTATTCAGTTTAGTAAACTGACTAGAAATAATTCTAGAAAAACAACCTCCCTTCCACCTATGGGTTGTGAGTCTAGGGTCCCAGTCAGTTAATAACTATTAAGTGGTACCTTGGTCAAAGGGCTCCATTAAATCCTGTGCCCCCATCCCCTTAGGACATAATTTCTTGTTCTTTTTAGATCACAGTGATAAATACTTTTTACATCATAACCTAATACACACACACACACACACACACACAGGCACACTGAAAGGATGAGTGTCCAGAGAAAACGTTTCTTACCCTCACTTTATGTAATACATTTTATTCTACTCTATTTCATTTTGTTAATTGCTGGCTGCAAGGCACTCAATTTATTTCAGAAGACCCTAGTGGGATGCAAACAACCATTCTAAAAACCCTAGCCTAGAGGGCGAGCAGAATCCTGTCACTAGAATGTTGCATACGCCACAAGCCTTTGCTGCAAGGTACCGACATTAGCCTGCTGTGGCCAGGAGTGGAGGGAGTCATGGAATTACAGGAGAGCAGGGCACATGTCTGTGTGTGAAGGAGCTAATGAAAGTTTGTGTCAGTCCACCAGAATGTGGTCTGCAACTTGTCTGCATTGTAACCTACAACCAGGTAGGCACAGCTGAGAGAGGAAACCTCTGGAACCTCTGTTCTCTCACCTGCATTCAACCACTGGACGTTACCGATATCTGCCAGGAAGAACCTAGTGATGATGCATAACCACACTAGTTTAGGCCAATTTGCAAGTATTACTTTTTTAAAATGACAGATTATCAGGCACTGTAGTGGGGTGCATGGGGGCACCCCAAGAGATAGGTCTATCCAGAACCTGGGAACACGATCTTATTTGGAAAAAAGGTCTTTGCAAATGTCATTAAGTTAAGGATCTGAGGACAAGATCATCCCAAATTATCTAGGTGGGCCCTAAATGCAATGATAGGTGTCCTTACAAGGGAAAGACAGAGGGAGATTGGAGCCAGAAGAGGAGAGGGGGCCTCGTGAAGATAGAAGCAGAGATCGGAGGTACACAATCACACAGCCACACAGTCAAGGATGCCTCAGAGCCACCAGAAGCTTGAAGATGCAAAGAATCGTTTCTACCCCAGGGCCTTCAAAGGAAATGGGGTCCTGCTGACACCTCAACTTTGGACCTTTGAGCTTCACAATTGTGAGAAAATAAATTTCTACTGTTTTAAGCTCCAAGCATGTGGCGATTTGTCAAGGCAGCCCTAGGAAACCAATATGGATGTTATATAGACCAAGACCACAGAGCTCGCTTTGGAAATCTTGCCAATTGCTCAGGCCCAACCAGAATCGCCTCAGCCTGAACAAAGGAGCAAAGATCTATTCTGTAATTTTTTTTATTATTTATTTATTTTTTTTTGCTAGCTTATGTAGAATCGGCTCTCAGGGAAATACATCTCGTTTGATTCAAAATATTTCAAAACATATCTGATGGCTTTTATGGCTCCAACATTCTTTACAGCAACCATATAAAACCTATTTCAAAAAATGTGATGGGCATTCTTAACTATACACGAACAGGGAGAACAACCTTTTTTGAAAAGGAAGAAATAGATGCATATGACCAGCACATTGCTTCTAGGAGATTTTATTTCCTCAAGCAAAGCTGACCTCGTTGGGCCTTGTTCAAAGTGGAATTGCTACCCCATGTTAGTAAGGAAAAAGAGGCAGCCTATAGGTCAGGGTGTAGAATTTCAGAGATGGTCCTATGATGAAGCAGTGAAAGTCCTATTACGAACAGCATGAAGGAGAGAAGGGGGAAAATGAAACACTGGGGAGCTCATATTTACTTGAGGACATCAGAATACATCAGGAAATCAGACCCCGATATAGATCCTCTTAACTTTTTAAAATCGTCTATCTCCAATAACAGTCCTAGAAAATAAGTATTTAGAAAAAATTTCTCTGAGGAAATTGTTTCACACCCATAAACCACCTACAGGCCAAGCTTCTTTGTTTTAGCTTCCGATACAATGTGACATAGGTGTGTGTGTGGCAAGGTCAAATGAGGGTAGAAACAAGAGATCATTGTATTTATATTCCACGGTTACTACCAGGGGATAAGTTGATCATTTCTACTGAATCAAGTTGGAAAGGTTGCAAAATATCCTGAAAATTGTATATGTAAATTATCATTGAGAACACCACCATGTAATTCCCTCTGGAATCTAATAAAGCAAAAGTGTTAGCCCTATCGGGCAGCATTATTTACCAGGGCCAGCAGGAAATATACACATTATGTTTAGGAAGAACTTACATGACACGAAAGTTATTAGGATATGATAGTATTATTGTTACCTTATTGTTAAGTGCTGTGGACACTTTTTCAGTGCTTTATTAGACAATTTCATTTCATCGAATTTCTTTTTTAAATCTTTTTAACCTTTTAGGGGTTCCTGGGTGGCTCAGGGGGTTGAGCATCTATCTGGCTCTTGATTCCAACTCAGGGTCCTGGAATTGAGCCCCAGACCCAGCTCCGCCCTGCGCATGGAGCCTGCTTAAGAGTTTCTCTCTCCCTCTTCTTCCGCCCTTCCCCCCTCTAAAATAAACAAGCAAACAAATAAACCTGTTTAACCCTTTAAAACAACTTAATTTATTACTAGGGTTTAGAATGAACAGGAGCTAACATTACTCCATCTCAGCAATCAAGGTGGACAAATAAACTTTCCCCAGTATAGACACTTACTCAGTTCTTGGGGACAGACTCAGACTGCAGGCTTGGGTCCCATAACAATCACCGTGGAGGCTGGGGAGGCTGGGGGCTTCTGAGGAGCAGCCCTCCCGACAACCGCGAGGTGGGAGTGGGGAGTTGCCGCTTCTCCAAAGCAGAGGGGGCTGGGCTATTGGCAGGGGGAGTAAAGGGCGGGGCTATTCAGAAAAACAGGTGTTCACACATACACTCGGGTATATCCACAGGTGTGTTTAGACAAACTGACAAAATACTGGAAGCAAGTGTAGCCCAGTGGGTGTTAGTCCCAGTTCCGGCAGATGGGATTATGGGGGTTTATAAACATGCTTTGCTTACCACAGTTGCCCAGCCCCTTATCACCTTGCCTTTTTATAAAACAAAAGTATTTAAGCTTCACTGACACTGGTTTGTGACTATACACGAATGTCTTGGTAATTTAAAGCTTTGGTGGAGACGTCGGGGGAGGGGGATAAGAAGAATTCCACGCAGAGGGAGAACCGTGGGTACTCTGTGACTCTCCGAGAAGTCCACCAGGTAGCCCAGGGAGTGGATTCCGCTGAAAGGTGTGAATGGTGTAAATGGTTGACCAGTGATGGGGAGTAACAGCAGGGGGCGCCATGCAGGGAAGAGCTCCGGGGCTTTCGAATTCGCTCTCTCTTCTCTCCATCTCCTACTTTACCCTGAGAATGGGCCAATCTTTTTCTCCTTTGGTACTCTCATTCTCCATCCTGGATTACACCCCCTTGTGTTCTGACTAATTCACCCATTTGAGCTCCTTTGGGAAGGTTTAAACCTCTTCCTCTAACAAGGAATCCTTTAATTCAAATGATCCTCCTACCTGTGAGAAACAACACATTATTCAATGACTAACGATTCTAAAAGCTATCATTTCCTAAGCATTTATCATGTAAACACATGACTTCATTCAGTTCAATAAGTTTTGGGTTTCTGATCCAAATTTCAGATGCGTAAGTGGAGTGACAGGAAGGTTATGTAACTTGTGTGAAGTCACATTGCTTGTAAATGGCTGTCCTGGGATTTGAATGTGAGCCAGATTCTGAGCCCATGACTTTGAGAAGGGAAGGGCTAGTAGTTGCCTATTGGGGAGTGCCATTGAGAGGACACAGCTGCCAGTTGATCCATGAGCTGGACCCAGCAATGGAAGGCTCCTCACTTCCTCCCCATCCTTGGAATGTGCTCTCTGCTTGACTTTCCCACTCTCAGAAGCTGCCCCAAGGAAGTAGACTTGAGAGAGTGATGTGGTGTTGAGACCATCGGGGCCGTGTACACGGTTGAACACAGTTAAGTACTCTGTATAAATTTTTAAGATTTGGTGGGCAAGTAAAGAAGATCTCCTGACCCATCTCGAGGGCACCCAAGACAAGCCTTGTATGCAAGTTTCCTTGCTTGTTAAACCCACCACCCTCCAAGCTGGAGTGGACTGGACTGCCTCTTTCTTCTGTCTCTTTCTGACTTCTGAGAATGGGGCAAGGTTCAGATTCTACCTGGGAAGTTCCAGAGGAGGTTGTAAACCACCACTGTCACCCCCTAGCTTATCCTCAGTAAGCCTTCTCTACCAGAACCATTATTGTATTATCTGTGAAGTCAGGATATCTCTAAATCCTGCCCAGCCTACTCCCTGGGCTTTCGGAAAGTTCTATGAGACGACACAGGGAAAGAGCTTGGCGCATTACAAGTCCCAGGGGGACATGTGCTGTTTTTTTCACAGATCGAACCTCTAGGAGACTGGATGAGGGAGGCACATCTAGCGAGGTTCAAGGCCAAAGAACTTCAGGGATCGCGCACCTGATGGAGAGGCGTACAGTGATGGAACATATATACTAAGGTTCCAGGAAGATAGGCAGAGCCCTGCCAGGAGGTAAGAGACCAGAATACAGGCATTTCATAGCTTACATGTAGACTTGCTTTCAAATGCTGCCCCTCGAACTTGCTCTTTCCTTAATAGGCTGTCTTTCCAGAGTGTTCCTCAGTCTTCCCACTAGGGAGGTCCTGAGCTCTACCCACATTATATACAGTCAGGACTGAATGCATCCCAGTGGACTTGCCTTCGAAAAGAACCTGGCTCCTGTCTCCTCCCCACCCCTCCCCCACCAAGAGCATTTCTATTGGAAAACCCTGCAACCTTGTGACACCCCAGAACCTTCTCGCTTCTCAGCACTCTGCCAAACTACCAGGATTCACAACCTCATGCCACAAATTCCTATCACTTGTGTCATTTTAAGCAGGGTACTTCGCATCCTTTTTCCTCATTAGTAAAGTGAGGATGATAATCATGTCACCTAATTTAACAGGCAGCGAAAGGATTAAATAATTTAATACATGGGAGGCACTTAGAAGTGCCTGGAAGCTAGTAAGTGATCAATAAGTATTTGTGCTTTTGTTTTTATCCAACCAAACGACTTGTCGCCCCAGGGTGGTGGTCTTATCTCTTTCTGTAGAAAACGAGGTTTAACGTTTCCCTTCCTTGGTATAGTAGAAGAAGCCTAAGCCTTGGAAGTGTGTGATAATCTCCAACATTTTGGTTTCCTGGTCTGCTAAAATGGGGTAAGAATCACCTAAAAAGGGTTTAGAGATAATGCATGACAGCTCTGTCTTTTGGGGAACCCCCCCCCACCATACCTTACACTCTATCTATAGTATAGCATCGATCCCTCTGACTGATTTAATGTTTGTCACTAGACTCTAAGCGCCTTGAAAGAAAGGGTTGTGTCTTTTTCATCTTCTCATCTCCAGAGCTTACCTGGTACCTGGTAAAATAAAAGGAGAATCAATGGAGAATCAATGCATGTCTGCTGAAGTGAGGCATCTAGACCGATCCCGGCTTCTCTCTGGTGGTCAGTGGATTATAGTTTCGCTGGTTATAGAGCTAGGTTATGAGTTATAGAGGTCATAGAGCTGGTTAGTAGCACATGGGGGCTGATCTTGCCATTTTTCCCCCTTTGAACTGATTAGTGAATTTGGCTTCGAGGGAAGATTATTGAGAAAATGATTATAAAATGCCTTTAGTTTATGAGCAAAAATAGCACTTACTTTACACATTTGAACTACCTTTCTATTTGTTTCCAAATTAAGGCTGCTACAGCCTGCACCGTATCTCCTCTTTAGTTTTCCGCTCCAAAACATTTCAGATGAGGTGCAAACTTTCAGGACAGAGTCATCAATATTTCTCTGTAAGAGTCCTGCCTCCTTTGTAATTAAATTGCCCTCTCTTGCTAATTTGTGCACATCCATATAATATCCCTTTCTTCCAATTAAAGACATCACTCATGGACGATGCTTCAAGTCTGAAGCCAAGAGAGGCAAAAGGGACAAGACATAGACGCATTCAAATTGGATGTAGCCCCTGAGTTAAGGCATTTTTCTTCCTTTATATCTTGGCAAGTGGTCACTTTCATGGGCATACCAGCTGTGCTATGGGAGAAGATTTGATGGTAGTGTTTTACATTTGCACATGTCACCAATGCAACATGGAAACACTTCTAAAACTAAGGAAGGGGCATGAATAGTCCATTTTTCTCATCACAAGTCTGTAGTCTAGAGCTATTCATCTTAGATAAAACCAACTTTCTATAGCAACTTCAAATGGAGGCAAATAATACTTGGTCTGTGACTGTATATTCCACTGATGTGGAATTAGAAGAAGAAATTGAGTCAAGTAGGATATCATTCTGTTTCTGCAACATGAAATGTACAATTCGTGCTCTCATACAATTTTAGAAATTCAGACACTCAGCTCCAAAACAATGAACCATGGATCACAGTCACAACTTGAGATGGAATGCATATGGAAGCGGAAACATTTTCCAGAACTTGAAATAGCAAACTATGGGATGCCTTGAATTAAATTCTAAATGTTTGTGAATGATTCTCATTGGCCTCCCCACACTGTAGTTTATTTTTCCATCTCAACTCTCTCAGTTATTTTGTTTTTCATGTAATGAAGATGGATCTCCCAATCCTTGTTTCATTAATGCTGGCCTCTTGAGACTGCTTTAGCCAGAATGGTGGTGATAATACGGAGAGTTTAATAGGGGGAAGGAAATACCTAATTACATTTGCCATCAAAGCAAGCCAGGAAGGGCCTGGAGAAAAGATACATCTATAAATCTCAGACTCACACATCATAGCATGAAGTCTCAAGCTTACAAGGAGGAACTGTGTGGTTGTTGCCAAGGTCTCAGCTAGAAAATCTTCCATGGAGAGCCCCCAAACTTTTACCTGCATTGTTCCCTTCTGGTCTGTCAAAAAAATTGTCGTGTGACTTTTGAAAAAGGTTGATGACACAAGTGTACTCCAAATAGGAGGACTATGTAGTCACTGAGTTAGTTAGAACTCTTAACAATCCCACATTTTTGGCCAAAGGCCCAGCCAACCCTAGGCAGGCATTCTGTGAGAACTGTGTCATGGCACCTCGAGGGGCCTCTTCCCTGCACTGGGCTCCCACCCACCCTGCACCTCCCATTGCATTCTCCTTTCATATCCTCCAGTCACACGCAAGTAGAAATCCACTCACTGGATATCAGGCAGCCCCAGAGATCTACACCAATGACCTCATTTCACTGGGATGAAAAATGAGGCCAGAGCGGTTTGGAACAGAACATGTAACTAGTGAGTGTCAGGATTACATCTGTTTTCTCTGTAATCAATGTCAACAGTTTTAAGAATTATTATAATTTTTCAACATTAGCGAAAATGTTGTAAGATACTAGAATAACAGCTAACGGGTCAGCCAGAAATACCGTCATGCCACATCAAAGGGGGATTCACGCGAACAGGAGGAGGGACAGGAGCCCAGAGATGATGTTGGGGGGTGACGACTGCAACGGAGCAGAAGGGACAACGGATCCACCTTCCTGTTTTCAGCAGACATGACTCACGTGCATCTCTGTTTTCAGCTGCTTGGCACTCCTGCAGAAATAACCCAGGAGAGGTCAGTGGTTGCTACAGGTATGGAAGCATGCAGACAGTCAGATTTGTTAAACAATGTAGAGCACGTCCAGTAGAACATATTTTCCAGAAGGGTCCAGATGCACTTCCTTTTATCACAGCCTCATGAAATGTATAGCTGTCACCTATTCCAAGACTCTATTCTCCATTTATTTCTTTATTTCTAAATTTACTACGTGGTGGAACCAAGGTGGTGGGACAAAATAATGCAGTAGTGACCCCAATCCTGATGCCAAGGTCATTGGCATCCTCCATAAACTGTGCTCTCTCTGACAGCTGCTTAATGGCCAGACCCATTTGTGGTGGTTGAAATTTTACCACAAGCTCCATTCCTCAAGCTCAGAAATCAAAAGGCTTTTGTTGTGATGCAGGGGAGGGAAAAGGAAATGGTTGATAAGAAGGCACAGAGGGCCCTTGCCCACTCCATTTAAGCAGAGCTGCCCATCGGTGAAGCCCACTTCTGGGGCTGGAATATTCAGACATGGAGTCATGCTGTGGCTTCACTGAGCACAAACTGTGAGACTAACAGTTCACTGAACCTGTTGGCTCTTTGTTTACCTCATTTGTCAAATAAGGAGAGCAAGAGATTAAATTAGAATACTTGGCATATAAGAAAGGTTCAGTGAGTTCCAACTATTGTTATCATATGTGCAAAATGGGGATCATAACGCCTACTGTTATGGTTGTTGTCGACAATGTTATCTACACAGCACAACACCCCTAAGTCTTGGTGGCTTCACACGATGTGAGTTTATTTCTCATGTCTGGTCCAATGTGAGTTGTGGGGGTGAGGGGCTCAGCACCAGGTGGTCATTCAAGGTTCTAGGCAACTGTAGTGATTTGTTTCCATTATCTTCTAGAGCCATAACATCCTCTGAATTCAGACTACGGATGGGAAGGCAGCCAGGGAAAGAGGGAGCATGGAGAAATTACACCAGTCTCAACCATACGTTGTTGCTTCTGTGGCTGTTCCATTATCAAAAACTCATCACATGGCCACATCTGGATGCAAAAGGATGGAAGAGGTTGTCTAGCTCTATGTCTAGGAAGACAAAGAGAGCACAGATTCTGGAAGGCTCTTGCAGTCTCGGCCAGTCCCAGTGGCAGCCTCCAAAAATGTAGCTACTATTTCTATTAAGCTCACATCCCTGGGTCACGGTTCTGAGGTTCCTATAGCACACCTGGCAGGAAGAACAAAGTCTAAAGTTCCCTTCTAGTTTGTTTCTTCTATAGAAAACCTTCACAGACAGGAAGGTGAGGCAGGCCCTTCATTACAGTGTCCATCGAGGGACAGGTGACCCAGAAAAATAGTGCTATGGCCACCCCAGAGTGGCTGGTCTCTGAGAGGACAGAAAAGAACAAACAAAGCAAAGAAAAACTTAATTCTGACATGTTTGTTTTAAGGTCTAAGGGATTTCAAAATATTGCCACCTTTTTATTATTATTATTATTATTATTATTATTATTATTATTTGTATTATGAAAATATTTTTTCCTGGTCCCCTGCTTTTTAGCTGTGAGACTTGGTCAAGTTATTTGAACTCCGTAAGTCTCTTTGTTCCCTTCTATAAAATGAAGATAATAGTTGTTCTACCTCAGAGGATTGTTTTAAGGATGAAATGAGATGATGAATGAATGTGTTAGGTGCAAGGTACTACCTTCCTCCTCCTCCCTCTCCTCCTTTTCTTTATTTTAATGTGATTACTATTCCTATAATCATCTATCATCAAATCTAACAATGTTTGTCTCTTTGAGTTTCCCTTCAGCCAAGGAAAGCAGCATAATATGTTTGGAGAAGCCTAGACTTTGGAATCCAGGGTGGTCGGATTCCACCCTGACTCTAACACTTGCTCGTGAGTGTGGGTCCTTGGGCAACTCATTAGACTTCTCTGTGTGTAATTCTTCATCTGTAAAATAAGGTGATGGTTCCTAACAGTAAAAGGTTGCAAAGATGTTAATAAAACATTCATTGATGTGCTTGGCATAAAATGAAAGCTCATTTCCTTGTCCTTCATGGGAATTCTCAGGGGCCCAAGAGTTTAGCAAATGATAGCAGCCTAGAGCTTCTGAAGAATTCATATACATTCAAATGAGAAATTTTTTCAAGATTTTATTTAAACAACGTGAGCAGGAGGGACAAAGGGAGAGGGAGAGAGAATCTCAAGTAGACTCCATGCTAACCATGGAGCCCAATGTGGGACTCGATCCCAGGACCCTGAAATCACCACCTGAGCTGAAACCAGGAGTCCATCTGGGCCACCCAGGTGCCCCCAAAATGAGTATTTTTATCGACAGATCCAGTTCTGTGGTGTTTTCGGTTTTGGCTTTTATTAATAAGTCCAATAATTAAGTGTGAAAGGTCCAGGGTCTGGAACATATGAAATACTTATAAGTCGCTGTTGTCCAAGAATGAACATATGAAGGATGAGTGAAGGAAGGAAGGAATGAGTGAAGAAAAATGAAGCTCTTGATACTGGGGAAGTGCATTTATAGCACCTGATGGCAAATTTTGAGTTAACATTAAAATCAAGCAGTTCCATTTTTTTCTTTACTCTTTATCTCTAATCCTTTTCCCAAAACATAATTGGCCTCTTACAAAGGGACAGATTTACTTTTTAAAAATATTTCTTATTGTGGTAAAATATAGAATACAAAATTTGCCGCGTTAACTGAAAAAGTCAGCGGCATTAAATAACTGACAAAGTTGTGCAACCATCAACACTGTTCTCAAAGCTTTTTCAGCACCACGGATAGAAACTCTGGGTCCATTAGCAGTAAGTCCCCACCGACTCCTCCCCCCTCCGTGTACTTTCTGTGGCTATGATTTTGCTTCTGCCAGATATTTCCATTTTTAATTTAATTAATTAATTAATTTGAAGATTGTATTTGTTTATTTGAGAGAGAGAGAGAGCCGGTGAGAGAGCACAATGAGCAGCAGAGGGAGAAGGAAAACCAGGCTCCTCCCGCTAAGCAGGGAGCCCCATGTCCAGGCTCCATCCCAGGACCCAGTGATCATGATCTGAGCCTAAGGCTTTACCAACTCGTTAACACTAAACCAGCTGAGCCACCCAGGCGCCCCTCTGCTAGGTATTTGATATAAATAGAATCATTTTCTTCATCTATTCAACTGCCAACAGTCACTAGGATCGTTTCTACCTTTAGGATATCGTGAACAATGAACATAGGGGAACAAGTATCTGTGAGAGTCCCTGCTTTCGATTCTTTTGGGGATCTACCTAGGAGTAGGGTTGCTAGATCATATGGTTATTCTGTTTAACTTTTGGAGGAACTGCTAAATTGCTTTCCATTGTGGTTGCACCATTTTACATTCCCACTAACCCTGTAGGAGCATTCTAGTTTCTCCACATCTGCAGCAACACCATATTCGCGGATTATTTTTATTATAGTTATTCTAGTATACTGTTGTGAAATGGTATTCTGTAGTTTTGATTTGCATGTCTTTTCTTTTTGTTTTTGTTTTTTTGTTTTAGAGAGAGAAAGAGATAGAGCATGAACTGGGTGCCGTGTGGGTGTAGGGGCAGAGGAAGAGGGAGAGAGGAATCTTAGGCTGGTTCCATACCCAGTGCAGAGCCCAACATGCACTCACAACGTTGAGCTCATGACCTGAGCCAAAATCAAGAGTCCGATGCTTAAATGATTGAGCCCCCCAGGTACTCCTTGATTTGCACTTCTCGAATGGCTAATGGTGTTGAGCATTTTTTCAAGTGCTTGTTGGCTATTTGCATATCTTCTTTGGAAGAATGTCTGTTCAAGTCCATTGCTCATTTTCAAATTGTTTTTTTTTCTCTGTTTCTGAGGACAAATTTATTTTATTTTATTATTTTTTAAGATTATTTATTTATTTATTTGGCAGAGAGAGAGAGATCACAAGTAGGCAGAGAGAGAGAAAGGGAAGCAGGCTCCCTGCCGAGCAGAGAGCCCGATGCAGGGCTAGATCCCAGGACCCTGAGATTATGACTTGAGCTGAAGGAAGAGGCTTTACCCCACTGAGTCACCCAGGCACGCCGACAAATTAATTTTAAATAAGCTTTCAGTTCAAAGTAATTGGGTCTAAATAAAGTATATCTTTAAACTTACTTAATTTTGTTTACTTGATCTGTCAGATTTAGAGAAAGATGTTTAAAATTTTCCCACCTTAATTACAGCTTTGTCGAATGCTTATATTTCTAAGAGTTTTGCTTTACAGGCTTTGATGTGAGGTTGTTTGATGCTTCAGGGTTCATTGTGGTTTTGAAATCTTGGTGAAACGTACCTTTGATGAATTTAAAATGTTTCTCTTTTCTTTTTGCACCTGGCTTGCTTGAATTTTACCTTGCCTAATATTGCATTGCCTACATTTAAGATCTGTTTATATTTGTTTAGAGTATTTTGGCCAACCAACTTTGTATCCGACTTGGCATTAAATTACTTTATGTCCCTTTCCATGAACAGCTTATGGTAGGAGTTTTATTTTTACCCAGGCTAAGAGAATTTGTTTTTTAAACTTTGCTATTATTATTGTCCTGTTGCGTATAATTCTTACATTCTTTTATTTTTTTTTCCTGAAGCCTGACTTTTTGTCCTTTTTCTACTTATCAACTTTCTAAATATTCAAGTTCCCTTTGTTTGAGTTTTCCTCTTATTTACGGTTTTTAAGGTTTATATCCTGTTATTTTTCATTCTACTAGTGGGCACCCTTCATTTTTTTACAAACACGAGATGAGGAACAGACTTGGGGAGTGATGATTTCCATTTAGTTGGAGATGGTACGACATCACTGACACAGGGATGCCTGTTGCCTGTCACTTCCAAGTTTGAATGTTCCAAGGCCTGGGCAAAGTGCCCTCCAAAGTCCTCCAGAGTGCTCTGTCCTTGGCTGTCACAGCACTGTGACCCTGTCTTATAACTGATTCTCCTTGTCTATCCTTGCAGAGGTGGATGCTTATACCTCTCCTCGGCACCTACCCAAGGCATACCAGAGGCCCAGGAACCTGCAATTTAAATCTGTTCCCTGTAACACAGACAGAAACATTGTTTCTAGGGCCAGAGACAAGAGAACTGATGCATCAGCAAGATGAATTTTAGAGGAGACAACTGGGGGTTAGCCCTGGGGCAAATCTTCCCACATTTCAGGGCAAGACCAATTTCAGTCAAGGGTTTGTATCCCAGCTCTTTGGAAGCTCATCATGCCCGGAGAGATCTCACGCCGTTGGACAGTTGCTGAAGCTACGTGAGAAAACAGTGAGCTTTTAGGCCTTTCTGAGCCACAGAGAGCGCAGCAGTGTCCTGAGGGAGAAAATCTGCCTGTGGCTTCTCACTGCGGATAAGTGCAGCAGCCTGTGTTCAGTGGATGCATCGAAGCCTCCAGAATGCACATCTGAGGCCAGAAGTCATGTTGTTTTTCAGTTCATTCTCAACCATTGCTGACACAGAGGAAGCATATTTACGTGCATTAGCTCTCATTCCCGGCCCTTGATCATCTCAGGTGCTGATAGGTAGAGCCAGACACCTTCAAGGCCAATTGTGGGAGAGCCTGGGAACCTGTTTCTCAAAGCTGTGCACCCTCTGGATTTTTCCGGGAGGGAAAATCCTCGCTCCCAGTTACTTAACCACAGTGACAAAGATAATCTGTGGCAAGGATAATTGAAATCAACATCTCCTTTGGCTTATTTTCCACCCTGGGAGTTCTGCTCACTCCTAAAACGTGCCATAGGGACCGAGGATATGTCAGTGGATGCAGAAGAGGGTGCGTAGACAGGAGGAAATGGTAAGGTGGGCAGAGGGCCCTGCTGAGCCCAGCTGGTCCCTCCTGAAATACAATCTCACCTGCTCAGATGAACTGCGGAAGTCTGTGTTACACCAAGAGGTTTTGCTTCTTTCCCTGGTTTGAAAGCCTGTTGTTATCTCTGGGCCCTCTTTTAGAATGGTGATTAACATACTGCATGGATTTCAAGTAATCGAAATTGTGGTATTTACATCCGAGACTCTTGTCTGTTTCAATATTAGGTTTGGAGCTTGTTGGGTATAATTAAATATCAGCGTGGTGCAATACTTTTGTGTTTGCTTTCACTTCAAAACCCTGGAATCAGCCTTATCTCCCCTCTAAGGAGATGGTATCTGTTACAGGAAATGCATGTGTTAGTTGCCTCCTCTTCACCCCGACCAACGGTGGCGGGGGGATCTGCGCTCTGGGGCCATAGGGATGGCCGCACAGATGACATCCACTGCAGAACAGATGAGATTGGCAGCGGTTTATTAGTTAAATCTACTCACAGCCTGGGAGAGGAAGACATTCCATGCCAGGCAGGGCCACGCAGGGGCTGTGCTTGAGCAGCGTGAAAAACCAGGGACAGAGGGAGGGAGGCTCTGCAGTGAGAAGAGGATGAAGTTCTTCTTGGTTCCTGAAGGGGGGTGGGATTGGCTTGAGTGGTTCCATGGGATCGTAGGGAACTAAAGCCCATACTTAAGAATAAGCAGGCACCGTGCCTGGTTCCTTGGGAAAGGAGGGTTATTGACTACAAGACCTTATCCGTAGGAAGAGAGTGGGGAGGAGAATTTGCTATGAGAGCACTCAAGGTCTTCCTGACTTTACCAGATGTCAATAGCAAGCCCCAATCTCAGACCCGACCCTGTAGAAGAGCACCACCATGCGACTCCAAGGAAGATCAGCCTGTACAGCCTCGTGAAAATAGAACCAGGCCCTCCTGGGCATCCTGATAATAGGATATACAGTACAGCTAATGGTGGCATACTTAGCTGTGATGAACCTCCCGATCTTTTTACTGTTGCTGCAGTACGTAATTTCTTATTATGTAAAATTAGCATATAACGTCGTATAAGTTTAAGGTATACAGTGTGTGGATTTAACGCATTTATATATTGAATATGATTACCACTATGGCATTAGCTAGCACCTCACGTAATTATAATTTCTTTTTTGTGGTGATTAATCATTAAGATCTAGTCTCTTAGCAACTCGGAGGTTTATTATATAGCACTGTTGAGTATGATCACTATTCTATAGGTTAGATCTCCAGAATTTATCTGCTAGTTGCAACTTTGTACTCTTAAACATCTCCCCTATTCTCCCCCCACACACCCTGAATCCCACAACCCAGCCCCAGGAAACCACCGTTCTACTCTGTGTGACTTTGGCTTTTTAGATTCCATGTGTAAATGATATCATATAAATCTGTTCTTTCCGACTTATCTCACTTAGCACCGTGCCCTCCAAGTCCAGCTCTGTTGTTGCAAATGGCAGGATAGCCTTTCCTGTGTTGAATACTAGTCCATTGTATACATACATACACCACATTTTCTTTATCCATTCATCTACTGATGGACACTTAGGTTGTTTCCATGTCTTGGCTATTGTGAATAATGCTGCAGTATCTTTTTTTTTTTTAAGATTTTCTTTCTTTCTTTATTTGACATGGAGAGAGAGAGAGAGAGTACACAAGCAGGGGGAGCAGGGGAGGGAGAAGCAGACTCCCCCCTGAGCAGGGAGTCTGTTGCGGGGCTCGATTCCAGGACCCTGGGATCATGACCTGAGCTGAAGGCAGATGCTTAACTGACAGAGCACCTAAGGTGCACTGTTTGCTGCAGTATCTTAATGCAATTATATATTGCTTTCAGAGAAAAGATCGATTTCAGAGGAAGAAGGACCAGATAATATCTGCCGCTTTACGTACGTGGAGAGGTAGAGCTACTCAAGATGTAGTCCCCATTCCTGCAGTATCAGCACGACCTGGAAGCTCAGTTAGAAATGTAACCTCATGGGGCACCTGGGTGGCTCAGTTGGTTAAGCGTCCGGCTCTTGATTTCAGCTCAGGTCATGATCTAAGGGTCTTTTTTTTTTTTTTAAGATTTTGTTTATTTATTTTATTAGGAAAGAGAGAGAATGAGAGAGAGCATGAGAAGGGAGAAGGTCAGAGTGAGAAGCGGATTCCCCATGGAGCTGGGAGCCCGATGTGGGACTCGATCCCGGGTCTCCGGGATCATGACCTGAGCCAAGGCAGTCGCCCAACCAACTGAGCCACCCAGGCGCCCCATGATCTAAGGGTCTTGAGAGGGAGCTCCCCCTACATTGGGCTCCACGCTCAGCAGGGAGTCTGACTGAGATTCACCCTCTCCCTGGGCCCCTCCCTCCACCCACATGCACACGCACTCTCTCTCTCAACTGAATAAATAAAATCTTAAAAAAAAAAAAGAAGAAATGCAAATTTGTGGGCTCTACCCTAGAAATACTACCATCCGAATCTGGGGAAAAGGCCTGGGAATGTAGGCTTTCATAAGCCCTTCCAGTGATTTTCCTATTCTAGAAGAGTTATGACAGTTGCTCTCAATCTCAGTTAGTGGAAAAGAGAGAAATAAAGAGAAAAAATGGTGAGTAAAGGCCAGATAGTTCCGCACTTCCCCTACCTCAGCCACTGGTAGATCATGAGCCTATTCTTTGAAATAAAACCCTTAACCTGCCCCGGAAAGGATAAAGATGAAAGAAAACTGTTAATCTTACGATGGATATTGCAAAGTGGCAGGAAAAGTAGCGAGAGTAATTTTCAGAGAAAACACTTTTTTCCCCTCGGTAAAGGTGAATTTATTTATTTATTTTAAATTATTTCAATTCAATTAGCCAACACATAGCACATCATTAGGTTCAGAGGTAGCATTCAACGATTCATCAGTTGCGGAGAGAAAACATTTTTCACAAGAGAAATTAAAACACGTGGGTTGAACTGATGGTAGCAGAAGAGATGAAGAAAGACACACTCGGTCCAAAAATTCAGGGTGCATTTGATTTAAGCTGGTCCATCAATTTGAAATTGGAAAGTTGAGTTTATTAGACTTTCTGCAGTGAGGGAGAATACTACAGCCACAGAGTCTTAGTGGTTTCTCGAAATGGGGAAATTAGAGAAGGATACTTATTAGGCTTTAGGGTCTGAGCCAGAGAGTTTGAAGGCAGGTCCTCAAGATGGCGATTCAGTTGGTACTGGACACAGTTCGCTGCATGAGCGGTTTGGATGGGTAGGCACAGCTTGGAAATGTAAAGTGGACCTGATGAGCAAGTTGTAAGTCTTGTTAAGTAATCCAAACAAAATTAAGAAACTCATTTACAAAAATGCTTCGTAATACTTTGGAAAACAGTATGGAGATTCCTCAGGAAATTAAATATACAGCTACCCTATGACCCTGCAATTGCACTACTCGGTTTTTACCCCAAAGAAGCAGATGCAGTACAAAGAAGGGCCACATGTACCCCAATGTTCATAGCCGCAATGGCCACAATAGCCAAACTGTGGAAAGAACCAAAATGCCCTTCAACAGATGAGTGGATAAGGAAGATGTGGTACATCTATACAATGGAATATTATGCCTCCATCAGAAAGGATGAATATCCAATTTTTGTATCAACATGGACAGGACTAGAAGAGATTATGCGGAGTGAAATAAGTCAAGCGGAGAGAGTCAATTATCTTATGGTCTCACTTATGTGTGGAGTATAAAGAAAATCATGGAGGGCATCGTGAGAAGGAAGGGAAGGGTGAATGGGGGGAAATCGGAGGGGGTGATGAACCAGGAGAGACTGTGGACTCTGAGCAACAAACTGAGGGTTTTGGAGGGGAGGGGGTGGGGGAGTGGGCGAGCCTGGTGGTGGGTATTGAGAAGGGTACGTATTGCATGGAGCACTGGGTGTGGTGCATGAACAATCAATCTTGTAACACTGAAAAATTAAAATAAACATATTTGGGGAGAAAAAATGCTTTGTAATATTTTATATCACCTCATTTGATTAAAGAGAAATCTTCCAACAGTCAAACATTTCTGAAAATAGGACATGATCAGCATCAAAGAAAGCATGACCGCCATGCTAACATATATTTTAATTCACCATCAGCCTCATCCTCAAAACTATGTGGCTTATCTAAACCCTAAATATATGTAAAAATATTTATAAATTTTGTCAACTCCAACTTCTTTCTGATTGAGGAGTATCACTGCTTATCTGGAAGCCATTATGGACTATTTTCATGGCAACCAATTCAAGAGGATTTCCGTTCCATCGGTTTCTTAATTTAGAACAATATTTTTTTCATGATACTGTCCTCCACCAAAACTTGTGTTTGTATCACCATCCCCCAAACGACTTTTCCTTTGATGTTGAATTTTTATAATTGAATTTATAATTCATTTACAATCAATTTCAGAGGTGTTTCACTTTTGTGACAGGATGAGCTTCAAAAAGCTTTGTCAGAATTTCATAAACTTGGTGAAATTTCATAAACTTGCACCACTTATGGAATCAACCTCTTTTTCTACTGGAAGCATCTCATGCTTGCAAAGTTCTTACTCTTCTAATTGTACTGACACACTAACAGCTGTTGCTTTACTTTTTTATAGGCACAAGAAAACTTGGAAGAAGGCAAGAAAATTATTTTAGAAGTGTCTAAATGACCTAAATTTTATTATTTTCATTTGATCTAAATGACAACTCATGTTTCAAGGGATATATAGATATATTTTCTGCAGAACTGCATATGTGAACTTGTCTTCAGGCATGATCTTCTTTAAATAACTCTGAAATAATAGTATATATATATATATATATGACCCCTGCTCAAGCTGGGTTTTCTTTTTTTTTATTTTTTTTAAGATTTTATTTATTTATTTGAGAGAGAGAGAGAGCATGAAAGAGCATGGGAAGAGAGAAGCAGACTCCCCCCAGAGCTGGGAGCCCAATGTGGGACTCGATCCCAGGACTCCGGGATCATGATCTGAGCCGAAGGCAGTTGCTTAACCAACGGAGCCACCCAGGCGCCCTGGTTTTTTCATTTTTGACCCTGGTTCCTGACACAGCCCTCATAAAACCCTTGTAATTCCCCGAGTAATAGGAATATCCTTTGTTCTACTGAGGGGACTCTTGGTGGGGCTCCTGGTTAGGTACTGGTCACCAGAAAAACCAAGCCACAATAAAAATCGTGGAATTTCCAGGCCTCCCCCTCCCTCTCCAGAAGGGAGATGGGCTGGAAAATGAATTAATAATCAATCATGATCACATGATTAAGACTCTATAAAAATCCCCAAAGTATGGGGTTTGGAGAGCTCCTGGGTTGAATACATCTAAACACCAGGAGAGCAGCACAGTCTGAATCCATGAGGACAGAAGCTTTTGCACAGGGGACCCTTCTAGACCTTGCCCTATATATCTCTTCATCTGGCTGTAGACCTGTTTACAAAAATGTAATCATATCCTTTATATAAACTGATAAATGTAAGTGAGTGTTTCCCTGAGTTCCATGACCAATTTTAGCACATTACTCAAGGAGGGGTTCCTGGGAACTCTGATTGGTAGATGGTTCATTAGAAGGACAAGGGAAAAACTGGGGCTTATGATTGTGTCTGAAAGGCAGGATGTCTTGTAGGACTGAGCCCTTAACCTGTGAGATCTGATGTTGTCTCCAGGTAGATGGTGTTGGAACTGGATAGGATGATAGGACACGGAGCTGGTGTTGGAGAACTGGTCAGTGTGGAAAAAACCCACACATCTGGTGGGAGACGTGTGGTGAGTGTAAGTAAAGGGAAATAGAAGTTTTTCTTGAACAACAAATGGTAAATTTGACACAGATGTGGATGCTTCTTCAGCAGACCCATATCTTCTGATTTTCATTGTAAGCTTACTGCTGCCTAAAGGGCTTAATTAAAAAAAAAAAAAAAAAAACTACCAAAGCCTGAAATGAATGAATGTCTGCAGTTTGGTATTGTACAATAAATAGCAAAGCTGCTAATGCGAGAATGTTCTTGCTGCTGCACACTATAGCCTTTACCGTGGAACTTCTCTGGCTCTCATTCTGCATATTAATACACACACAACCTACAACCTCCCTCATCTGCCATTGGTCTGGCCAATGTCAGCTCGGAGACTTTATGCATTTTTCAGACTGTGACCCAGACCATGGGGTTGCTGGGGATAGTAGCACAAAATCCTCCTCCTATCTCCTCCTGAAATCAACAGAATTAGCGGTTCCCAAACATTCATGTCCAAGCCTAGTTCATTTTATCGTCAGGTAACTTGCTCGCTGTCATTTGAGAGAGAAAGGTTAAGTTTATTACCTCTGAAAACAGTTGGGGACGGCGTGTAGGTTTAGCCATTTGCACATGCATCCGACGTGTTGCTAGAGGTTGTAAGAAAAGCTGGAACCGCAAAGTGAAACATCTGTCAAACCCAACTTGCCTTATTTTGATATAACCATTGGTCATGATACTTGATTAGAAAATGGAACATCTGGGCAAATGCAAATGTTGACAAGACCTGAAGACAACAGGGATAAACTAGTACTGAGCCAGGCAAACCTGGTCATATGGTCAACCTACCCCCACCTCAACCCTCAACTCTTGCTTTGTAAATGCCCCGTACCCTTTCCAAAATGTCTGTGGCCACCAGGGCCTTGCCTTCTCATGAGCTTGCCTTCTCTAGCTCTGGCTCTAACTTCCTGATTCTTCTGAATTATATTCACACCCTGTTTTCTATTTTAATTTACTCTTGAGCATCAAACAATATTGAACTCCTTGATTTCTACAAAGCAACAACTTATGTGATAGTGTTATTAGACGTTGGATGTTGGATGACAAATCTGGATGTCGAAAGAGGAGTCAAAAACTTAGGTCCCCCCAAAAAACAAAACAAAACAAAACAAAACAAAAAAACTTAGGTCCCTGGTGACTTACAATGGAACATCTTATATTATGTTTTGTTTCTCAAATTCCTTGGGTTCCTCTTTCATGCCCTCATCCATCCTTCCCCTGCTGTCCTCTTCTTCACAGGACTCCCCTCCTTCCATTCAATTTATATCATGTTTGTTATGTAGGGTGAATATCACTCACTAGATTTGTACTCAAACTCAGCTCCAGGAGTCTCTGTGAGTTGAGACAAGGTTTGAAATTAGGATTCATCAGTGAGTACCAAATTAAATACTGGGGTTTTTTTTCTTAATCTATGGGTGGCCAGTGGGCATAATTTTGTTCCTCCACATATTCCATATGTTCTTTTATACAGTCATATATATATATATACATATATTTACATATATTATATATACATATATTTAAATATATTACATATGTGTCTATATATGTAAAAATATATAATTTTTAAATAATTTTTATATGATTTTTAAAATTATATAATTGTAATATACACATAAAATGTGTATGTGTATTTATATATTTCCTCTAAAACATTTCCCTCACCTGTTTGGATAAGATCACATGAATATTAACACTCAAATTTCATTCGCTCACATTATCTGTTTCTTTGTAGGACCTCACAGTCATTGCAGTGGGGTCTTACCACACAGATAAATCTGCTTTATTGGGTACAGCTCTGATTCTTTCAGAGACGCTCCGTCTTCTTTGAGCTTCCACTGATGGTCAGCATGTTTTCTGGCCACAAGCATCCCTTCTGGTGTGTCATCACATTTGCTGAGATCATCACCCAAGCAATGGTGATGGGCCCAACACAGCAATGACGTGTTCTTCCTAAAGGTGAGCTTCCCTCCCAAACTTCGCGTGCTCACTCTTCATCTGGAGACCCAGGCAGTAGGGCTCATGGCTCACCATCTCTCTGTCCAACAAATTTCTCGTGGCAGTCTTCTTCCCGCACCCCCCATTCCGATGTAAATCAACTGCCATCAACACTTGTATGCTCCCTCCTGGCCCTGCACACAGATGTGTCTTGTCAGCTTGGGTTCATGTGGGAAATTGGCCCTAGTTTTTGTTTATTCGTTTGTTTTTTCCCGGAGTTTTAGAACCACTGCTATAACAAGAACTGTTTTCTTTTCTTTCTTTCCTTTTTTTTTTTTTAATTGCTCTTGTGATGGTGTTTGCAGGGGCGGGCTAGGAGAAAGAACTACCATACCACCATATCATAGATATATTTCCTTCTAAGACACACCTCAATTTCAGAAACTTCCAAATGTGAAAAATGTGAAATGTGAAAAAAGTCAACCTTAAAATTGAAGAAAGAGATATTACTTAGTGGATTTGGGGTGGCGGGTTGGAATTTTGCTTTTGAATTTCTTTCATTCAAAAAAACAACAACAACAAACTAACTTATGCTTTGCCATAAACTTATTATATATTCAATGTATGTCTATGAGAAATAGAATTTTAGAGCTAGGAGCACCTGGATGGCTCAGTCAGTTAAGGATTTGCCTTTAATTCAGCTCAGGTCATGATCTCAAGGTCCTGGGATGGAGCTTCATCCTCTCCCCCTGCAACTCCCCCTGCTTTGGGCTCTCTTGCTCTCTCCCTGTCAAATAAATAAATAAAATATTTAAAAAAAATTTTTAGAGTTAGAAACAGTGAATTTCCTTATTAACACATTTAGTTGCAAAGAAACTAAATTGGTTTGATGCAATACGCAAGGCAGGTCTTCTGCCTTCTGTTCATTACATTTTGTCCATTTAAAGTAGTCATTTTATCATGAAAACTTTCTTTACAATCAGTTTTTCTCTTATTTTGCTGACTGAAAGAACAGACATATGCACTTCATTCTTTGGAAGGTGAACCATCTGTAATTCAGCAAGAGACGTTAGGGAATATTTTTGTCTTATTAATGTAGAAAGACAGCTGTAACCAAAAGCAATAGCTTATAATATTCAGTGTGTCTTACTGACAATGTGAATTTTTTTTAAATGAAATAAGCACAAAGACATCTGGATGTGGTTTACATAATAAAATAAATATGAAATTGTATAAAAATCAAAGACTTGTTTCAGCCGAATTTATATGAGAAATTAAAAATACTGTGTTCTACAACCATCTTGGGGCTTACCTTTCCCTTTCAACATTCCTGATGGCTTGGAACAGAAGTGCAACCCACGAGAATTCATCATGAAATTACTCATAGAAGTAGGAGAGCTCTGTGGTGTAGACGGATACAACAATAAAGATTAGTAATTTTTCTTTCTCTTGTTAATAACCAGTTATGAAAACAGTAGAGGGGCGCCCGGGTGGCTCAGTCCATTGAATGGCTGGCTCTCAATCTCAGCTCAGGTCTTGGTCTCAGGGTCGTGAGTTCAAGCCCTACGCTGGACTCCACGCTGGGCATGAAACTTACTTAAAAAAAATAGTAGAAAAAAGATCTGATTAATAATATCAATAGAAAAATAAATAATCAAATGAATGTTATCCAAAAAGGAGCTCATTTGGCTGCAAAAATCAGAGACCTTAAATTAAGGTTGCTTGTTAAAAAAAAAAAAAAAGATAACAAAAAAACGAAAATGTTTCAAGATAGGCAGCAAAGGGCTAACTAAAGTGGTGGGTCCAGAGGCACCCAGGTACCATTTCCCCTTCTCTTCCACCGTCCTTGGCTGCAGTTTACAACTCCACAGTGGTGTTATGGTTCAGGATAACTGCTCCAGGTTTTCCCATCACATCACGTTTGCATTAATCAGTTTCTAATTGACAAGAACTGAATCCACTTTAGCTACAAATGACTATGTTCCCTCACACTAAAGGGCTTATAGAATCAGAGGCAAGGCTGAAAAACAACCTCTCGGCTAAGATTTCAAGAATAACTCCCAAAGTCCCGTGAAAAAACCTGGCCACCGAGGGTCCTACTGTCCCTTCTACGATCGAGAAGCTGCTTGCCCGGATGGAAAGGGGCCACGTCACTTGCTGGATCCAGAACCACGAGGCTACCGCAGAATAAGAGCTACCCAATCCCTGGAAATCACAGAATCACAAAGCCGCCATGATTGGAAAGTTTGAATGACTGTTGGTGTTTTCAAAATCAAGGTGTTTCTGTTGCAATCCGCACCCATGACTTTAATGACCAAAAATGGGTCAGGAAAAACAGTAGAAGCATCACTTCTGCATTCTGCTTACTTCTGCCCTCCAGATCTTTCATGCACGCTTCAGATGGGTTGAACATTTACCGTGTCCAGAACCACAGCTTCAAGGAAATCTGGGTAAAGTCATTTTTAGCTTTTCCAGTCTTTGAAATATAGGAAGACACACTTGAAGGGAGTTGCAATAGACAATAAGCCAATCTGCCCGAAACATTCCAGGCACAAGGAAGGAGAAGGAAGGGGGAGGGTAAAAGGACAGCCCCTCTCATTAGATCAGCTGCCTTTAAAAAAGCTTTCCCCCCCCCCCAAAAAAAAGAAGAAAAAAAAAGAAAAAAGAAAAAAAAAAAGTTTTTCCCATCCATCTCTCTACAAAAGTTGATGCAAACTTTTGTATCAACATGGAGGGACGGGAGGAGATTATGCTGAGTGAAATAAGTCAAGCAGAGAAAGTCAATTATCATCTGGTTTCACTTGTGGAACATAAGGAATAACATGGAGGACACTGGGAGAAGGAAAGGAAAAGTGAATGGGGGGAATCGGAGGGGGGGACAAACCAGGAGAGACTGTGGACTCTGAGCAACAAACTGAGGGTTTTGGAGGGGAGGGAGGAGGGGTAGGGGGATGGGTGAGCCTGGTGGTGGGTATTAGGAGGGCACGGATTGCACGGAGCACAGGGTGTGGTGCATGCACAATGAGTCTTGGAACACGGAAAAAATTAAATTAAAAAAATAAAAACTAAGCTTCTGTATTTAAAGGGGATTATGTGTAAAAAAAAAAAAAAAAAAGAGTTTTTCCTGAGGTCTCACCCAGTGATTTCCATTTGCCATTTATTATGCACTCCTGGCTGCAAGGGAGACTGGAAAAACAGTCTTTTAACTGTGCACATTACTCTCTGTAATAAAACCAGAGTTGATTAATAAGAAAGAAGTAAATGAAGAAGATCCTGGATACTTGGCGAGTAATTAACAGCTTCAGCTGCAGCCTATCCTTTCTATTTCACAGCACGGATACTCATTCTTCTTTTCTTACCCTAGAACACACCAGCTCTTTCCTAAGGAGGCATTGCAGGTCTCATCCAGGCGGTGCACCTTGCTCAAGGGCCAGAGAGAAACGTGGCCCTCTGTAACATCTGAGCGTGGTTTCTTACGATATGGTAATGTATAAAAATAGAAAAAAATTATTTGCTGCCAATTATGTGGAGACATTAGGATTGTGACGACTGAGCTCTTTCGTTCAGAGAGGGATAACGGGAGGATGCCTCTGTCACTATTTCATAGCAATTATGGGATGCTGCTGGGCAGGATTAGCAAGGCCTCCTGCCCCGGCAGAGCAGTTAGCTTATCTGGAAGTTCTATGCTCCAGGAGGCCCCTCCCCCAGTGGTTCCATCCTGAGTTTGTCTCTTTCACAGGACTCTGTTAAATACAGTGATTAGCTAGCACAGGCTAACGGCTACACTTTGCCCCTATTTTCCCTGATGGGACAGTTTTACACGTTCTGACATCCACCGTCCAACAGGTAATAGTTGGATCGTGTGTTTACCACCGCATCACAAAGGTCAGCAGCCTTTTGGATAACAGGTACATTCTCACCGCCCACAGCCTAGCTGCCTTCACAAGACAAACATTAACTACAAGTATTTATAAGAATATGCACCTAGATGAAAACAGTGCTGTTGTATCCTGAGATTAACAGACTTAAGTAAATAGAATACAAATAATTGCTTAGGAGGGAAAGCAACAATTTTTAAACATCGATTTTCTCCAACATATAAGTCGAACCCAATTCAAATTCCAGTCCTAACAGTCCTGCATGATTCTTTGAGACTTAGCAAGGGCTTCTAAGAGCATGGAGAGATGCTCAACACTACTCCTCATTGGGGAAACGCAAATCAAGAATCAAGCACAACATGAGAACCCCTCACACCTGTCAGAATGGCTAGAAGCCAAAAGATAAAAAATAACGTGTGTTGGCGAAGATGTCAAGAAAAAAGAACCCTCAGGGGCGCCTGGGTGGCTCGGTGGGTTGGGGCCTCTGCCTTCGGCTCAGGTCATGATCTCAGGGTCCTAGGATTGAGCCCCACGTCAGGCTCTCTGCTAGGCGAGGAGCCTGCTTCCTCCTGCTCTCTCTGCCTGCCTCTCTGCTTACTTATGATCTCTCTCTCTGTCAAATAAATAAATAAAATCTTAAAAAAAAAAAGAAAAAGAAAAAAGAACCCTCATGCACTGTTGGTAGGAGTGCAAACTGGTGCAGCCACCGCAGAAAACAGTATGGAGTTTCCTTAAAAAATTAAAAATAGAATTATATATGATCCAGTAATCCCACTACCCAAAGTATTTACCCAAAGAAAATGAATTTGAAAAGATATATGCATCCCTATGTTTATTGCAGCATTGTTTATGACAGCCAAGATATGGAAGCAACCCAAGTGTCCATCAATAGTTGAATGAATAAAGAATATATGATATATACAGAGAGAGAGACTAATACCCAGCCATAAAGGAGAATGAGATCTTGCCATTTGCAACAACATGGATGGACTTAGAGGGTATTTCCTAAGTGAAGTAACTCAGAGAAAGATTCCACTCATATATGGAATTTAAGAAACAAAACAAGTAAACAAAGAAAAAAGAGACAAACAAACAAATGGATTCTTAAACACAGAACAAACTGGTAGTTACCAGAGGGGAGGTAGATGAGGGGATGGGGGAAATAGATAACGGAGATTAAGAGTACAATTACCATGAGCACTGATTTTGTATAAGACTACTGAAGCATTGTATAGTACGCATGAAACTAATACAATGCTGGATGGTAATTATACTTCGCTAAAAATAAAATAAAATAAGAAAAAAATAAAGTGGCTGAATTGCATCTCAATAAACTAAAATAAATGAATATGAAGGATGACAACATCAGTTTTAAGGACATGAAGCAGACTTCACAAATATCACTTAATGTTTTTCTATCACTGGCCAAAACCTAGCAAAACGTCCATACCTACATTTAAGAGAAAATAGGAAATGTGGTTCTCTGGCTGAGTGGTCACCTGTGCAACCATCATGTATTGCCAGAGTACGGTGGTCTAATATTACTAAAGGCAAGAAGGGAAGATGGATGCAAGAAGACAATAGTCCATCACCTGTCTTTGTAATAACTTGCTGAAAGCCCTAAGAAGCAATGAGCGCACACTCACATTTTGGCTATCTCCAACCATTTTCTTGAATTTGAAAACTTCATAGGCATATGGTCTGTCTTTCAGGGGAATGCTGGCGAGAGTTTTACTGGACATTTTCCCACAACAAACAAGAGTCATTAGGTTTTTAGACTTCGGATCTGTTTCCCTGCTTCTTACTATTTGACTCAAGTGATAGCTTAGTTTGTGTATGACCGCACCCTGCACCCCATATGATCGCACAATCTGATATTTCTCTGCCAATGGGTATAGAGGCTAAGATCCTGTATGAAAGAAACCCAAATTTAATGAATAAATGGGGTAATTTTCTCTCTCTCTCTCTCTCTCTCTCTCTCTCTCTCTCTTTCTTTCGGGACAGACCAGGTGCATGGAGAGAACTTACAAGGTCATCTAATGACCTACGGCAGAAGGTCACACGTGTCTTCCACTGTTGGGTCTAAGAGAGCTGCTCCAGGTTTCCTGATTCACAGGGTTGAATTCACCTCTCCCACGTCTGCATTTTAGTCAGTGAGGACACAGGAAGAGCATATGGAAATGAAGCAGCTTTGTGTTTAAAGGCACAAAATAAAAGTTACACATATTCCTTCTGCTTATATCTTGCTGACTGAAGCCAAGTCACATGGCCAATTTAATTAGCAGAGACAGAATCTGAGAAATGTCTATAATGGTATGGTCACATGACTACCACAATTGTGGAAGGGATCTATTAATAAAGAAAAAAGGTATAATGGATACTGGAGGATAGAAGCAGTCTTAAATGTGGCATGCACAAAATATTTCCAGGAAAAGAATTTTAAAAATATGAAGTATATAATCTCCAACAGGTAAAGAAAAAACATGGCATGAGAGAAAATATTCATCGGTCTAACTGAAATCCAGAAAGGAAAAGAAAATAATACTCAAGAGTTGGGACGAATGAAAAGCACAAAATAAGATGGTTAAAAAATAAATCCAAATATATCAGTCATTATAACTGATATAACTATAACAAATCTCTAGTTAAAAAAGATTGAGAAGGCGGCTCCATCAGTTAAATGTCTGATTCTTGGAATATTTGGCTACACTCTCAGTAATTGATAGAACAAGAAAATAAAAATCAGTGAAAACTAAGTTTTGATCAACACAATTAATATGCTCAATTAATGGACTTGTAGAAAATTTTGTTATTTAGTGAACAGGCCAAACAACTGAAGAATAATATTGTACCATAACACACACATAATTACAAGAAGCTAAAAAACTTGCAAAATCAACAAAAGCCTTATTTGGGAAATTAAACATATATGGTAAAATTATAAAGAGAAACTAAAAAATTGAAAGACAACATTTTAGTTTAGATTCTATCTACTTCCTCCCTATAATGAAAGATGGGGTAATTTGCACCTGTGCATTTTGCACATCCTTTTTTTTGTCCTCTTGCACTTTCCAGCCTGCAAAGATCAACGTTCTATTCTGTAAGTACCTATGTGAGGACAACTGGATCTCCCTACCTCGCAGAGCAGTTGGCTTCACCCAGTTTCAATAAGATGAATATTCCAAGACCGGCCTCAAGTGGCTATTGCTTGTACTTCCTAAAGGATATCAAAGTGATAGCAAGGTGTCAACAACGGGGGTCACTATTAGTAGAATTCTGGACTCCTGCTCTGGAGAGTGCCTCTTTCTACTCCTTATGCAAGAAAAACAAGGAAAGTTTCACCTCCAACATGTTTTGAACAATTTAAAAGGAGAAATTAGGGGTAAGACTAGCTATTCTGGCATGTGTGTGGTATAAATTTACTAGTTTGAATGATAGTGCAAAGATATAAAGAATATTCGTTTGCATTGTAAAGATGCTCTAATCCCAAGTGGATTTGAATCTATTGGCAGCTGCAAGTTTCGTGGCACTTGAGACCTAAGAAGATTAGCCTGCCTCAGGATGGAGTACCACTCATCAATTTCCCTGATAGTAAGAGATTTCTGTGTGCCTTTAAAAAAAAAAAAAAAAATCAAACCCACTGTAATTGCTTTTTATAAAGCATACAGATAAACTGTGTATTCGTGAAGCTCTAACATAAAGAGTCTCTTTGCCATGTACAGTCTCACCTTTACAAAATCCAAATGTCATTTAAAAAATCTGATACATGTTTGCATTAAAGAACACCATAAGCAAAATCAAAAGACAAACAAATTAAGGGGAATACTTGCAATTCATGTCAGAGATAAAAGCCTATTCTTCCCCATGAAAAGATGGACAGAGAATGTGCACAGATAACTCACAGAAAAAGAGAAACAAATGGTCCCTAACCACATAAAAAGATGCCCGAGATATCCAATAACAAGGAAAAAGCAAATAAGAGATGTTATTTTTTACCCGTTAGACCAGCAAAATCCAATAATTTGATGACACGCTCTGTTGATTGGTGGTAGGTAAACAGGTTCCAGTATAAAATAAAGACTAAAGTCAAAAAATGGTATTACTCCTATGGAAAAAAAAAAAAGTTCAGCATTATCTATCAAAATAATCAAATTAATGTGATCTTTGACTCAGAAATCTCAATTCTGGGAATTTGTTCCCTGCACCTGCAATGTGGTTTATTCCATATACATTTTTTTGTTGCTATTGTTACAGCAAAAAATTAGCAAGAGCCCAAGTCTTATCCAATGTTTGCTAAGTGCTGTCCAACAAAAATATAAGTCAGTTTGTAATTTTTAGTTTTCTAATACCCACATTTAAAAAACTAAAAATAATCAGGTATAATGGTTTAAATAATATAGAAGTGCAATGTAGATAAACTATTTTCATTTCAACATGTAATCAATATAAAAATTGTCAATGAGATATTTTACATTATTATTTTTTTGTACTAAGTTCTCAAAACCCAGTCTGTTATACTCAAAAGGCATCTCAATCCAGAAGCTAGTCAAGCTTCAAGCATTGAATAGCCACATGTGGCCATGGGCAGCACAGTTAAATGATTAAATAAATTATTAGTTAAATAAATTATTAATCTTGGGCTAGGTCTTCCAGAGAGTGAAACCTATGGCAAAAATTTGAAGTGAGGCGAAGAAGACAATAGAACCCAAATGAAGTTTAATGAAACTAGCAACACTGGCTGTCAAGAGTGTTTTCTGGATGCTGGATCCTGTAAGATTCTTCCAACCATAATGCCTGCAGCTCAGGTTAGTTCCAGTGGAACAAACAAAGGAGGAAGTAAGAAGAATCTATCTACCGGCTCCTGTTGCCCCTGGGGCTTCCTGGGCACCCTCCCCTCCTGCAGCATCCCAGTCTCAGCTAACAAGGAAGTATGGGACAGGAAGCATCAGAGGAAGTTATAGGCAAGGCACCAGGTCGTGCACTCATAAATTTGACTGGAGCATGACTGATTATCAAAATTGTGAGCCTGGAAAAAGTGGGTAACAGATCCAGAGACAAGTGAAGCTAAGAGCATCCAGAGTGATTCTTAAAATGTGTCTGAAGCACCTTGAACTTTCTCTAAGATAGATTGCATGGTAGGTCATGAAACAAATCTCAACAAATTTAAGATTATAATCATTCCAAACTTCCCAAAGTGATCTACAGATTCAATGCAATCCCTATTAAAATCCTAAAGGCATTTTTTACAGAAGTGGGAAAAACAATCCTAAAGTTTATTTTGAACCACAAATCCCTAAATAGCCAAAGAAATTTTGAGTAAGAAGAACAAAACTGAACATACCACATTCTGATTTAAAAACATATTACAAAACTAAAATAATCAAAACAGTATGGTAGTGGCATTAAAAGCAGACATACAGACCAATGAAACAAAATAAAGAGCCCAGTAGTAATCCCACACATACATGGTCAACCAATAGTTAACAAGGTTACAGAAAGTACTTAGTGGGCAAGGACAATCTCTCCGATAGATAGTATTTAGAAGATAAATATTCACGTCCAAATGAATGAAACAGAACTCTTATCTCACACCACATACAAAAATCAATATGAAATGGATAAAAGATTTGAATGTAAAACCTGCAACAATAAAAACATAGGGAAAAAGCTTGCAGACGTTGGAATGAATGATGATTTCTTAGTCATGACACAGAAAGCACAGGAAACAGAGCCAAGAGTAAACAAGGGACTACATCAAACCAGAAAGCTTCTGCACAGCAAAAAAACAAAAACAAAAACAAAACAATTAACAAAATGAAAAGGTAATCTATGAGATGGAGAAAACATTTGTAGACCATATGTCTTATAAGGGGTTAATATCCAAAATATATAGCCAACTCCTACAACTCAAGAAAAAAAACTTAAATAACCAGATTAAAAAAGGGCAAAAGACCTGAACAGGTCATTTCTCCAAAGACATACAAATGTCCAATGGAATATGAAAAGGTGCTCAACATCACTAATCAAGAGGGAAATGCAAATCAAAATCACAATGAGAGATCAACTCTTGCTTTTTAGAATGGCAATTATTAAAAGAATAAAAAGACAACAAGTGTTGGGGGGGAGGAAAAGAAACCTTTTGTCAAATGTTGATAGGAAGGTAAATTAGTACAGGTATTATGGAAAACAATAGGAAGATTCTTCTGAAAAAATTAAAAATAGAACTATAGTTTGATACAGAAATTCTACTTCTGGATATATATTGAAATCTGAATTCTGGATTGAATTGAAATCTGAATCTTAGATATCTGCACTCCCTTGCTCATTGCAGCATTATTCACAATAGTCAAGATACGGAAATAGTCTAAAATGTTCATTGATGGAGGAATGGATTTTTTAAATGTGGTATATATCTACAGTGGGAGATCATTCAGCCTTAAAAAAGATGGAAACCCTGCCATTTGCAATAGCATTGCTAGACCCGGAAGACATCACGCTAAGTGAAATGAAATACAAATACTGCATGATCTCATTTTTATGAGGACTCGAAAAGAGTCAAATTAATAGAAGCAGAGAGTAGAATGGTGGTTGCCTGGGGCTGGGAGGAAAGAGAATTAGGGAGGTTAATGTCAAAAGGTAGGAAGTTTCAGTTACACATGATAAACAAGTCTACCACACAACACAAGGCCTATGATTAACAATATTGTTGTGTATATCTAAATATTTGCTGAGATGGTAGATCTTATGTGAAGTGCTCTTATCACAAAAAGAAAAACAAATGTAAACATAAAAATATACAAAAACCCAAGGGGTCAGGAAGAAACTTTTGGAGGTGATGGATAAACCAATGACAAGGACTATGGTGATGGTTCCACAGGTGTGCCCTTATCTCATGGCTGAAATGGTAAAATAAAAGTAATCTTTGTATTTATGAATTATTATACAAGATAGGCTGGAAAGATTTAAAAAAAAAAACACGTGATTTTCTAAATGAATCAGGATAGGATTGGTGCAGAAAGTGGTGGAAGCAAAACCCAAGAGATACCTTTTATAGAATTTTTATTTTTAATCCCTTGTGACCTTTTTTCTGTTAATACAATGAAAATTTAAATAAAATTATAAGTCTAAATAAGGTAATCAGATTAGTTGTCCGCAAGCACCATTTTTTTATTTCTTTCAGTTGCATAGCATAATATACTCAAAGTTTCCACCGATTGTACCATTTCCTCTCCCTTATTGACATTTTATTTTCCATCCAAGTTTTGATTTATCATAGCTAACTAGATCAAATCAATTTAAGAGCTCAGGGATCCGGGAAACCATGTGTTCTTTTTTGCTCGGGAATGTCTGTGTTGTTAATTTTGCTGGGCCCTGTTGAACATCACTGCACTGTTACCTAGCATTGGCTCTTTTGGTGAAGTATGAGGTGAACTTCAATTTTTTTCGCACTTATGTGGCAGGATTTTCCTACCCAGTTGACCATAAGATTTATTTTTTCTCCTTGAAGTTCAGCAATTCAAGAGGCTATATATCTTGGGACTTATTTTTTTCTATCAGTTCTTCTTGGGAAAGATTTTGCCCTTTTGATCTACAGATTCAATCATGTTTCAGACTTGTGGTTTGTGGTTGTACTTTTTCCTTGTTTTATTGATGTCAAAGATACTTATTTTCTCCTTCTTGTTCTGTATTATTTTCAGGGATGTTCTCTTCCAGAGAACTTTAAAGAGAACTTTATTATGAAAATTTTTGTGCATGGAGAAAAGGTGCAAGAAATTTACAGTGAAGAATCATGTATCTCCTGCCTGGATTCTGTAATCGACACTTAACAATATGTACTTTGTTACATATCTGTCCTCTCATGCAATAGAGTTTATTTTACTGATGCATTTCCAAGTCATTTTCAGACACCAGGGCACCTCCCAATGAGTTCTTTAACATGTATTGCATTAACTGGAATCCAATATTTGTTTGTTTTCATTCACAGTAATTAAAAATTAAAAAAAAAACCTGAAAATGCAGATTTTAATCCCACGATTTTGGCGAAGGCATATATCTGTGCAGCCTAAGCCCACACCAAGATACAAAATATTCCAATTATTCCATGTCCATTCTCAGTCAACGCCCACCCCTAGTCCTTACTCCCCAGAGGTCAATACTATTCTCATTCTTCCCACCATAGCTTAGTTCTGCCTGTGTCAGAACTTCATACACATAAAACCACACAGTGTATGTATTTTTGTGTGTAAAATTTCTCTTACTCAGCATAATGTTTTGGAGGTTCATTCCTGACATGGCATGTACCAATAGTTTGCTCCTTTTTACTGCTGTGTTCATTGTACGAACATTAGTTTTTCCTCTATCTGTGCTCCTGAAGATAGACACCTGATTCTAGTTTGGAGCTATTATGAATAAAGCTGCCATGAACAGTTTTTTGATTTTTTTTTTTTTTTGAGATTTTATCCATTTATTTGACAGAGAGACACAGTGAGAGGGAACACAGGTAGGGGCAGAGGGAGAGGAAGAAGCAGGCCTCCTGCGGAGCAGGGAGCCCAAAGCAGGGCTCAATCCCAGGACCCTGAGATCATGACCTGAGCTGAAGGCAGACGCCTAAAAATGGAGCCACCCAGGCGCCCCTGCCATGAACAGTTTTTTGTACCTATATTTTCACAGATATATTTTGTAGTTACATGTTTCCAATTCTTTTGAGTAAATATGTGGAATGGTGGTTGAATGGAGTTATATATTTAATTTTAAGAGAAACTCGAAATTTTTCCTAAAATGATTGTGTCACTTTACACGTCCACCAACAATGTATGAAAGTTATATTTATAAATTTTACATTTAGATTTATATTTTACCTAATATCTAGTTAAATGTGTGGTAAGATAAGAAAGTTGGCCTTATGCCAATCTAATAATTGGTATAATAAGTTGTTTTAATGTCATTTAGTCAATAGGTTATCCATCTTCGCTACTGAACCTTTGCTCATATTTGATGTTAGTTTTAATTTTAGCCATTCTGACAGATGTAGAGTGGTAGTCCAGGATGGCTTGGGTTTGCATTTTCCTGATGAATAATCATGAAAAAAGCTGTCTCAGATGCTTATTAGGCATTTGCATATCTCCCTTTGTGAAGTATTTGTTAAAATCTTAGGCCAACTTTTAGGGACTTGTTTGACATTTTATTATCTTGAATTATAGTTCTTTGGAAGACATTTGTTTTGTAAAAATTTTATTTTGGTTGATGGCATTCCAATAATTTTAATCAAATCTTCAATCGAGTTTTAGATTTACATTGATTTTGGTCATAGCATGAGAGAGGGTTTGAAATTTCTTTTCTTTTACATGTGGATATCAGTTACTTCACCACCATTTACTCAGAAGTCTTTCCTTTCCATGTTAGATTGCTTTGACACATTTGCCCAAAGTCAAATGACTGTATAAGTGTTGGTCTATTCCTGGATTAAATATCCTATTGTGTTAATTTATTTGTCAAACTTGGTCACTATATTAATTACTATAGCTTTAGAGTATGTCTTAAAGTTAGGTAGTTTAAGTCCTCCAAATATGTTCTGCAAATAGACAGCATAACCATATTCAGTCTCCCAATCCATGAACGCAGCAATGTTATCTGATTTACAGTATAGAGGTCCTGCTGATCTTCTGTTCAATTTCCCTGAGTATTTTATGTTTTTTGTTTTGTAAATGAATTTGCTACAATTTCATTTTCCAGTTGTTTGCTACGAGTATACAGATACACTTTAGATTCAGTGTATTCACTTTGTATCCTGCAACCTTGCTAAATTAACATATTATTTATGTTAAAAATAAAAAAATAAAAATATAAGAAATATAAAAAATAAAAATATAAAAAACATAAAAACATAAAAACATAATAAAAATAAAAAAAAACATAAAGTTTTTTTATTAATGTAACTGAATATGTCAGTCTTTTTCTTGGCTATTTTTCAAGTTTAGGTATCATTTACAAAGGGCCTTCGTTATTCCAGGATTCGGAAAATAATTTCCTATTATTCTAATACATTTGTAAGTTTTACATTTAGATTTTCATTCTACCTAATATCTAGTTAGATGTATTGTAAGATATGGAGATTGGCCTTATGGCAATCTAATAATTGGTATAGTAAATTCTTTTAATGTCATTTATTCAGTAAGTTATCAATCTTTGCACTGAAACTGAATCGTCACCTTTATTTTATGCTAAGTTTCAAAGGAGGCATGGGTCTCTTTCTGGAATTTGTAGCTTGTTCTATTTATTTGTCTATATTTTTTAAATAATTATGGTGGTTTTATTAATTATCGAAGTTTATTTTTAAAAATATCTTGGCTAGTTCTATGCACTGACTTCTCCAGATAAATACAGAATTAACTTAAGTTTTATGTAATATCCCATTGGGGTTCTTATTAGACGTGAACTGAATTTACAGATCAATTTGAGGTAACCACGTATCTTTGAATATTGAGTATTCTCATGCAGAAATATAATCTGGATCATCTTTTTTTTTTAGATGTTGTTTTATGACTGTAGTTGATAGGGCTTTTGTCATTTTCTTCACATAGATCTAGGTTATTTTCCTCAGGCTTTTTGTAAGTATTTTATAATTTGCTATTGTTGTGGGGTCTTTCTACCTTACGTTTTCTGACTGATTTGGGGAAAGCAATTGATTTCTCCAATTTATGTCTTTGTTGAGTTTACAATGCCATTGAATATAATTGAATGCAAATCGATAAAATATAATAGGATTCTTAAATAGCTACTCGGATAATTGCCACTTCTGGAGAGAAGGGAGACTGTAAGACACCAAGGAGTTGCCTTGTACTCTGAACACCTTCTGCATGACGCAGCTGGGGACTCACTTGCATTTTGTATCAGAGGTTGAGTAACATTATAATATATACCAAGTCTTCAATTTAAAGGATTCTTTTCACATTAAAAGCACAAGGATCACAGAAACAAACAAGTGTGCTTTCCCTGTTAACTGCATTTTTCTCTGATCAAGGGGGAATGTACAAAAGAATGAATCTCCCAATTGTTCCGTTTTTGCTGATATATTCTCACTATTAGATCATGTTTGTGAATCTGGCCTGAATATTTTAAATTGAGTTCATCAATTTACCAGGCCTGAGGGATAACAAGCCTAGCCCCAGACTCCCCTCCCATTTCTAGAAAGGGGTAGCTTTTTATGAAGGAATGAGTGACCTGAGTTTACAAAGATCCCTAGGAGTGGCTAATCAGATCTCTTCTTGGGCACAAAGAAACCTTGTTAATTTTTAAAGGCTGCCTGTTCTCCAAATTGCAGAGTGGTCACCTTTTTCCATTACATGGCTTTATAATATTTAAACCAAATACGATTTCCTGCTGTTAAGAGAGGGAGGAATAGGCAGGAATACATCCCCACCTGAGCCTCTTTAAAAAAAAAAAAAAAAGCCCACACATTTGAATCCAGAAATGTCACCCAATTTTCTAAAGTTTCTCGCCAGCCTTTTATCCTCCTAAAACTCAATATAATGAGGCTAAATGCAATGCAGATGTCAGGGAGAGATGTACTAAGCACTTCCTGTCAGCCATACAGGTTTTCAACAAGCCCTCTCCCCAAACCTTCCTACAGTGTCCCAGGCATTTATCTTCTCTGTAGGAAGCACTTGAATCTGACAGCCCAAAGTGTTTTGTTTCATTTTTAGTATCTCATGAAGTTTTTCTGAGGTAGGAAAAGCAGATAATGTGGCTAACAATGATTATCACTCTTTATTCTCCTTATTCTTGGGGTGAAGGCTGCCCTAATTTCAAATCTCATTGTCAAAATCAGACAGAAGCTGAAACATTCCCTTGACTTAATGTCCTGTAAAAACTCTAAACTGGCCAATCAGTCTCTTTCCTATGCTGTTCAGTGTTTATTAATATCGTCTTGAATGATTGCCAGTCATTATGGCTCTGATTCTTTGAAGACTTTTAATTTTTTAGTACATTTCCTCACATTCTTACTTACTAATGACCCTTGGATTAGCCCAACTTTGTAGTAGAGGACCCTGCAGTCAGGGTCCTATGTATTGTGGACGGTGGTGCCTTCCTTTCAACATTTAACCAGTGAAACCTAAAGGAATTCATTCAATATATAAGCACTTAGTTCTTACTCTGTGCCAGGCAGTAACTTTGCCTTCATGGACTAAGTCCAATGGCGATGTGATCAAATCAAAGGTGAATTACAGTACGGTGAGATAAGGGTGAAGGTGAAGGATGGTGTTCTTAGAAGTTGAGGGGTAAGGAAGGATTTCTGGAGGATGTTATTCATTTCAGGCTGATTCCTGAAGATTAATATTGAGAACCTGGAGGGTAAGAGTTGAGGGAAGCAGAGAAGAAGGAATGTGAACTGACTTCGGGGCAGGAGGTAGCTTGGTACATAACAGGATGATGGATCATGGAGGCTCCAGAGTGGAGTAATTAGACATGAGTCTGGAAAAGAATACTGAGCGGCAAGTGCCTGGGCATGCTACAGAATTTCAGGTTAAGGAATAGTCTACATTAGTGCTCACTTTTTGCATTGTACATTCTGTGGGTTTTGACAAATGTCTAACAACATATATCAACCATTATAGTATCATATAGAATAGTTTCAGTGCCCTAAGAATTCTCCTGTTCTCCAACCTATTCATCTCTACCTCCCCCCCCAACCCCTGGAAACCACAAATATATATATATATTACTTTCCCTGTAACTTTGCGTTTTTGAGACTGTCATATATTTGGAACCATATAGTATGTAGCCTTTCCAAATTGGCTTCTTTCACTTAGCAATATGAATTTTAATGTTCTTTCATGTCTTTTCATAACTTAACTCTCTCTTTTCTTCTTTCTTTCTTTCTTTCTTTCTTTCTTTCTTTCTTTCTTTCTTTTCTTTCTTCTTTCTTTCTCTAAATAATATTCCATTGTATGGATATACCATAGTTTGTTTTTCCACTCACCTATTGAAGGACATCTTGGTTAGGTCCAAGTTAGAGCAATTAATATAGCTTCTATAGGCATTCAGGTACAGGTTTTTGTGTCAATGTGTTTTAACGCATTCAGGTAAGTACCAAGGAACGCAATTGCTGGGTCATGTAGCAAGAGTACTTTCCCATTTGTAAAAAACCTCCAAACTGTATTCCAAAGTGACTGCACCATTTTGCATTCCCACCAGCAATTTATGAGAGTTCATGTTGCTCTACGTCCCAGCCAATATTTGGTGTTATCAGTGTTTTGAATTTTAGCTATTCTAAAATTGTTTTACTTTACAATTCCTTAATGGCAGGTGATGTGGACCCTCTTTTCATATGCTTATGTGCCATCTCTAGGTCTCCTTGGTGACGTGTCTGGTTTGTTCAGACGTTTTGCCCATTTTTTAAATCAAGACGTTTGTTTTCTTATTATTGAGTTTTAATACTTATTCATGTATTTGACACCAGTCCTTTATCAGGTACGTGTTTTGCAAAAACTTTCTTCTTTGGCTCCTCTTTTCATTTTTCGAACAGTGTCTTTTGTAGGCCACACGTTTTTAGTTTTAATGATGTCCCACTTCTCTGTTTTTTCTTTTGTGGATCACGCTTTTGGTGTTTTATCTAAAAAGTCACTCCCAAACGCGGGTTCACCTAGATTTTCTCCTATGTGATCTTCTGGAAGTCTTATCTAAGTATCATGTACCTTTTTTATGATTTCTTCTCTAACTTATAAGTTATTTAGGAATGCATTCTTAAGCTTTTAAATACATGAAGACTTTAAAAATTATGTTTTTAAAAAGTAACTTCTACTTTACTTCAGTATGTTTGGAAAATGTGTTTTATTTATGTTACTTATCCTTTGATATTTGCTAAGCCTTGCTTTACGGCCTGGTAGAGAAATAATTTGTGTAAATGTTCTATGTGTGCTTGAGAAAAATGTGTTTCTGAATCTTTGGGCCAAATCCTGCTTGATGTAAAAGTTGGCATATTAACTGCGTTTTTCAAGTTTCTTGTGTTTTCTTTGATTTTTCTTATTGTTTATTTTACCTATCGATATTGGGAGAGCTGTGTTGAAACCTCCCACTTGGGTGGCAGATAGATTACTTTCTCTCTTTATTTCTATCAGTTTTGCTTTGTATGTTTTGAGCCTATGTTACTAGGTGCATATGTACATATCTCTTTGGTGAATTGAGCGTATTACAAAAAGATTCTATTGTCCCTACTGATGCTCTTTAAAATTTAAGTCAATTTTTTCTCATTTCATACAGCTTGCTCAAGGTCACCTAATTTGCATGTGGCAGAGCAGGTTCCATGCCCTCACACCCAGGAAGTCTGGTGCTGGAGCCAAGTCCTAACCATTGCTCAATCCCTCTACCTCCAGCCCTCGTCACCTGAGCAACACTTTCACGGGTCTTGAGCCTTCCACGGCATGTGTGGCAAGTACCAGCTGTACCTGTCAGGTGAAATGGGAACCGGAGTGCCAGAGGGATTCCAGATGTGACCTTTGCACTTAGAAGAAGAGCTTCTAAAAACTTTTGGCTTCCTCTTTACCCAAAGCTAAATCTAGCCTACAGATTCCCTATAAACGTTATCAGTGGCTTTGTTCCTGCAGCTCAATTTTTTTCTAGCTCTGCCTCTAATCCCAATGTGTATATTTAAGTCATTTCACTCAAGTCACTTTTTGCTTCCCTTCCATGTCCCCTTGTCTTCTATTCTGCCAGCCTCCTTTAGGCAATGGACGATTGAACAGTTTGCCAGGATGGAGTTTGGATTCTCCCCTGAATGAGACTTGTTAATCATTGTATAGGCCAGCCTGCTCCTTACCTAATGCTTGGTCCAGGCTCAGAAAACACGAAACCTAAGCCATCTGACCTTTTAACCTCTCTTTACTGGATGGAAAGATGGGCAGCAAGTTTTTACCAATAGAATAGATCTATTCTTGCTTTGGAAGTTCCTTTTCTCATTCCTCCTACACACAAAATTTTGTACAAATTGTTGTGGACATAATGCAAAAAAAAAAAAGGGGGGGGGATCCTCACTCAAAATTTGGCTTAAATATCCAGCCCAATGACTCCATACACTCACTAAGATGGTATGAAAAAGTTTTTAGTTACATAATGTAGTCTTTGGGAAAGTGTAGGGAATGTCTCTCATGCTGATCTAAAAATGGCTTGAGAGAGCAAGAAAAGGAAACTGGTTTGGGGTTTTCACTGCAGGTAGGAATTGAGACCAGGATCAGGGCTCTTACATAAAGGAAGAGCCTTATATGGATTTTCAAATTCCCACCAGTGCCTAGGAGGGAGCACCCAGACTTTCTTATCAGCTTTCCAGGATGCAGAGCAGAAGAGGAAAAGGGAGAAATGGGGCTTCAAAGTTTTCATACATGAAAAAAACAAAATCAGACTCAGTATACAAATTTACATCTTCGAATTGTAATCTCTTGTTTATTTGCCAATTGCAATAGTTCCATTTAAAACAAACAAACAAACAAAAGGTCCCCCAAAGCCAAGAAATAATTCTGGTTTCTAGAACCAAAGTTAAAGAAAAAGTTGTTCTCCAAGGTGCTCCAACATCCTGGCACCAAATTATTATGCTTCTGTGTCTCTCTGAGACTCCCGACCAAGATGGCAAAGATAACAACCAGTCACAAGCATGTGGATAGTGCCTGAAGTAGTATTCCCAGCTGACGCTAACATCCTCTCCCTGACTGTTGGTGAGACAGGAGCAGATCAAAGAGGGAATAAATGCCAGCCCCTCAATGTGGCAAAAAGTGAGCCATACAAAGACATTGGGGGACACTTCATGTCAGGGACCAAGTTCATATATCCCTTGACCATTAAGTAATTAATCTGATCTGTTTCCATGATTACAGTTAGAGGACAAATGATGGACCAAGAAGGAAGACTATGCCACCATGTTGGGTAGAAGGCATGTTGAGAGAAATAGGGCAGTAGGGAGGAAAGTGAGACCACATCCATCCATTAATCATGCAAAGCATCATGGCCAAACTTCCTCCTGGCTGACACATAAAATATTCCAATTGTAACAAGTATCCTCAGGGCCAAATGCAATCAATCTGCTCTTGTTTAAGTGGCAGGTGGTAGGGGTTGCTGCTTTTGCTTTTGGCAAATCAATAAAGAGGAAAACTCCCTTCTCATGGAGGAGGGAATCTGTCAAATTCTAGGACAGGGGCTCCATTCCTAAGCAGCTGGGCAGCAGCTAAAAAAAATCCAGGTGGTTTTGAAAAGAGACTTTGCTGTGCTCCCTCCCTCAATCCCCTGACTGCAAGGGCAAATGGAGGAGGGGAGGCAGAAGCATGGAGGAGAGCAGACTCCAGACTCCAGGCTGGCCCTGAACCAGCACTCTGGAGGCTGTCCTATTTCATAGGTCATTGACAAGGCTCTTGACCTAAGTCCGACTTCTGATAATGGGCGAAGATGGCAAGCAGAACAAAGGCAGCTCGATGGCTACTTGCAGGTGATTTCTCTTAGGGCAAGAGGAATTCTTTTCAAAGGAAAAGGTTGGAAAGCTGTTACCATGGTAACTCTCCAAGTTCTGAAGTGATGTGATCAGCTAATGCTCTGGAGAGCAGAGGGAAGTTGGTGGATTTAGTACACAGAAATAGATAAATTCTACAAGTTGAGCTTTTTCTTTCGTTTTTAATGTTAAGATCTAATATTAAGAAAGAAAGAAAAAAAGAAAGAGAGAGAGAGAGAAAGAAAGAAAAGAAAGAAAGAAAGAAAGAAAGAAAGAAAGAAAGAAAGAAAGAAAGAAAGAAAAGGAAGGGAGGAAGGAAGGAAGGAAGGATACAGAAAGGAAGAGAAAGGTAACCAAAAAATTAAGTAGGAGGGAGGAAAGGATAGAAGAAAGAAAACTCAAAAATAATTTACACTAAACAAATATTCTTAGTAGCAAGAAAGAGCTGCCTACAGAGTGGAAACTGAGAGAGGGATATTTGATTTTCTATGATTTTTGCCCCTTGCATTTTATGAAGATTGATAAAAGAGTTTATTCTGTTACTCTGGATTTCTTCTATTAGTACATCTGGATGAGTATTATTATAAGATACTTACCTTGCCACAACTGGGTTATTATCAGTTTAACATAAGATTTCTGCCATTTTGTCTTCAATGGTTGCTACCAATGGCATTCTTAAATATGATTGTACATGTGCTTGATATTAATTATGAAACTAATCGTAAACTATTTCTACTTCTAAGATAGTTGAACTCTATTTTTCAGTAGTAAAAAAAAATTGTCCTTGAGACAATGCTTTTTAAAATGCTTATTGTTCAATGAATTCTTGGATATCATAGTCCTGTCAAGTGGGTTGTACACTCCACAACCTTGGCCCCTCTCCCTTTGTCATACTTGCTTGGTAAAACCCCACTTAAGTTCGGCTCGACGCCCTGCCTTCGTTGAGCAAGCCGAACGTGGTTTGAGAAACACACATCCAGGCCCACTGGCCACACTCTAATTCATGACTGAGCGCCCACCACTGCCAATGGGCCCTCCATGCTGTTCTTGTCATAGTCTTCTACCCTCCTGGGTGACTTCTTAACCAATATGAAGATGAACATTCTTCATCCTCAGCTTCAGTCAGTTGTTGACTCATCTTCATTTTGCTGAGAAAACAGAACCCATAAGAAGAGTGTTTCCTCATCCTCCCACTCAATTTTTTAACTTGTCTTTATCTTTAATACTATATCACCTGTCTCCTCTCCTGATACATGAATTATATCCTTACTGTGGCCCAGGACCAGCTCCTCCATATGTAACTGGATCCGATGGCCCCAGAACACTCATCCCCTTTAGCTCCACCATCAAACCTATCCTCTCTCTCCTATGTCATCAAGTATTTCCTCTCTTCCAGATCCATTTCAGTAGCACAAAAATATGTTATTTTGTCTCCCATGTTTCAAACGAAAAAATAAACACAAACTTTCCTGGACTCCTCTAACCCCAGCCTGCTTTGCACCATTCTTGCAAAATTCCTGAGAGTTCCCCATTCTCCCCATGGTCTCCTTCACATGCCTCCACTCTTTCTTGGACCAATTCCACTAATGCTCTTTCCCCTCAGAGCTCCAGAGAAAAACTTTTGTAGTTGTCATCAATAAAATTACAATGCTTAATCCACAACCTGTGCACAGCCTTCCCCCTACTTGATTGGCACCATTTTAGGCCGGTTACTCCCTCCTCTTGAAATGCTTTCTCCCCTTGGCCTCTGAAACATTCATCTCCTGCTTTACTTTCAACATGCCTTGGCTTCCCTTTCAGTCTCCTTTGTTGATTACTCTTCTGTCAGCCTCTAAATATTACATTTATTTGTTCCCCTGATGGGTACTCCGATGCGCTCAAATTTCTGGCTCCACTCCAGCCAACACCTCTTCGTTGAACTCCAGACTGTGTATTCGATTCTCCATGTAACATTTCCGCTTGCATGTCTAACAGCGTCTCAAAATAGGGTCCCTGAGTTCTCTCTTGCCCACATTAACTATCCTCTCTTCCCATGCTGTGGTTAATGAATGTCTGTGACCCCTTAAAATTTGGACGTTGAAGCCCTAAACCCCAGTGTAGTGGTATTTGGAGGTGGGGTCTTTGGGATATAATTAAGTTTAGATGAGATCGTGAGGGAAGAGCCCCCACAATGGGATTAGTGTCCTTTGGCAAGAGGAAAAGACCAGAGCCCTCCCTGCTCCCCCCCCATTCTGTAGTGTGAAAGTAGAGCAAAAACCAGGAAAAAGGCCCTCATTAGGATCCAAATCTGCCTTGACACCTTGATCTTGGACTTCCCAGCCATCAGAATTGAGAGAATAAATGGCTGTTGTCTACACCATCTCATCTATGGAATTTCGCTATAGCAGCTCAAACTGATATGAAACCCAGTATCTCCCAGACAGACAATGGCACGACAGTGCACATGGCTGCTTAAGTCAAAGTCAAAATTGGAGTCATCTTTGAATGATGACTCCTGTCATATTTCAAATCCCACCCCTTATCAAAATACATCGGTTCTAATTTCAAAATACATCCAAACTCCAACCACTCCTCCTCTCCTACACTGCTTTCAGGCTCTTTCAAACAACCACCTCCACACCTTGCCTTACTCATTATGTCATTTTATCTGGTTTCTCTACTTCTACGTTTACCGTGTCATCATCTCTTGACACAGTAGTCAGAGGAGCTCTTTAAACATAAAGTCAGATAGTGGCATTCGATCTTACCAGAATAAAATCCAAATTCCAACAAGGTCCAATAAGGCCCTGATCTGGTTCCCATCTGCTTCTCAGACCTCACCTTGTGCCACTGTGACTCCTCTTCATTGTTCCCCACACACACTGGCCTTGTTGGCTACACCAAGCAAATACTCACAATTCTGTTGTCGTGGCCAGAACATTTCCCCCTTGAGACTCCAATGGTCTGTGTCCTCATTTTATCGAGGTCTTCATTCAAATGTCTCTAAGAGAGGCTTTATCTGGCCACTCTATATGAATTATTCCATTCCATCCTCTTACTCTCTTTACTTTTTTTCACAGTGCTAACTTTTACTCTATATTTATCTCTTTTTCATCTGTCACTTTCAAATGTAAGATCTGTAAGAGACTTTGTTTCTTTTGTTCCTTGCTGTATTCCTGGAGAAAAGACAATGTTTTTCACATCATTTACTAAGTAAATATTTGTCAAATAGATGAATGAATAAGTGAATGAAAGAATATTATGTTGGGAATCTCAGTGCAAACTATCTCGGTGATTTTTGTGATTCTAATCCCACCATGGGATCACACGATTCCCAGCCTTATGCAGAGCCAGAAAATGAACAGTCAAGTCCTTGGTGGTCGATATACTTATGCATCTCTGGTTACATGATGCTATTGTTGAGCATTGATTCCAGATCCAGATCAGCTTCCGGGACCTCAGAGATATCCTTCACAGAGGCCATAAACCCTAGACTCAACATTTACAAACAAGTGCCACCTTTTTTTGGATACTACATTGTAGCTGAGCTCCAATATCTCCCGCTCATTGCCTACCTCCTTCTCATTCTCAGGGAAAGATCAGACCCCTTAGATGACATTCCTAGCTCACCATTCAAAGAACTTCCATCCTCTATCTCCTTGGAAATATCAAGAAACCACCCTCAATGAGGCTGTGGAGGTGAGTTAGCCCTTTCCCCAATGTTTTCACCAAGTCTTGTTGATGACAGAGTTTGGAGGAAAGGAGGTGAGTGGAGGGAATCGGGGAAATAAGATATAACCAAGACTTAAGCAGAGAATTTCCCTCCTTTTTGAAATTAATTATGGTTGTTTTGAAGCAGGCAAACACTTATAAAGACAAAAGAACTCTGAAGGAGCTAATTCTGAACAAGTCGTCCTTTACTGGAAATAAGAATATGTTGTTGAGTTGTTTTCTCACCACCCTCACAGCTGGAATAATTCATACAGTAATAATTTCCATGACTCCAGAGGGCTCAGGAGATGATACTGAAGGTCAAAAGGGCTTTATCACTCATTTTCATCATGGCCCCAAAATGCATCTCCTCGCCTCGATGGCATTTTGCTGTGGAAGTTATCTGGGAGATTATCAGTCTGTGTCCCTCAGAGAACTCTATCAATTGCTCCGTAAAGTGAACTTCTAAGAGCTGCATCAGCCCCAGTGTTGGCAAAAGTTGAAATGGAACCGTTACGAACTCATTTGTGATGACAATTGAGAATCAAACAGAAGAGCTGTGGACCAGTTGTTCGGCTCCATACCCACAACATAAGCACCCTGGTAAGTACCGAACACAGCTTTCATTCCCCCCATTTCAAGTGAAAATTAAAAAAAATAATAATAATAATACATAGTTAAAGCATAACAAAGATGTTGGAATCAGAAAGACATTGACTCACTGATTCCAATCATGTTCCGGCTCCTTGTTAAGATGTCTCCTTGGGTAAGTTTCCTCACCCTTCTGAACTACATGCCCTTATTTGAAATATAGGGTTAAATAACGTCACCTACCTCACGGCGTTTTTGTCAGATTGAAGTGAGATTATTAAAGCCCTGAGCATAGTGTCTGTCGAATAGTTCCCATGCAAAGCTTAGTTGTATGGATTAGCAACTATTGTTACAATGATACTGCATAAAAATCTACCCAAAACGCAGTAGCTTACGACGATTCACATTTACTCCTTTGTTCAAGAGTCTGCAGGTTGAACACAGGTTGGATTTGACTGGGCAGTTGTGCTTGAGCTGTGGTTCAGCCCAGCTTGGCTTCAGGATGCTGGTTGGGTTCAGTTTTGTTCCACGTGTGTTTATTCCATGGTCAAGGTGAAGAATCAAGAGCTGCCTGGGCTGTGCTCCTCTCATGACGGGTCACTGGAGCACCATGCTAAGCCAAAAGACATAAGCACGTTTAAGCCTTCTGCTTAGATCACGCCTGCTAACATTCCAATGGTCAAAACAAGTCATGGGGCAGCCCCAACATAATGGGGTAAGGTAGATTTCACTCACCGTAGGATAGGGATGGATGTGAATATTACTGATAAACAATAAGCTTAACTCTCATGCTATAATAATGCTATATTAATTTATTATTGTTAGTAGCGGTAGTAATAGTAAAGAAAAATAATCACTGATTCTTCCCACTGATTTTGTTTGGTTGCCCATCTGTGCCAGGGACTGCCTAGCCACACTCTCAAGTAATATTAAGCTTTTTCCCAATCATCTAGTGACTTGAAGGTATGGTTTAAAGATGACTTCAAAGACAATGACCTGAGTTGTGCCAGTTATTTCCATGAGCTTGGAAATAGACAAACAGAAACTAACTGAGGGACCAAATACAACTTATTCCTTGATGTACATTGACTAACTCATTTACGGTTTGGGTGACCCCTTGGACATCTCTGAGCATCGGTTTTTCTAATCTAAAAAAAGGAAAAGATGTTTTATAAAGTTCCTCCAACTTTACTGAGTCTTTTCCACACACGAAAAGATTTTTGTTTGCACCAGTCAGTCTCATGCATTTTCGGCAAAACAGAAAAACACTGAACGTGGTCAATTGGCATTCATTGGAGGGAAGGCTGACGTCAAATGCCAGGTTCAATTCAGCCACAAAAATAACTCATGGACAATGGAAATGATTCACAAAATGCATTGCTCGGTCCTTGCTGTGATGGGATAGGAAACTTGAAGAGGCTATTCCAACACAAAACCAGGTGTCCTGTTTTAGGAATTCCCCACTAGACACGGTGAAGTGCAAGGGGGAGAGGATGGGGAGCTGGAGATGAAATAGGAAGGAAAAAAGAAGATCCTTGTCAGATGTTATTTGGCAATACAACCTTCTTGCTGTCTCTCATTCATTTTTCAAGCCTTAGAGGAGAAGAAGACCTATCAACTATCCCTGGATGGCAGCTATCAACTCGACAGAAACATCAGCTAGATTACCTTACCGGGTTTGATCATCTCTGCTCCACAATTCCATTGGCTAAAAAACCAGAGGAAAAGAGGAAAAGCTCGAACCTGAAAAATTTAAGTTGAGCATGCAGGGAGGTTTCCCATCTTAGAAGGCTGATAAATATTGAGATTTCTTAAGGTTTAGTTGGCAACTTGTCCCCCCCACTCTCTTGGTATGGAGAACGAAGGAGAGAAAAATGACTGGCATTTATTGTTAGTAAGGACCTGCTATCCCATTAAACACCACTAGAACCCAGCCAGGTAAGTATAATAACCTTATAGTTTCAAAAAAGAATCCAGGATTGTTTGGGTTAAATGCATTATTATCCCCAAAAATGTTATTAGAGAGTGATGGCATTGACCTCAAGTCTAGCCTCTGATTTTCCCACCATATTACATTTTGATCTTTCAGATATGAACCCAGATTTCAAAAATTTTATTGCTTTTAACAAAAAGCAGGGAGATAGACTAAATTAATGTCCACCAAGTCCCTTTCGGTCCCAGACATCTGTGAGTCTATGATATACAGCAAATTATTTCCTCCATGAGCCTAAACCGTAGGCTACATTGGACATATTTTTCCCTTGTTTTCTTCTGTCAGCTCCTTGATTGCCCCTCACAGCCACTTTGCAAGTCTTGATTGCCAAGCATTTATTTTCTTTTTCCAGTTTGTCTGGAGGACAGAAAGTCCCGGGAAGGGATTCTTGGGCTTTGGATAGAAGGCACATGAAATATCTGTAATTATGGATTACATTTTTGTACCCAATAAATGGCTGAAAGAAGTCCTATGATAGAAACTTTTAGAAGATAATTGAATGTGTCAACTGGATAAAAAAATTATGTACTCGCTCCACCTCTGCAAACTGTGATAAATAGTCTATTTTCTGGAGAGTTTGCTTGGCATTTTCTTTTGCATTGCAAAATTATTGTAGCCCTTGTCACTGAATTTTTGGTTAACAACTCAAAGAAACCTTTTAGACTAGAATTAATCTTGTAGATGGCAGATACTGCACGTAGTTACCTGGAAAACACAGATTTTAATAATTCAAGGCTTCAATTTATTTCTACCATTATCCCAGACAAAAGCAATGTATATATTTTTAGCAAATTTATTGGTGAAAAATGGGGTGTGTCTCATGTTTGAATAAAAATTTGCATTTCTCTATCTGAATAATGAAGTGAGAGAGAAAAAGCATCTTTTCTTCATTATTTATGTATCCAATTGTGTCCTTTGCATAATTGCCTTGAAACAGAAGCACCTTATTAAAATGGACAATCAATAGTAGCAGTCGAATTCCCAAGTAGAAGAACAAAACAAAATACGAATTAAAATTTCCTATTAAACCTCAGCTGCATATAGTGTGGCCTGACCAAGAAGAATCGAGCCTCGTTTAAACATTTATAAATCATAAAGAGCAGTAAGAGTACAAGGAAATAAAGAGTGACCAAAGCTAGACTGGAGTGAGAATTTTCTTAGCTCAAAAGGAGAGGCAGGAAATAACAAAGGGGAAAATGAGTAAGCACTTCACAAATTGCAATTTCTCCAAAACTGCTTAACGGGCAAATAAACCAGGGGAAATACATGCTCTAAACAGGACAAAGGGTGATATCCTTAATAAGAAAAGAGCTCATGCCAGAAGTTAATAATAAAAGCATTAAGTTCCCCATAAATAAAAGGGAAAGGGAACAAAGACGATTTAAAACACAGACATATCAATGGCTAATAAACATTTGATCATTTTTCAACTCTGTTCATTATTAAAGAAATAGAAGTTGGAATAACAATGAGATGCTATTTTTAACCTATCAGATTAACAGAACTATAAAAAATGAGAATATTTGATTCCGAGGATTGAGCTCAGTGACATAGACACAATCTACACAGCGGGAAAGAACGCAAAGTGCTTCTAGCCCTGAGGAAGGAACATGGCGGCCATTGTGAGACCCTTAAAAACATCTGTAACCCTCACCTCCAAAATTCTGTTTCTGGAAGTCTAAAGAGGGAAATGATTTGAAATGAAGAAAGGGTTGTCTGTCAAAGACATTTATCGCATTGCTGCTTGTAATATTAAAATTTGGGGAATAAATGAAGTTTCCCCAAATGAGGGCGATATTAAACAAATTAGAATAAAAATTACAGCCACTCAAATATCTATAAAATATTTTAAATAATCTCATAAAATGCCTAGGTTTTCATGTAAAATATAAAATTAGAGTGTAAAGCGTTACACGAAGAATGAAATCAAAGGTATGAAATAATAGATAAAAATGACCAGAGTGGATGATAATAAAGCGTTCATAAAGGTTTTATCTGGCTGGTAAGATGAGGGGTAGAGTGACCATGTAATTTATTTTCCAAGAGGGGACACACTGAAACGTCTGTGAGAAGGGACATATCAGGGAACATTCTTCTGCCAGTAAAGCCAAAAGGCTATGTTACTTTTTATTAAGGCCCCTACCCTAAATATTTTTCGGGCAAGGACTACTTTTATAAAAGAATCCTTTCTAATTATCAAAGTGATGCGTGCTCAATGTAGAAAATTTAGAGAACATAGAAGATGACGAAATTTGAGAAATTATACTGATGTAAATGGTGGGTAAGTCGTGGCTCATTTGCAGGTGGTTTGGGAGAAGTGCGGCTGAGAAACCACTTGGGATGAGAAACACGGGAGGGCAGTGGACAGATTTAATGTTGGAGAAGCACACATTAGGCCAGAAGGAATTTTTGCGAAGGATTGAGCCCTGTCTCTGAAGTCATCGGAGTTGAGGCTGGCTGACCCCTTCAGGGATGTTCTTAAAGAGAACTGAAGGCTCCCTCAGAGACACCAACCCTGAGACCTGGGGTTCTTTGGAAGACCAGTCAGGGACCAAAGTCAGCTGCTAGCTTTCCTGCAGGAGGGGTTCTACCCCGGAGACCTAGGGAAGTGTGGGTGGGTCATCGCGGGCAGCAGCAGCCACAGCCCCACCAGAGAAGCGTTTGGTTGGGCAGGGAGTGGGCGGAGCCAAAGCCATTCTCAGAACTCTACTTTATATTTGAGTATACTCTTTTCAAAGTTGTTTTACATGCCTATATAATTTTTTAATGTGTTGTTTTATTGAACATGGAACAGTCTCAAGATTCAGAAATCCCTTATTCCCCCTAATTGTAACCTCCTTTTTCCCCCTGAAGGAAACCAAAATCCTTACCTCTTCTTATTCCTCTGGCCTATTCTTAAATCCTTCTAAATGGAATCATACAGTATACACTCTCTTAGTGTGGTTTCCTTCCTCCAACGTTATACTTGTGAAATTTCTCTGTGTGCTTACTTTAGAGCATTTAATTCTCACAGGGACACCAAAAGGTAGAGAAAAAGTGATCAACAGTTTGCTATGGAGAAAAGGAAATAACCACAAAGAGATTATGTGGCTTTCCCAAGGTCACATAAGGAGGGACTGGCCAGTAAGTGGTACCTAGATCTCCAGGCTCCGGGTTAGCACCCCCCGAGAAGTATGGTTTTGTGCAAACAGTGTGGGAACTGGGTTTACTCCTATCTTGGCTCTCCTCATCATTTCGGTGAGGTTGGGCAAGTCATTACGCTCTCGGAAACTTGCATGCCTCCCTTATAAAACGGAACCCTGACATCAATGCCTCGTGGGCACTTAGTTAATATTTGTTAAGTGGATGAACAAATGAGTCAGGCTGTCAGGAGAAAATGAGATCATGTGTATAAAATCGAGTATGGTGCTTGTCACTTTTCCAGCACTCAACTAAGAAGAGCTCTAGGTGGCCTTGAAAAGGGGGTCTCATACCAGGGGAAGCTTCCCCCCGCCCATGCAGGACTAATTCTGACGCAGCAGTTAGAATGCATTAAAATATAAGAACAATCATCTGGGAATTTGCAACGTCTGAGCACTGGATGTTATGCAGGTGACCTGGATGACCCATTGTACACTCAGTGTCACCTAGAAGGTTCAGTCTCGTGACAGCTCCTCTCATTAACCCTCTTAAAGGCTTTCAAAGTGTTTCCCAGACCCCCCACTTGCTCCTGGCTTTGGCAATGTGGACACAAATGTCAGCTTTTCAAAGCTAATCTCTCCCTGAGTTTTTGACATGCATATAGTGCTGCTGAATTTGCAACAACCTCTGGGACAGCATAGGTTTGCTCAAGCGGAATGTAAGAGCCTTCCAGCTGGCAGGCCGAGCTGAGAAATCTAAGCGTTCATCTAAGTTAGTTTGTACCTAAATGCTCTCTGGGGCATTACTTATTTTTCAACTTGCTCTTGCTGGGAAAGTTCCATCTTCGAAATGTTAAGTCACCGAGCCATAAAAAGATGTGACATGACCATAGCCAGCAGGCAGTGTCAGTCGGTTTGCATGGTGCTAGCCATGGGGAGTTTGGGGATGGATTTCTAAATATTGTGGCATCACAGGATAAGAATCCTTTCATATGTAATAGCTACCATGACATTTTATTGAGCACTCAGTATGTGTCAGACTCTGGTAGCTACTCTTTCGGTTCATCTTTACAATAACTCCCATGAGATAGAATTATCATCTTCATTTTATGGAGAAGGAAACAGACCCAGAAATGTTAAATAACTTTTTCAAGGTCAAACAATTCCTGAGGGGCAGAGCTGGGATGGGAGCCTAGTGCGGCCTGATTTTAATGCTGGTTCTTCCCTCTGTGATTAGAAGCAGGAATGAGGAGACTCTAATGAGAGAGGTCTAGAATGTGAGTCCCAAGGAAGAGACGCAAACTGACCTTACTAATATGCGTGGGTCTGTGGGAGTGGGCACCATGTTTCTCCGGAGTCCAAATGACTGAATCATTAAAGGACACACCTGCCGTGGCTAGAGGGGAGCAGATGTTAGCACACCTGCCAAGAAGGTCAAGTGCCTCAACCTTGACCCCAGGTGATATTTGTTCAAAACAGGCTGCCTTCAGGCGCTCTGGAGAAATGGACACAGTTTTTCATATTTCTCTCCCACCACCAAGGGGAGGTGCACTGTCAGTCTATCTCGGTTCTTTATTTAGTATATCACTTCTGTTCGCCAAAACATCCATTCCAAATATGAGTGCTTAAAATAATGATCATGATAAACAAAACGACAAATGTACCCTTAGGTAACCTCCAAAAGTGAGGAAGGAGACAGAAACATGTTGCTTTCCGTGAGGGCCAGGCCCTGCTGCACCTTTGCATTAAGAGATGTGTCTCTGTGCATTACCCCCCTGCTCCTTCTCCTTTGTCTTTAGGGCCACTTAGGTGTTTAAGGTAACCTCTGTTCAAACTGGCGCTTGAGCCCCAAATTCATTCTTCCTTTTTAGATGCGCTCCCCACCATCTCTCCCTAGCCACGTCTCCCCAGGGCCACTTGTCCCACCAGCCCAGGCTCGACTCCCACCTCACCCCCTATAATTTACTCTCCTCAAAGCGTCCAGCCTTGTCATTTCCACCACACGAATCACATTCTGTCTGCGGTGAATTTTGTCTTCCAAATCAGCTACACCAACATATCTCCTTGCACACGTTCTTACGAAGTGATACTGAGGCTCCTCCATCAATAGTAGAGTCCATATTCTCTCCCCCTGATGCTGGACAAGTTTGGGGGATGGCCTCCATGAGTAGGACACAGCGGTCGTCCCAGACTAAATTAGAAAAAGGCAGTACAAGCCCCCCCTGGGCTCTCTCCTGGGATGTGGCCCTGGTCATCCAGCCACCCTCTTTTGCGGAAGCCAAGCAGGCACACAGAAGGGCCAGGTGCAGTCCACCTGAGGTCCCAGGGGAAATCCAGCCCCGCCCACCGGGACATGAGAGAGCAAGCCTTCAGATGACTCCTGACTTCAGCCTTGGAGCTGCTGCCCCCGCTGCACCAAATGGTGCAGAGATGAGCTGACTCAGCCAGGCCCTGGCCGCAGGACAGGTCTCTGAGCAAGAAAGATGTCTTTGTGTGAAGACGCCAAGTTTAGGGGAGGTTTGTTACGTACCAAGGAGATCAGAACTCTATGACTCCTTTGCTTAAAAGCATCTCAAGTCTTCCTTGTGCCATGTAAAGAAACGCCAATGTCCTTACTTTGGTCTACAAAACTGTGAGAGGACTAGTCCCCGACAGCCCCTCCCATTTCTTCAGCCCTGTGGTCCCTGCGCTGCAACCACAGGCTTCTTCCTCCCAGTTGGATCCACTAAGCTGGTACTGACCTCAAAGCCTCTGTTCTTGTGGCTCTTTCTGCCTGAATGCTGTTCCCTGGGTATTAGCGCACCTGGCTTCTGTTCATAATTCAGGTTCCAGCTCAAATGTTCACTATTTTCTGCGGACTCACCCCTAGGGTCTCTTCCGATTAGGGGTCACATATATAAGATTAGATGGTCATTGTGACGGGTTTTTTTTTCACCAGCCATGTTCAGATGCAGAGAGGCAGGCATGTAACAGGTGCAGAGCAGAATTTAAACAGCTTTGGAGCCTTGTCAGGTGAGTTCATTGTTCATGATCCCTTTGAAAGTGACTCCGTGTCAGTAATAAGTACTCCTTCCAGAATCTCTGAGGGTGCTTTCAACCAAGAAAATATGCTAATATTGAAAGAGTCAATCTCAAAGGTGTGTTTATCAGGTGCTTTGGGGCTATTTTTTGGCTCACCTGCAGTCACAGAGAGAGAACAGAAATTCCATGGCTCTCCTCAATCATCTTCAACTCTTTATTCTTCTGAAATGTATTTATTGACTGTCCACTATGAGCAAGGAGGCTATATTCTAAGGGGAGGGACAAATACTAAACAAAGAATAAAATAAAGTGCATCAGCATGTGATAATATAGGAGGGATGAAATGTATCATCCAAGGAGGCTTGGATGAAATGTATCAGTTAGCCATGCAGCTATCCATGGAAGAGTGACCCAGGAAGAAGGAACAGCAGGTGCAAAGTGAGTATGTGTGAGTATGTGTGGTATGTTCAGGGATTAGCAAAAAAGACAGTTTGACTGGAATGCTGTGAGGAAGGAGGTAGGGTTCTAGAAACACCATGGCTACATCTTATATGGACTTGTATGTCAAGGGCTTTTGCTCATGTTCTGAGGGCAATGGGATACATCATTTGGTTTCAAACAGGATGTGACATATATTCTGGCTGCTGGGTAAGGAGAGGCAGCAGAAGGACAGAGAAGAAGCAGGAAGACTCACTGGGAGCCTCTTTCAATGATCCAGGAATGGGGTGACAGAGGCCTGCAAGAAGGTGTTAGAAGCTGGAATAGTGTTTAAGTGGCTGTATTTTGGATATATTTTAAGCACAGAACCAACATTTGCTGATAGGTTAGATATCCACATTGAGAAAAATGATGTTAACGGTGACTCCCAAGTTTTTAGTCCGAGTCATTGTGAGAATGGAATTGCCTTATACTGCCATGATTGAGATAGTAAGAGAAACAGGTTTGGAGAAGATAATCAGAAGTGTCAGGAATCCTATTTCATACAGTTTATGGTTGAAATGCCTCCATATCTATTAGACATCCAGGTAGATATATTGTACAGACAGCTGGATACATGAGTATAGCTTTCAGAGAAGATTAGTCTAGAGATATAAATTTGGTGTCATCAGAGCATAAATGGTATTTACAATCACAAGTCTAGAAGGATCTCACTATGAACTGGAGATAGAAAAAAGGAAGAAGTCCAAGAAGTGAGATGTGGAGATTTTCAACATTTACAGGGACGATTGGCCAGTGAGGTGGGAGATCAGAGTGGCATGTGGAAAGCTAAGAACGTGCTTGAAAGGGCGCCTGGGTGTCTCTGTTGGTTTTGGCTCAAGTCATGATCTCAGGGTCCTGGGATCCAGCCCGCACTGGGCTCCACACTCAGTGCGGAATTTGCTTAAGGATTCTCTTTCTCTTTCCTTCTGCCCCTCCCCCTGCTTGCTCTCCCTCTCTCAAATAAATAAATAAATAAATCTTTAAAAAAAAGAAAAAAGAACGTGCTTGGAGAGGGAGGGAGCAATCAACTGGTTGAAACACTGGAGCACAGCGGAGTAAGATGCTTGTTGAGAATTGCCTTCGTTGCATTTGGAGATGAGCAAGTTGCTGGCATCTTTGACAGGATCTATCTTGAGGGTGGAGAGAGGGTGAAAACCTCAATGACACTGGGTTCAGGAGAAGATAGGAACAAAGGAAATGAAGATAATGACTTTATTCTAGGGTATTTTTCCTGGAAAAAATGAGTACGGATCCCTGAAGAGGGATGTGGGGCAAGTGATGGGTTTTTTTTAATATAAAAAACTTCAACATGTTTGTATGCTACTGAAGAAGAGTGAGGAAAGTTGGTAATACACGGTAGAGAGGAAACAACAGGTAGATCCCCAAGGGAGGAGCTGGCCAGAGAAAGAAGAAAGAAAGTCAATCAACAGAAACAAGAGAATATGAGATGTCTATGTTGGCAGATGGAGATAGTGATGGGCATGCATGAAAATAACTTTCTGATTGCTTTTATGATATACAAGGAAATAGGAAGCGAGGTAACTATTTGGGAGTGAAAATGAGAGAAGAGATAACAGGGGTTTGGGAAGAAGAAAAGGGTCAACCAGGAGAGTGGATGAGTAAACGGATTAGGGAAATGCAGTAGAATTAGTGACAACACAAAAAGTCCACTTCAAGTTAGTGGTCAAGCATTTAAGGTTAGATCAGTCACTATAACATTTGCCACATTCAGCATACATGGAATAGGTATAATGTTGGGTTTAAACAGGTGTAAGTTTTTTTGGATGATGTGAACTGAATTGTGTCCTCCCACAGTCCATATGTTGGGGCCCCACTCTCCAAAATGACTGTATTTGGAGGAAGCACTTTTAGGAAGTAATTATGGTTAAATAAGGTCCTAAGTGTGGGGTCCAAATCTGATAGGATTGATGGTCTTATAAAAAGAAAAAGCATGAAAGAGGGATTTTTTTCTTCCTACTCATATACCAAAAGGAGGCCAGATGAGCACATACTGAGAGGCTGCTGTCTGCAAGCCAGGAAAGAAAGCTCTCACCAGGAATCAAATGGACTGGTACCTTGATCTTGGACTCCCCAGCCTCTAGAACTGTCAGAAACAGATTTCTGTTGTTCCAGTCCCCAGGCTATGGTATTTGATATTGTAGCCTGAGCTAAGAAATCAGGTGAGTGTGATCAAGGAAAGGGAGCCAAGGTTGTTGAGGGTGTGTACGAGAGAACGGTTATGATCACAGCCCATGGAAACTAGATCAGGTGAGAAGGGAAGGGATGACGTTGTGGGGTGAAAGGTGGTACAACTGTTGAATATGATAAAATCAATGAATTATGGACCTAAATTGATCAAAGAGTCCAGAGAGTCTGGTACTTGATGGGGATGCAGTGGAAAGCTAGGAGGCCATGGTCAGGAAGTGGGATGCGTTCTGTAAGATCATGGAAGGGGTACAGTAGTTGATGACGACAAAGTCTAGGGTGTGATCAAGGAAGTGGGAAGCTGGTTTATTTGAGGATAAAAGGCTGAGAAACTGAAGCTCCGGAGTGTTAGATTGGCTTTGTGAATACTGGAATAATCAAGGATGACAGTAACTGCTGGGATTAGCGTGACTGTTGAAGTGAGTGACCATAAGCACAGTGCTTACATCTTCAAAGAATGAAGAGCCATGCCCGAGAAGAGCAGTTTAAGCGACTTCAAGGGGGCAGGGTGTGAATAGTGGAGCCTGAAGGGTAATCTTCAAAACTGTGGGTTGTTGGGGAGAGGGAAGAACAGAAAAGTGTCAATGGGGACTAGGGATATATATTATATCTTCCTTAGAGATAGCTCTATCTGTCTATCTGTCATCTATTTATCTATTGTTTATCTGCCTATCACCTATTTCTCTATGTCTGTCTCTCAATTATCTCTATCTATCATCTATCTATCATCTATTATCTATCATTTATCTATCTATCTCACCCTATCTATCTGCCATCTATCTAAGGAAATTATATAGATATCCTTAGATTTATCGAAGGATTGATATAAGAGATAGATGATAGATAGATAGATAGATAGATAGATAGACAGATAATAGATGATAGGTAGATAGATATGATGACAGATCGACAGATAGATATGATAGATAAATAGATAGATATGGTGATAGATCGATAGATAGATGATAGATAGATATGATAGATAAATAGATATAATGATGATAGATAGATAGATAGATAGATCTCCCACCAGCAAGCTCGTAGAGGTAGAAGGAAGGGGAGGGAAAGTAGTTGCTTCTTGAGAGATCTCAGAGAAATTTGAGTGCATAGAGAACTACATTTCAGCTGGGCAAACATGAAGGGCACATTACAGCAGAGGATGATGATGAAGAAGATGTTGCTAATGGTTGCCCGGAGTTCTTGAAGCACCGAGAAGGGGGTCAGGATTTGGGGGTAGCAATGGGGTCAGATTAGGGCAGGTTGAGCTTTCTAAGCATTAGTGTTCAGGTAACAGGGAAGGAGAGCCTGGACTTCTTCTGAAGGCTGACTCAGAGTGAGGGAAGGGTTTTCTGGAATTAGTCACAAAATACAGGGTATCGGTGTTTAGCCCTGCTCCCTAACCCATTCCCGGCCCTTCTTTGCCCCTTCTCTGTGTCCTGAAGCCTACTTTCCTTGCAGGCGGTACCATCCAGGCTACTTATTCTCTTGACCCCCAGTTGGCTCTGGCCAGTGGGAAGCTCTCACAGGAGATCTAAAGGCCGGAGGAGATGGACGTCGGTATTTTTCCTCTGCTTCCTCCCTGCCTCCTAGCGATTCTGGCAACGGCTACCTTCCTCTGCGTGCCAGCTCTGTGGCAGCCCCTCTTCAACGGCCCAGCTCATGCCGGTCACGGGCTGGTGATTCTTCTGCCTGTGCTGGTCCCTTGATAATCGCCATCCTTGCTGATTCCCACATCCCTGCCCATATGCCGTCCACCGAACCCTTCATTAACTTCCCAGCTGAGTGACCCATTGGTTCATGCCTGGACCCTAGTGGTCTTACCTTTGGCTACTAAAAGGTGTGCCCACTTCCACATGTCCAGTTGCGTTCAGCACAGTTCTGGCTTACATGATTGGTACCAGTGTAATTATTAATAGCACTCCCTTTCACTTCCAAAAGTGTTCCAGTTTTTGGCTAATCATATGGTTACCCTACCTCTGGTCCCCTGGTTCTATGGTCCCAAGTACCTATAAATCTGAATCTCCAGGTGACCTTCTCTCTGACTGGAGTCTTCTTAATCTCTTAGAGTCTCTCCTGTGAGTTGAGGGGCTGGGTAGCTTGGACACGGAGGAGAGAGAGGAAGAGCCCAGCCTGGTCTTTATTTTCATTCTTTTGGCACAGCAGGCTAAAAGCAAAGGACAAAACAGATCGCATCTTGTTTATGATTTACATTTTTCCATGCTTAATCGTGTATAATGAAGAGACACTTCCCGATGGTCATCGGCTCATCAGCTCCCCATCCTCCCTTATTTTAGATACATATAATGTCAACCCAAATAGCGTGGCACAGGTGAATTGAGAAACATCAAGTGGCTTCGCAGCCTTGGACAAGTTAAGCTAAGCTCTCTTGGCCTCGAATTCCTTCTTTGTAAATGGGAAGATTCATTGTACCTGCTTAACAGGGCAACTAGGATTCAATGAGTTAATACATAAAGAGGTGAAATACTGCCGACACATACTAAGCGCTATGCAATTATAACCTTCCCACACACGCACAGACACACAGGGATGGGGAAAGGGGAGTCCTTGCGGAGCGAGAGAAAGTGATGCTCTTTTGCTAAGAACACAGCACTGGGGCTCTGAGGCAATACAATGTTACAAATCACTGTAGTTTTTTGCAACAAGGGGCTATTTCCTGTCTGGACAGGGTATGCATTTCTAGAAGCGAGAAGAAGAAACTCGTGCTTGCTTCAATACAAGTCTCTTCGGAGAAATCCAACTTTGATCTCCCACAGACCCACCCCTCTGGAAAATGTGGAACAGCCTCTGGGAACCTGGAGTTTTAGTGTTTGTCCACGCTAACCAAATGAATCAAATCAGCGTTTATTTTTATGATCCGACATAAATTCTGGGCGGGGGCAGGGGTGGGAGGAGAAGGGTGTAGCAGCTGGGTCTAACCAGAAGGCAGACATCATGTAATCATTTAGACAGAGGAAGTATAATAGAATTGTTAAGCTGTGATAAGAGAGTAACTATAGAGACGGGGGGGGGGGGTGGATTCTAAAGGGAGCCCTGGAGCTGAGGGAGAAAACTCCTAGAAGGATAAACATGGAAGAGCTTCCAATCTCATTGCAGAAACGGGGGCTGGAGACCAGTGGGTGGCAGAAAATCTCTCTGGCTTGAGGGAGCCCCAGGCTGACCCACAGTCACCGGGTGAGGGAGAACAACTCTCAGGTCAAGCCCGGGGGGCAGGCATGCAGAAGGAGTTACGGGCCCTGTGGGGGTGCATGGCCCAGAGAGCATGGTGTCCACATCAGGAGGGAAGGAAACGACCCCCCCCCCACCCCCGCTGCAGGGCTAGCGCCTCTGTATCCAAAAGGAATCCCCAGGGGCACTGCTGTTGGAGGGAGCTGAAGAGTCCTTTCTCTGCAGGAACCTGAAACACCTCTGTGTATAGCTTAGGCTGGTCCAAATTCAGGTGGGGCCGTGGGCACCCGAGAAGGTCAATTCTGAGACATTAGGAGACAGCTCGTATTCTATTTCTCTGTTAGATGAACTATCCCAATTTCTCACAGCCCTTCCTTCTATAGCATGATGTTCCCACTCGCACTGACTGAAAACTCTCCCTAGCTGCATCCGTTGCAGTATGCCAGAGGTATCATACTGGTAAAGAGTAACCAAAAACAAACAAGCAAGCTTCCTGTGCCTAGATAGAAGAGTTTCAGGAAATTTTTGTTAGCTTTTCTAGCAGCTCTCCAAAGGTCGTATTTAAGTTAATACATTGTGCCCCAAACACTAATCACTTACACGCAAATAAAACTCACCTTACCTCTAGTTATTATTACGGATATTATAGGCTTTCAAGCTATCGGAAAATAGACTTTGCGTTTTTATAATTGCAATATTAAAGACTTGGAAATGTATTATGAGGTAAGCATTTCTTTGAGTGGCATCCATTTTCCGACTCATTACCAGGAGGGGACATTAGATAATCTTCTGATGGCATTGGGTAAATCTATTTCTCGAAACTGTTCTCCTGGGATAAACAGATACTCATCATTTTGTTCTCTGTGGTGTCTCTAACTCTCAAAATGACTGATGGGCCATCATGTCACGCCATGGGGATGAAATGCGTCCGCCCTGGGGTTGGCTTTTGGTTTCCTTAGCAACTCTCTCCTGGGGACATCACGGCAGCCACGTTTATTCAAAGTCAGGATTCTAGCAACCACAAAAAAAATGACAGTATTTCAATGGAGATTTTCATACACCTAAATTAACTTTGCTCAAGAGAGATGCATTTTTGCATGGCTGTCATTTTTTTTTTTTTTAGTTTGTGTGCTACTTCTCATTAGAATAGCGCATTCCACCCTCTGAGGAGAGTTGGCTGGGAAGGGAGAGAGCTGGGGGTACAGATTAGAGCGGCTTAATAACCCGAGTCCCAAAGAGGAAGTGGTTTTCTCTTAGCGCCAGTTTCCCGTATAGCCCTGAGGGGAACTAATTTAGAATCTAAGCAAGCCCGTCAAATACATGGTCTCCCTAGTACCATGTTATTCAGTCCAAGGAGAAATAACTTCGTCTTTCCCATTGCTTTTCCAGAAAAGCTGGTCTCTGTGTGAGATTTATTACCATTTCCTTCCAGGGTTTCTGAAGCTTGGCACCGCTAGTAACTTGAATCTGATCATTGTTGGGGGGGACGGGGAGGGGTTGCCTTGTGTACTGGAGGTTGTTTAGCAGTATCCCTGGCTGGTAGAGCCCCTCCCCCACTGGGACAACCCAAAGTCTCCAGGCATTGTCAAATATCCCCTGTGGGGGCAAAATGGCTCCAGCCGAGATCTACTGTCCAAAGGAAAACTATGGTGTGATCCCACGGATGACTCATCGTCATTTTTCCTAGATCAGTCCTTTTTTCAGCTTCCTAAACTAGATAACCTGTGTCCCAGGTGCTGGAGAGCCCATGCCCGTCCCGTCCACTAAAGAGAGCGACGTTCTATTTGCACACAATTTTGCGATCACGGTCACATCCACGTCCTTGTTAGAGGTGATCTGACCTATCATTTCCCATCTCTGCCATAGCTACCCACTATCACACCCCATATTTTTTTTATGAGGGGATGCATGTCACATGGAAGGCACTAACGCCTCCCAGCCCCAAGACGTGGAAGCTAATGGCATAATAAAATTAAAATGAGACAGGGAGTCCTGGAGAGCCTAGCGTGGATCCCACAGGACACAGCTTTACAGAATATTGTTTCTACTTGCGCCTACAAGTAACCACAAAATTAGACACATCCGAGGGGGATATTTATGTAACACTTGTCAGCCCTAGAAGACCACTAGTGTTTTTTCCGCCAAGATCTACCTATAACAAAATTTCTAAATTTAATTTCTAAATCTGTAAAAACGTATGTGCAGCTCCTTGTACTTCCGTGTGACCAAAGCGACCTTTCTAGAATGAAGGTATCACTCTGTAAATCCTGTATATGGAGAACCAGGGTTGTCTGATCACGAAAAGTTGATAGGGTTATCCAAGTTTTTTCTAGAGCCTCCACAATGCGGTTAGAACTGGCCTGATCTGGAATTGAGACAGCGCTGGAAAAATTCCAGGCGAGTTAGCGCCAGGCACGATGCGTCCCAGCACAGGTCCCGCCGTTGTTTGCTGGTTGTGTCGGAACCGGTTTTAGTCTTAGGATGAAGCCTAAGTGACAAGAGAGATGGAAAGACTGTGGGTTTTTACATGTGATTGACTTTTCAAGCCAGCACTGACTGTGTGATTTCGGGCATCTTATTTTACCTTTCTGAGCTCCCTCATCTGTAAAGAGTCTAATGCACCCATCCCAGGGTCGTCTCGGGGATGGGAAAGAAGGCAGGGAAGCCCTGAGCAGAACGTCCAGCCTGGGAATGAGCCGCTCCCTGTGGCCCGGTTACTCCATGCTGACAGCACTTACGACACGCACAGCTCACGCTGTGTGCAGAGTCCTCTTCCACTCAGATGACCAGACCCTTTGTGTTTATTTGAAGAACAAGGAATTCCTGCAAATTCCTGTCTACCTCGGAGGTATCCAAATGATAAGGTCAGCCTGGCTGGGTCAGATACACCTGGGAGCCTGTTAAAAACCATGATGCCTGCTTCCTACCCTAGAGCTTCTGATTCGGCGAACGCTAGGACCCGGGAAGGCGGGCTTTAGAAAGCTCCCGAAGAGTGGCAGTGAGCTATTTCTCACCCCGGGGGTGAGGGTATTCACTTTGTGGAGACTCACCGAAGGCTACGCTCTTCTGCATGTACGTGACAGCTTGCAGAAGACTTCCATAAAAGTTTAATTGAAGGTAAAATATCTCCCTGGACAATTCTGATGCACAGTTGGTTTGGAGAGCCTCTGGTTTATACCGTATCCAAACCACATCGAAAAGCCAGAAGTGACAAATAGGATTTTTTTCATTGCTGATGACAGAATTATTGGCCCAACAGTTTTTGGCCAGCGGAAGACTTGCTTCCCAGAGCTGCAGGAGAACGGATCTTGACAACACCTACGCATCGAGTAGTTTGAGCCTTTCTTGCTACCAGTTGGGGAAACCGAGAGCCAGCAGAGGGAGAGAATCGCCGTGGGTGGCCCCGGGAAGAGCTGGCAAAGTAGACAGGTGACCAGGTGGCCATTCCTGTCCTGTCTCTGTGAGAGGTAAGTCACGGGTGAAAACCTACCCACGTCTCAAACTCAGCGCCGTCCCGGGACACAGAACCAGTTCCAGACTGTTTTGGAACTCAGCTGTTTTGCTGCTGGGAAATCAATACTTGAGGGACAAGTCATGGTGGGAAGAGAAAGGTTGCTTTGTTCAGGAAGCCAGCAACCTGGGAAGGTGCGGGAACTAAACTCTTAAAGACCATCTTCCCCATTAAAGGAAGCTGGATGGGTGAGTGTGGTGGTGGGTACTGAGGGGGGCATGTAGAATTGCACGGAGCACTGCGTGTGGCACATGGACAGTGAAGCTTGGAACACTGGAAAAATGAAATTAAATTAAAAACAAAAATAAAGGAAGCTAGAGTAGGTTAAAGGGGAAGGCACAGGGAAAAGGGAAGGGGGCTGTGTGCCTGAGAAGCAGGTGCCCGGGGCGGGGGGTGAACGGGGAAGAGAGGGGGGACGGCTAGTTGTATGCTGACCTGACCCTGAACAGACTCGCTGGCATCGGTGGCCACTGTTTTCAAATTCGGTCAGGCTTTGTCTTCTGTGAAGTCTGGTCCTTCGCTCCTCAAGGGCAGTGGTCTGCGAATCTCCAGGAAGGTCGAGGAGTGCTGCTACAGACCGTGAGACTTGGGTCAGCGAGCAAGGAGTTCAGACGACTGAAGCCAGTTCAGCCTTCAGACCAGCTGGAGGGCTATTCAAGGACTAGATGCGCCAAAAGGTTGGCCTTGGTTCCCTGATATCACACCACTAATCAGAGCTTTGACCTGGACTCAGTGCCCGGATGGAAACTGACAAATCTTGCCTGCTTTTCCACAGCTGATACTGACCCACACCTTTCACTTCCCTTAAAACTTCAAGGAATAAAAAGCCACAATAATAAAGTGCTTTCGAGCTTGTACTAAAGAGCTCCCCTTTATGGCAACTGTGTTTCTGAAATCAGAGTGCATCTCCTCAATTGCAAGACCCTCGCTGAACCTCCAACACTGAGAATGGGGAAAATGGGTGGCTAATTGCTTGTGTCTCGACTGCAGCTCAACTAGGAATTAAAGGCTGTAATACTGTTGAGGGGAAGATTGCAAATTGTGTACAAAGTGGCATACTTCTACTTTTCTTGTCAAAAGTGGTTAATTTCCTCCTGAAGAACTCTAGCCGCACACTGTTTTATCCAGCATTGAATAAGAGAAAGAAATTGCATTTTTAAGCTCAGTAAGTACGGTATTTATTTGTACTTTCACTTAAGAGATGAACCACTTAAGTGTTATACAAAATGTCAACACGTCTACATGCAGGGTGTTCAGAGACAATTGCTGGGATTTTGACTAGGGGTTTAGTGTCCAATTTGCTAACTTTATTTACTTATTTCAGTTCTGGATAAATAAATAGGGTGAGTTAACTTCACAAAACTATGAGAATTTTCTCTCTGTGGTGATTAATAAAAGAAGCAGGGAGAAATACACTGTCCCTGTCTTAATCAAACATGTAATGGATGAAATATTGGTTTTAACCTAAGAAAATCCCAGGATTCTTTTTTTTTTTCTAACTAAGTCAAATGCTGTGAAAACTAATGATTATCATTCTGGAACAGTATATTTAAAAATATACACACTGGATAAGTGGATTGAGAGTAATTTGACAGATTCTGGAATGACACAGTAAATAATTTCAGTTTGACCCTCACAATTATCCTTCAGGGTTAGGATAATGTGCTCATTTTCCAGATGAGGAGACTAAGTCACAGAGGGGGTTCAAAAGTGGAATCCATGCAGGTCTGTTTGAACACGCCTTCTTCTCCTGCCTCCCTGGTGATGTTTATCAGTGAACAGCATTCATGCATTCAAAAATATTGGGAGAGGGCCTTGGGATGCAGTCATGGCAGGCAGAGGCACAAACGAGGAAGTGAGGCACCATGAGGAATAACTAGTAAATAAAAGTAAAGTCAGTGTTATGAAGGGGAAACAAGGCCAAGAAACAATGGAAATCATAAGCCAACATAGTCCATGAACAGATGCCTAGAAAAATGCGTATCTGTGGAAGAGACAGCAGGGTTCCTGGAGAAGCACAGGCCATGACCTGTATCCATTAGTGGGTCGATGCTAAATGAACAAATCTTTTGTAAAATTTCAAAGAGAAAGGAAAAGAGTTTTATTCGAGCCCACGTTTGGACAGCTGCCCAGGTTACACAATCTTCACAAAGAAGAGGAGGAAGGAACAGTTGGTGCACAGTTAAATGTGTTTACACATTTAGAGTTACAAGTTACAAATCATTACGGAGTCACAAATCGTGAGGAAGGACATTCCAGAAAGCTACAGGCTTTATCTTGTGTTTTTAGTATGTGCAAGGCTGTATGACTTTACTCTTATGGGATCCAGGGTTTTCTTTTTTTTTTATTGTTTTATTTTGTTTTGTGTTTCTTATCTTTATGTTTGGAATGCTCTTTTGGGGTTATTTTTTTCTTTTAATGAAGCAGACATACAATGAGCTCAGGGCAGAAATAAAGCCCATGCTTTGAGGTCTTGTTGAGTCATTTTGACCTTGATAAATGTTAAGGTATAGCTTCTCTAGGAGCCCACAAGCTAGGCCCACAAACATTAAAAGCTGGAAATTTCTTTCATCAAGTGAAACAGCAGACGGTCTCCTAAGCCCACAGACATCACCGAAACTTTGAAAGTATTTTCACATACTCATTGTGATGGGTTGAATGATGGCTCCTCAAAAAAGATGTGTCTACGTCCCAGGATCTGTGAATGTGACCTTGAAAAAAAGACAGACGTAATCCAATTAAGGATCTTGAGATGAGGTCATCTTGATTTCCCCCTGGAAGTCCTAAATCTTGCGAGTATCTTCAGAGAGAAGAGAAGACCCAAACGCAGAGGAGAAACCAGAGGCAGAGGTCAGAGTTAGGCAATGACAAGTCAGGGGATAGCTAAGAACCATCCGGAAGATTCAGGGAGGGATTCTCCTCCAGAGCATCTCAGAGGAGCCTGATTCTGCCAAGAGTTTGATCTCAGATTTCTGGCCTCCCTAACTGGGAGAGGATGAATTTGTTGTTTAAGTCACTAAGTCTGTGATCATTTGTTAGGGCAGCCCTAGGGACCCAGTACACTTTTCTTATCCCCATTTTATAGATAAAGAAACTGAGGCTTCAAATGGCAAATAGATTGCTCAGTTCACACAGCTATCAAGAGGTCAAACCAGAGATGGAATCTGACCACAGAGACTCGGCTCAGAACCTCACACTGGTGCCCTGAACCCATCTCCAGGAACGGGGCCACATTTCTTGGGTTGGGCAGGTAAGCTCTCTCAATGGGGCTCGAGGCACCTTTCCAGACCTCGCGTTCACCACTTCCCATCCCCACCACTCAGCACATCCTGTGTTATATTGAGTACCTTGTCATTCATGTGTGCATTTCTAATAAAAACAGCTACCATGGATCCTAGCACCTGCTATGTACCAGGCTCTATCCTCGATTCTTATATTCATAGTGTATTAACTCCCCCAGAATTTATGATCCCCATTTTATAAATAAAAGCATCAAGGCTGGGGCACCCAGGTGGTTCAGTTGCTTCAGCATCTGCCTTCAGCTCAGGTTGCGATCCCGGGGTCCTGGGATCGAGTCCCACATCGGGCTCCCTGCTCAGCGGGGAGTCTGCTTCTCCCTCTCCCTCTTCCCTTTCCTGCTTCATGCTCTTTCTCTCTCTCTCTTTCTCTCTAATATAAACAAATAAGACCTTTTAAGAAAAAAAAGAAAGGATCTAGGCTTGTAAGATGAGCTAGTAAATATTGGAAGTACTGGGCCAGCTCAAAAGTCACTTCCTCTATAGAAATCATTCTGGATTTTTCTTACCACAGCAGAAAATTACCACCTCCCCTATGCTTCTTATCATTTGGACCCACTTCTAACTCTATCAATCTTTCATTCCTTCAACACTTAGCTATGGAGCAAGTGCTTTTCACCAGGTACCAAACTTGGAAATGATGACACGGAGAGGAAAAAAAAACAACCCCCATGGGAGCTCATGGCCAGGTGGGAAAAAGGGACACAGAGAACAATGTAAAAGTAGACTACAATGAGTGTTTGGAACGGTTAGACTCAAGATGCCGTCTAAGCACCAATGAGGAGCATCCCCCTAAATCTACCCTTAGCTGAGAAAGTGATAGAGGTCCTCAACCTTCAAACCCCAGAACCTTTGCACAGGACCCTTTTTATTTCTGCAGAAGCCATCTCTCTTTATTTTTTTATTTCTGCTGCTCAATGAGTTTGCACAAGCTGAGGATGAGTGGATTTTAGAGGAGAAGGAAGAGTATCTGGGGATAGTCCCTCCTGGAAACAGCCTATGCACCCTCCTAAAGCTGGTTAGACTCGAGAAGCAGTTTAACGATAAACTCTGCAGAATTAAAAATGTACAAAAACTTCAAGGCAACTGCTGGCTGGTTTCTTGCCTCCCCTTGAGGGTCAGAATTATGTCCATCAGTCCTGTGCAAAAGGCCTGGGGCTTCCGTGTTGAGTACCTCTTACCACCACAGTCTCAGCTAAAAGGGTGTAAGAGGAGGGAGCCAGTACAAAAAGGAGATGAGGGAAAGCTTCCTCATACAGTGATAGTTTTCACTTTGAGTCATCAGAACTTGAGAAGGCAGCGATCTCAAGCAATAGAAAGTCAGTTGCTTGAAGGCAGTGCTTTATTCACGTTTGAGGGCTCAGGGTGGGCCTCTAGTCGGGAGCATAGCAGCCGTGGGCCAAGCAGCGGAGGGAAGGAGCTGGGGCTCCCGGCCCCCTGCTGCGCCACTTCCTTCTCCACCCTATATTCCATACAAAGTCTGTGGTTCTGGCAGCCCACGTGTCCGGCGCATTGTCGAGTGACATCCCGGTGGCTTGAGACTCTTCCCCATCTCACACTCATTCAGTGACCTTAGTTGGCGGGAGCGGGCCATGTGCCCCTGGGCACATCCCTCAGCTCTGTCCTCTCTTCCAGGACACACAGGTGCAAGCACTCTCGCCTCCGAATGAGCTCGCTGTGCGATCGCTGAATCCCAGATTCTTGATTCGGGCCTTGGAAGCTAGAAGCTCCCTCTCCCATTAGCCTAGGGCAGCCTGCTCAAGCCCAGCTTCCCAGAGAGCTCGTTGGCACTGTTTGGGAAGCAATCCCAGCTCACATCCTAAGAAGAGCGTTCTCCATCCACCTCCGACCCCCGGGGAAGTCACTCCTCGGAAACTGGGTTTGGTCTGGGATGCGACCTGGTGACATCACAACTGAGCTCCCGGCCACGGCCACCAGCCTCGGCACATTCTTGTCAAGGGAAACAAGCTGCGTCCCCTCCCTCCATGTGCAGAGACAGATGCTCCAGCACCCCACTCTGGGGCGGGGGGGCTCAGGGCAGGCTTGCCTTTCACAGGAGAGGGGACAGAGGACGGGTCCATACAGAAGGACAAGCCGGGGGGAAGGGCTACAGAACTTGGCTGTCTTCCCAATCCCTCATTTCATGGAACCACAGTGATTTTAATTAAATACTCCCCCTACTGACTCAGCAAGGGCTGAAAAAGCCAAATGCAGAGCCAGAAGCCTGATAAACAATGTTACCGAAGGTAGTCAGTGTGGAAGGCCGTGGCTGGAGCTTGTCAGCCCTGCCTTCTTGCCTGCCAGGCCCCAGAGCGGGTGACAGCCCCGTCCTTCCCCTCCATGGGACACCCTGCGGGCTCGTTGGAGGCAGGCAAGCTGAGCAAGCAAGAGACACCTTCCTGGACCCCACTGGTCTTGATGGTGAGTCCTTTTCCAAACTCCTACGTGGAGAGCTGCTTCATTTACCCCATAAATCTCTCCTGGATTTTGCAGAGCCGTGCCTAGAAGCTGACTTCTCAGCCTTCTCAGCAGCCCCTGGGAGAAGCTAGAAGAGGACAACTCCGAGAAAGAAGACACTGGAACTCACAGCCCACAGAGCAGTCAGCAGAAAGGCCCAGGCCTTGGACCCAAACCCACATGGGTTCTGATACCAGCTCTTCCCGAGATTCCGGGGTAATTGCTCAGCCTACCAGCCTCAGTCTTCTTATACACAAACCAGAAGGAATACTATCTATTTTATTGGGTGATTGGAAGGGTGGAGACAAAAAATAGCACCTAGCAAGCCTTCAACAACTGGAAACAGCAGCCTTTGGTGGAGCTGCCGAGACGCTGCCAACATTTGGGAGCACTTACGATATTAAATATTTCAGGCATGGTGCTCCATACTCTCCATACCACCTAGGCTCCTTCCATTCAAGGAGAGGGTTCAAGGTCTCGGCAAGGCTGCCCTAGACCCTTCCATTCCAATGCCCTGTGCAAGTGTCTCATCAATTATACCAGTCCTGGTGGTAAAATCAGTTATTATCCAGCAACGTCTCACCCCATACAAGGAGGTTACCTCTTCACCAGTGATACTGAACTTGCCTTGTATTGTTTTTGCCAAATGGCATGTCGATGGAAGCAACAGTGTCCGAGTTCTGAAATCCAGGCCCGAGGGGGCATTGCGTGCTTCTTCTGCTCATCATCTTGGGAGTTTCCTATCTCCCCCATGAGTTGCTGTCCCCCAGCCAGAGCCCCTGGATGGGATACATGACGGAAGCCCACAGCCTGAATCAGGGACACCATAACCAATCTGCAAACCTATGGGCAAAAATAAATGCCCAGTGCCCCATGCCCAAAGTGTCTGTGGCTATTTGTTACTTAGCAAGAGCGGATGAGTCCAGTGTCCCAGGGATTTAGACAGAGAGCAAGGCGAGAGTTTCCTCTATTCTTGGATCCCTGATCTACCTGGGAATTCTACTGTTCCTCTGCACCCAGGATTCAACCAGTTCAGAAGATAAGCACTATCTTTTCAGGATCAGCTCCTGGACTCCCTCCCGACCCCTCTGCCCACGTCTAGGCTACACAAAGGAGAAAACACTAGTTTAGAAGCGACTCTTCCCCAATGTCCCTATCTTACACTTGAACCTTGCCTTTTATGTTCTCTGGCTCCATTAGAACAACTTTCCTTTGGAGTAAAGGTAGTCATCTCTGGCAGCCGCAGAGAGATCTTGTATGTAAGCCCAACAAAGCACTTCTACCACACGGTGAGTTCTTATTAACCAGGAGGGAAAACTGACTCAATCCGGAAATATCCATCAGCCTCCTTAGCAAGGTCTCCTACTGTCTACCCAGTGGGCAGACAGATTGTGGCAGGAATCAGGGCCACACATGTACCTAACAACATGGATCCGTCTTTGCTAAGACTTATCTGGCTATCGCATTGCTAAGTGGCCAGCTTCCAACAGCAACTAACTGCCAGCCCTTAGTATGGTATCTTGGAGGACCATCTTGGTACCTGGTGACTGGTTGATTCCCTAAGCCCCTTCCATCATGGAGAGACATCAGTTCCTTCTCAGGGAAAGAGATATATTCTGAATTTTAATTTATTTTCTCTGCTAGATATACTTCTGCTAATTACTCATACATGTCATTGTCTATTACAGTGTGTGCACGTGCGTGTGTGTGTGTGTGTGTGTGTGTGTGACTGGTCTCCTAGTCCAACTAAGGAGAAGTACCTTCCTTGGAAAGGATGGAGCCTTGCAGAAAAAGGATATGCTTAGAACAAATTTCTAAGATATCGTTTCATGAATCTCATCGTCATATTGCAAGGGTCCATTATCAGGTCTAGAACTGGGAGATACGTCACAGAATTAAACCTAACGATTCACAAGCAAAAATTTTGCTTTGCAATCTTTAGTTCCCCACTGCCATTCAATCAATCAGCCAAAAGGGGCACTAGATTGTTGACTGGGAGCCTTAATCCCACCAAGGGGAAATAGTGTTGATTTAAGCAGTGGAGCGGTAAGTGTTATAAATAGAACACAAGTGTTCTCTTGAGTGTCTGCTATTCTGGCCACTCCCCCAAGGCTAATGAGCAAGACCACCAAGGGCCCACTTCCTTCAGGAAGAAAGGTTTGAGTCATCGCACTAGACAAGCGTTCCCAATCACCTCTGGGAACCATAAGTTCTCTTTATTTAAGAGTCTGGTTTTTAGTTTGTCTCTTTGTTTCTTTGTTCATTTATTTTGTTTCTTAAATTCCACAGATGCATGAAATCATATGGTGTTTGTCTTCTTCTGACTGACTTACTTCACTTGGCATCATACCCTCTAGGTCCATCCACGGTGCCAATGGCAAACTCTCATTCTTTTTTATGGCTGAGTAATGTTCCATTGTATATATACACCACATCTTCTCTATCCATTCATCTGTGGATGGACACTTGGGTGGCATCCATATCTTGGCTATTATAAATAATGCTGCAGTAAACGTAGCGGTGGATGTATCTTTTTGCATTAGCATTTTTGTTTTCTTTGGGTAAATACCCAGTAGTCGGATTACTGGATCATATGGTAATTTTATTTTTAATTTTTGGAGGACCCTCCATACTGTTTTCCACTGTGGCTGCCCCACTTTGCATTCCCACCAGCAGTGCATAAGGGTTCCTTTTTCTTCACATCCTTGCCAACACTGGTTGTTTCTTGTCTTTTTGATTTTAGCCATTCTGGTAGGTGTGAGGTGATATCTCATTGTGGTTTTGGTTTGTATTTCTCTGGTAATGAGTGATGATGATTAAAAAAAAAAAAAAAAGCCTATTAAGAAATGGCACCAGAGCAACACAAATTTAAGGCATAGAACTTAGAAAATATAGATAGAAACAAAGGAAAAACCCACCCATAGTAAACTGAGACCTCCAACCAGCAAGGTTGGCCGCGTCCCACTTCCCTGCTATCCTTGGTGAGCTCCCCAAACCCAAATCCCACCGGTCTTTTCTCTCTGCTCCTCTCGGTTTCTTTGCCCTTAAAGACAACCTCACACTACTCTTTCCACAGCCAGTGCGTGTGTGCCTAATTCTGCGAATGTGCTTTCTTAAACCACAGAGTCCCACGTCAGTCTAAAGTACTCTTAGCTAAACAATCGAGCTAGAAAATGGGATTGTGTTAAATGCCTTTCCCTGCTGCCTCTTTGCTCATTTCTTCCGCTGCCTCTCTGCGTATTTCTTTACCCACTTCTGTTCTTTCGACATGTCAGGGACTCTTTTCTCTGAGTCCCCAGAGCACTATGATTGTGCCTTATTGAAACACACTACCATTATCTGTGTATGGGTCTGAATCTCTCACCTGACTGAGATACTGTAAGTGCTAGGACTATGTCTTAGATCTCGTTCTGCCTTCAGTACCCAGTTAATATCTGGCACATAGTAGACACTTAACAAGGAGGTACAGAAAGAATACATGAGTGAATGAATTTGAATCTATTTAAATACATTTCTGGGGAATGCCATGTTATATTGGAAATTACTCCATCTTGGGAGGAGGGAAACTATTGAGTCTTAGCATCTGTATAACTAGGAAGAACATAGGCTTTATCGAAGACATCACACCTGTTCTGTTGTCTACAAATTATTAACTGTGCTTACCATCATGGCCAACACGATGGTATCTAAGTGAAAACAGAATAATTAATGAAATAAAATAATGTGTAGGGAAAAAATTCAATCTTGTTTAAATTAAGACAGATGAAAAAACTGGTATAAAATTGGGGCACCAGATGGTATCAATACATTACGCTAATTGTCTATTCACATATTCAATTATAGTTTAAATAAAAACTAATATGGGTAATTTATCTCATGGTGTTCGTATGAGCCAGCTGATTATAAATTCCCACAATGTCCAATTTACCCACCAACCTCACACTGCACAATTACTGAGCAAGCAGGGTAGGATCTGTAAGGCATTCCGAGGGGCTGCTGGCTCCCCCGGGTGCTGGGACGGAGGTGTCAGGGGGCAGGAAGTCCGTACTGACTTCCACTTCCCAAGAGTGCGGGTGCCTGATAAAATGCAGGATGCCCACTTAAATTTGAATTTCAGATAAACAAGGGATAATTTTTTAGCACAGCTATGGCAGGAGACACAGACTTTAAAAATTCCCATACTTTCCCACTTTCCCATGTGCTTTCTTATGCATTCCTTTATTCTTTGCCACTTTCCCATGATCCAGGACCTCAGATTCATTGGAAAAGGGGAGACCCCAAGGGGACGATACATCCAGGCAAAGCCTAGCAGCATCTGAAGACAAGTTTGTATTCAGCAGCAACCAGGGCCTCCTGAAGGAGCCGAGAGGGACTGGAGTGAGGGGGGACCAGGTCCTCCGGGCCTCTCTGTGGCTGGATCCTGACCAGAGCCGGCTTTGCTTTGGGCCAGGCCTCGGGACACGTCTACAACAGGCCCGGGGATGACCCCCACTTTCTTGGCACTCCATGCAAGATAAATCTCTGTACCTACTTTGGGGTATCAGAAATTAGTCTAAAACAGGGGAGGCAAGTGCAAATCTTCCGAATTTTCAAAGATGTATAGCTTTAACATAATTGTACATGTACGTAAATGCAGCAAATGTGTATCTGTTGTTTCAATAACGAGCCATTTGTCCTTCCTTGATCATCTTTTTCATTTCTTCCCCATTTACTCCCTATTCAAGTCCTCCCCGAGAGCTCAAAGACTACCTGTGGGACCTTTCTAAACCCTCATAGCCTGAAGGGATTGTCCCCTTTTCTGCATGTACCTCATCTCGCAGTTGAACCTCTTTGTAAGGTATCACTTTATCTTTCGCGGGGATTTGTGTGTTTGACTTATCTCTCCTTTAAAACAGAGACTCCTTGAGATAAAGAATCACATCTTTAGTTTCCAGGGAGCACATTCAGCGCCCTAAATATAATAGACGATAAATTATAACCAAAGAAGGAAGAGAATAAACCATCCTTTAGAGTTAACCAAAACCCTGTTTCCCAACAAAAGGAACCAGGGCTCCGTGGCGAAAAGGTTGATTCCAGGGCTGGGGTGAATACAATACAAAATGCAGATCTTGTTAAAGGGACACAGAAGCTAACTTGAAGGTGCTTGCACTAATCAAATATAGAATAATTTGAGCAATAAAATAAATAAGTATAGTAACCCACAGAATAAAATGGGAACCCAGTCTTCTCTAAGACAAACACGTAAGTGAATAAATAAGTTAATGTTGCAGAAGGAAAGCTCTCCCTTCCAGAAAAATTCCAATAAAATGTAGCAATAATGACAGAATTAGAATATTAGAATATTGCCATTTGGCAGCAACTATAGGAGTAATTGTGTTGTATAAGAACCATATAGGCTGCCAAAACCAGTAGGGGGGAAATGTCATGAGAAACGGCACCTATGTATATATTTCCAATGTATCTCCTCATAAGGTGCCTTTTAATTAAAAGGGAAAAAGTAACTTTTCAGTGGAGAAGCCTGGGAGGTGTCACCTTAACCTAGTGGTCAAAGTTAATATCATTACTAATGAGAGAACTCATCACCGTGCACCTACTGACATGAATAAACCCTCCTGTGTATTCCGGACTAAAATGTATACCATGAATCTAAACACAAAGAAACATCAGAAAAAGCCAATTGAGGGACATTCGACAAAGGTTTGTACGTACTCTTCCAAAATGCCAATCATTCATGAAAGAAAATATACAGATGGCAAATATGCAGATAAGCAGATGCTCCACATCGTAAGTCATCAAGGAAATGCAAAATAAAGCAACAATGAGCTAACACTACACACCTATTACAATGGCCCGAGTCCAGAGCTCTAGTAACACCAAAGGCTGGCGAGGATGTGGAGCCACGAGAGTTTTCATTCACTGCTGAGGGGAACGCATACGGGTAGAGCCACTTCGGAAGATGCTCCAGCAGTTTTTACAAAACTAAACATACTGTTAACATGTGATTCAGCAATTGCGTTCCTTGATATTTACCCAGAGGAGTTGGAAACACGTCCTCACAAAAATCTGCACATGTTTATAGCAGCTTTATTTAGAAGCGCCAAAATTTGGAAGCAACCCAGTTGTCCCTCAGTAAGTGTGTAGATAAACTGGGATACATCAGACAATGGAATAGTATTCAGCCCTAAAAAAGAAATGAGCTATTAAGTCCTGAAAAGACTCGGTGGAAACTTTAGTGCATGCTAATAAGTGAAAGAAGCCAGCTGGGAAATCTACATACAGAATGGGTCCAATTACCTGGCACCCTGGAAAAAGCAAAACTATGGAGACCGTAGAAAGATCGGTGTTTGCCAAAAGTTGGGGGGTGGGGGAGACGGTGAAGGGATGAAGAGGGGGACAGACCACACAGGGATTTGAGGGCAGTGAAACTGCCCTGTATGTATAATGGTACTATATACCATTATACATTTGTCCAAACTCATAGGCTGTCCAACACAAGGAGTGAACCCTAATGGATATTATGGATGCTGGAGGATAAGGACGTATCAGTGTAGGTTCATCAGCTGTAACAAATGTATCACTCTGGTGGGGAGATGTTGATCAGTAAGAGCTGGGGCACATGCAGGGGCAGAGAGCATATGGGAAATCTCTATACTTTTCTCTCAATTTTGCCGTGAACCTGAAACCACTCCAAAAAATAAAGTGTGTTTAAAAAATTGCCAATCACGAAAGACAAAAAAAGAACTAGGTTCTCTTTGGGGCTAAAGGAGACCAAGGACACCTAAGCCAGGGCATGTGAATATGCCGGGTGATACCCAATTGGATCCTGGACTAGAAGAGTTTGTCTTCGGTTGTAGAGCATGTCAGTGGGACAATGGATGAAGTTTTAGTATCTGGAGATAACTAATATTAGAGTATCAGAGTTGACTTTCTGATTTTGAACATTGTCCTGTGGTTGTGTTAGAGAATACCCTTGAGTTTTGGAAATACATGCTATAAAGGGGTCTAAGGCTTTCTGCATACCCCCAACCAATTCAGAAACAAAGGATAAAGGGAGGGAGGTGTTGAACAGGAGACAGAGACTAAAGCGAAGGTGTTCAAGTTATGTAGGGTGCAGGTTATGTAGGAATTCTAAGTGCCATTTTTCTGACCTTTCTCTAAGCCTGAAATGATTTCAAAATTTTAAAATGGGAAAAACCCTCTGACGTAAAAAAGTATATATTTGCTCGTTCCTAAATTATATAACCGTTATAGATTACTTTAAAAGCATATCGTGTATGTTTCAAACCCCCCCCCCCAAATGTCCCTGAGCTGCCAAACAAAAGCGATTTATCTCAGTTACTCCTGATCCCTGAATTCCTGGGAATTTGACTTCTTTTTGTCATTTTTTGGTTAATTCTTCCACAGCATTGATTTTCTTCATGGAGAATTCAAAATTCAAAGTCAAATGAAAACTCCCGCAGAGTTCAAGGTGAGCTGTGTTGTGTCATTCTTGCAACTTACCTGTTCCTGTTATGAGAGTGTTTCGTCGCACCTGCCACTGCGGGTCTGGTCTCCCTCAGACGCTTTCCGCACCTCCCTCCCCAAAGTCATTAGCTTCTTGTCTTGTGGTTGTCCTGGCCCCCACTCCCCTCTCCTTCCCCCACTACTTGAGGACTTGGAACTTGGCTTGTTATGTGGTCTCCACAGAGCTTAGCACAGCATCTAAAATGTAGAGTGCTGAATATATATATTATATATAATTACGTATTATATATAATGATCTCAAATTTTTAGACCCGTATTAATAAAAATATATATTATAAATTATACCTACATATATAATAAATACACTATATTTTTTTCTATTTTATTTATTTATTTATTTATTTATTTATTTATTTATTTATTTATTTATTGGAGAGAGGGAGTGAGAGAGCACAAGCAGGGGGAGCAACAAAGAGGGAGAAGCAGGCTCCCTGAAGGGAGCCCGACGTGGGGTTTGGTCCAAGATCCCTGGGATCACTACCTGAGCCGAAGGCAGATGCCTAACCACCTGAGCCACCCAGGCGCCCCCTATATTATTATTAATATACAATTTATATAATATAATATATTATAAATGTATATAAATATATAAAAATATTTCCCCTTGGGACACCTGAGTGACTTAGTTCGTTAAGTGCCCCACTCTTGGTTTTGGCTTACGTCATGGTCTCAGGGTCCTGAGATCGAGCCCCGCGTCAGGCTCCGTGCTTAGTGAGAAGCCTGTTGAGGATCCTCTGCTTCTCCCTCTTGCCCCCACCCCGCTCACTCTCTCTCTTAATGCACAGAGCCCCCAGTGACCACAGTAAAACCAGGAGGCCCAAAGAGTCCCCTTGCTCATTAAGAAATTGGTATGGGACAAAGAGCCATTTCAGCAATGATGAGCCAAGAAAATGCACAAACTACACAAAATCCCATAAATAGGAAACGAATGTATTTCTCCTATATACCAATTTTCCCTAATAACATCTTTGAGGGCTGTTATTTACAAATTTATCTCAGTCATCCTCAACCCTATTTACGTTTTCACCATCTTGGGATAACAAGCTCCGTATCATCTTTATATTTATTTGGCCTAAATTTACCTCCTATAAGCTAGTTTTAGTAACCTACCACCTCCTTCCCTCTGTGTTACTAGGCTTAGCAAATCCAAAAATCTAAGTTGTGAAATAAAATATACCGAAAACTAACCACGTTGAACTCTTTGTAAAGTAAACCTAGATATAAATGTAAAAATGCATAAAAATGGAATATAGAGTTTTCCCACCAAAACAGTGTCCCATGAAAATCTGTCAGATAAATACAACATAAAGAGGAAAGAAGCAGACATTTTTTTAACCTAAGGAGGCACCTGGTTATTGGTTTGAAGGGCAGAGTGGAAAGAGCTTAAGGGGGAGTAGAACTCATGCTCCCACCATTTACTATCTACATATCCTTGAAGAGTTCCCTGACCACCCAATTGCACATGAAAAGGAAAGACACCTTAGTGGTTAAGACCGTGGCCTAGGGAGCCAGCCTCCTTGGGCTACACCGGGCTCTACCACATACAGCTATGTGACTCTGGGAAAGCTACTTAACCTCTCTGTGCCTCAGTCTCCTTTATACGTAAAATAAGGAATAATAATACCTACTGCCTTGCGTTTTCACAAGGTTTCATGAGGTTTAAATATGTAAGCTCTCTGAACATGTCTGAGGCTTGGTCAATAGCATAAAAATTTAGCTGTTTTGATTACCCTGAGGTGTTAAACAAATATGCATCGCCTTTCTCTTTCTTCTGCAGCTTTTGTAATAAAAGTGAGGCTCTGCCCTTCTTTGGTTCCAAGGAGGCAGATACTCGGACAACGTAAATAAACGCTGCTATCATACATATAAGCCAGTTTGTAAAAGGAAGAGCTTGCAGACTTCTAAGCTCACTGATACGAGTGATGGGAGGAGGGCTCTGAAGCCATCTTTCCTGTGAGTCTTTAAGACGAGAATGCATAATTATGTGTCCTGATCACTGGTTAAGAAGCTCACCGAGCAAACGTATTTTTATCCTGCAGAAATGAAGAAGGAAAAGAAGTTCACCTGACAAGCACATAGTAGTCACTTCATAGGTATTTGGGGACAAAATGATGCTGAACGGCTGCTAGAAAACGTGTTTTGTGGGCTGTCGCTCCAATTCGTAAATTCTTGAAAGGTCCTCAAAATGGAAGGGGGTAGTGTTTTTCATCTTTGGAGATAGAAAGACTCCTTCCCTTGAGGGTTTCCCTGGTTTCCCTCCATCCTTGATGCATTGTGGGGAGCTGACAGCCATGTACTGGGCAACCAGAGCTCCTGAAATACCAGGAGGATCCAGACACAGTTGTCCAGGGCTGTGTCTGGGGGTTCAGGGCCTGGCACTGGCGACTGAGCCTGTGTCCCCTCAGCCCACTTTGGAGTTCACCTGGTGAAGATTCCTCTGCTTCTCACGTCGGCTGTGCTCTGGCCGCCTGATGTGGGGACCCCACCTATCAAGAGACACCTAACCTAACCTCACCTAACAAGGGATAAATAGAAATACACTATGCTAATGATGTCCCTTTGTTTGGACTGAATCTTGGTATCCCTGCCCCAACTCTTGTATTAAAGTCCTAACCCGTGGTGTGACTCTTTGGAGATCCAGTGGAATGAGTGTCCTTGTAAGAAGGGGCACCAGAGAGCTTGTGCACTCTCTCTCGTGCTCTCTCTCTCTCTCTCTTTCTCCATGGGCATGCACCAAGGAAATGTCATATAAGGATGTAGCAAGATGGCAGCCATCTCCAAGCCAGGAAGAGAGTCTTCAGCAGAAATGCACTTTGTCGACACCTTGATCTTAGATTTTACAGCCTCCAGAATTGTGAAAAATGAATTCTATTGTTTAAGCCACTCATCTGTGGTCTTTTGTTACAGCAGCCCAAATCAACTAATACGTCCTGTATTCTACTTCTCTCAGAGGGTCCTCCGTGGGATTGGGCCTCAGGCACCTGCTGAGATAATCTACCATTTATATAACCTTTATTGGTTTTCCTTTACCCACTTGAGGTCACTTCTTAAATAACATATACTCAAATCCAGCTCTCGGGCTTTGCTTCCAGAGGAATGCAAACTAGGGAATATGGGATCAGACTCAGTGAGCGTAAGTCTTGAACGTGATAGGATATCCTTAAAGGCATCACATGTGAAGGTAAGTGTGCTTGTGGAAAGAAGGGGGAGATCCCACAGAAGCACCTCATTTCCTGTACCATAAACTGACGACATACCTCCTTCTTTCCATCTCTTGCCATTTGGGTAAGAAAACATCATGTAGAAACACCTTCCTCCCACATGGAAACACTCAGTCCATGTCTGGCAGGCAGAGTAACTGCCACAATTCATTATATACCAGGGAAGTGCTCTTGCGAGTTTCTCAAACTGAGAGCTTCCAGGATTCTCCCTCCATCGTGACCCCTGGAGGGCAGAACTAACAGGCTTACTAGTGACTGATTGCTGAAGGTAATACATCCAACGTGACATGACAGTGGAAGTCTAGCGTGGAAGGGCATATCAGTTAGCCCTATGAAATGTGGACTCACCTGCCCTGAACTTGGCATCTTATCCTGTGCCCCACTGTTAGCCCTGAAGTTCCTATGCTGACCACTCCAACCTAACTTTGTAATAAAGTCAGTGGGGCTGACATTACTTAACAGCATGTGTAGTGCCCCAGCTGTTTGGTACAGAAATGCAACATTCTGCAATAAATATATTCGCCAAGAAAAGGGGTGATTTTGGGTCTCCATCGCATGAGAAGCCTGGGCCAATTTCCCTGCCAAGCATATTTTTCCAGAACATTAATCTGCTATAAATCACTTAAGTCAATCTCCAGAACCACTTGATCCCCATAATTTTCATTTACATAATTCATCAATTAAAAATACTGGAGGAGAAATAAATCTGTTACTGCAGAACATATTCTCTTGACTCTCCATCCATAAAATTATATCCTATAAACTTTGGGCTCTGAACCGGGCTCTGAATGAATTTGCTAGACCCCTGGATCAACCGCAAGGGAGAGTTCTCGCTTTTCAGGAGTCCCTTTTTTATACCTAGACCTAGGTTTGCATTCTCCCCAAACATTCATTTTCTCCTCTACGTATTGGTAATAATAATAAAGAATAATTCCTGTCATAATGGGTTGCTACAAGAATTCCTAAGAAAACATACGTGAAGTGTCTACCAAAAGACCATTTTATAATTGGCACTTGTAGTACATATTTGACATTCTCTGTTCATTCAGCATCCAGACCCCATCCCTGTATCCGAGTAATTCCCTATCTAATGTATCTTAGTAGGAAATAGATACTGAAAATTCCAGACACCGATTTTTCACATTGGCGGTCCAAGGTGATTATTGCCCTGGCTCTCACCGACGTGCTCGTGCTTTTTTCGGCTCTTGAAAACCGCCTTTCTGATTTGGGTGTTAAAACCTCCTGTGAGAAGTCTACCCTCACTTGTTTGTCCTGGTTCCAGGATATCTTGAGCCCCAGTGGGATCAAGCCATGAGGATTGGATTTAGGGCAGTGGAAATGAAAGGAAAAAAAAAAAGGTTCAAACCTTCCAGAAACTTCTGAAAACATCATTAACATGGATTTAAGATATGTTTCTTGTCATTAAAGCTGTGTCAAATCTCTCGGTCATTTTTGGCCAAATCTTTCCATTTTAGTGACAGATATTAAGTATAAAATTGAGGAAAACCATGGAAGAGGGAAAACTCAGAGGTTACCTGAGGCAACCAACTACATCAAATTTTAAATTGGAAAACTAATTATTTCTTCAAGTGATTATTTTCTGAGTTCACTTGAAACCAACATCTACAGAACACCCAATCCGTTCCAGATAACAGGGTTTGAGATTTTAGTGGAGTCAAGACACCATGTTTATCGTTTATCATTTATGGTGTGTTTGCTTTTCGGAGGAATCAATCAGCCTGGAATCAAAGTTTATATTTATTTTTCAGATATGTCCTGGTTTAGCTATTACTCATGTTTACAATGAAGCAGAGAATTAAACTTTTTTTTTTTTTTAAATCTTGTCTGTCTATACATAGAATGTTCTCTCTTTTCGGGGTACTAACATTAACAGGGGTACTGGTCTTGGGATGAGGAATGAGAACCTACCCCAGACCCTATCAGGAAAATCTGCTTTCTAAGTCCCTGAAGCCATACGCAGCACATGCTACACGACGCATAACCTGGATTCTTGAAATAAAACATGATTGAATTCAAAGAACATCTATGTGAAGCCAAATAACCTGATTACGTTGTTTTAATGCTCTAAGGTCAAGGGCTGCCAATGGTTTTATCATAAATTAGGCAAACATTTGAGGGAAATTCTTTTTTTTTTTTTTTTTTTTGAGGGAAATTCTTAAAAAACGGCATGTCCTTACGTATAGATTGACAACTGAGCAATTTTCCTGCTGAGCTTTAGAAAGAGATGCCAGCTCCGTGAGGCGCCGCCGGAGTGACCTCCGGAGAACCACCTGCTGCCGATTTCTACTTCCCAGTATGAACACCAGTCTTCTAGCGGATTATCGCGGCTGGGAGGAGGCGGAAAACTGCCTCTGCCCTTGCTGACTGTCCTTAATTGGTTGGGGAAGCTTCGTCCAGGGTCTCGGGACATTCACCGGGGTACAAAGATGCAAAGCGACAAGAAGGAGCCAGGACACCCGGCGACAAAGGACGCAACCACTTACTCCCCAGTAAGAGTCAGGGAGGGGACACCAGGCTGGAGTCCTTATTATGCTTGAAAGGCCCTTTTACAAAAGCACATTGTAGTCACAAGAATAATGCTCTGACTCGTAAAAGCACCAAATATTAGTTTTCTAGGAGTCATAGCTCTTTTTAGTTTGTTTGAGTTAAAAAAAAATTGTGTTTCACTATAACCTTGGGGATACTTTACCAAAAAAAAAAAAAATCCATAATAATTTTTATTTTTTAATGTGTCCTAGTTTGATCCCTGTGAAAGGATATTGATATAAGAGGTTACAATCAGAATGAATATAATCATTTATCATTCTTACTTTAATAGTGTAGTTCAGGGGCTGCCTGGGTGGCTCAGTCAGTAGAGCGTCCCACTCTTTTGTTTTTTCCCCCAAATACATTTATTTGTTCAGTGTTCCAAGATTGATTGTGCATGCACCACACCCAGTGCTCCATGCAATACGTGCCCTCCTCAATACCCACCACCAGGCTCAGCCAACCCCTCATCCCCTCCCCTCCAAAACCCTCAGTTTGCTGCTCAGAGTCCACAGTCTTCATGGCTCATCTCCCCCTCCGATTTCCCCCCATTCCCCCTTCCTTTCCTTCTCATAATGCCCTCCATGTTTTTCCTTATGCTCCACACGTAAGTGAGACCATAAGATAATTGACTCTCTCCGCTTGACTTATTTCACTCCGCATAATCTCTTCCAGTCCTGTCCATGCTGATACAAGAGTTGGGTATTCATCCTTTCTGACGGAGGCATAATATTCCATTGGATATATGGACCATATCTTCTTTATTTTGACTCAGGGATCTCAGGGTTGTGGGATGGAGCCCCGAGTCAGGGTCCACACTGGACATGAAGCCTGCTTAAGATTCTCTCTCTTCCTCCCCTTCTGTTCCTTCCCTCCCACACTCATTCATGCTCTCTTTTTCTCAAACAGTAAAATAAATTAATAAATAAATAAAAATAATGCAGTTCAGATATTGCTTGGCTTATTTTTTCATAATTATCATTAGCAATAAATGTGTTCTAGCTCATGTAATCGAGATACATGATACCTAAGTCTGAAATGTACGATCATTTCTAATCGTGGCTACTATGATAGATCTTTCCAATGTTTCACCCATCATGGGTAAGAGTTAATGCATTTCTTTTTCTTCTGTACAGTTGTTTCTCAAGATGAAATTCTTGGACTGGAACTACTGACACAAAAACCTTGAGCCTGTCTGTTAGGTTCCTAAACAGCTTCTTGCAGACTGCACACAGCACAAGTCCAAGGGTACTCTTCATAAAGCTTCCCTCCCGCCCAAAGTTGTACATGGTGAGTGGCATCCCCTGTGTCTTGAATCCCAAGCTATTACCAGTCGCTTTCTGAAGGATTCACCCAAAAGAATCTCAAGGAGAAAAAAAGAAAAGACAATCCCACACAACTTGTTGTTTAGGAGTTAATTAAAGATATAAGGACACAAGAGTCAACAATAAAAGTACATTTGCCACATTCCTTTATGGGACTCATGACTAGTTGACGGTATGGTACTTGAGATCAGTTTTTTGAGAGAAAATTAAAAATTTGTGAATTTAGTTTGAATTTTTAAAGGAAAAAAGAATAAGCATGTCAAGAAAAACTAAAGAAAGGAAATACAGATCTCAGAAGAAAGAAATTTATACAAATATATAAAACAGTAGAAATTATAAATATCATGACTATCTTTGAAAACCCTAATATAAGAAATGAAGTATTGGCTGGAAAGGAAAAAGGGAAAAGTAGTGAAAAATACTTTCATGAGTAATAAATGGACCATTTAAAAATGAGAAAGGGTAAACAACCAATATCAAAGATGTTAACATCATATGAACACTACATTAATATATATTAAATTTGAAAAGGGCAATGAATTATATGTCCTACTAAAAAAACCGTAAATGCTGTAATGTATAAACTTCTTGAATCACTGAGTTGTAAACCTGAAACCAAGGTAACATTGTGTGTCAACTATATTTTTTAAAAAGATCCATAAATACCAATATGCATGAATGAAATAAAAAGCCTCAACAGATACATGACCAAAAGGAAAGAAAAAATGACCAAGATATCACAGTTTATCAGTTTAGGAAAAATCAGAATGTCATTCTTAAACTGTTTCAGACATTCAGTGAATGAAATAATCTCTTGGTTTTTTGGGTTTTTTTACAGGCTATTTATTTACTTATTTATTTGTCATAGAGAGCAAGAGAGAGCACAAGCAGGGGGAGCGGCAGGCAGAGGGAGAAGCAGGCTCCCCGCTGAGCAAGGAGCCTGATGCGAAACTCGATCCCAGGACCCCGGGATCACAACATGAGTTGAAGGCAGAAGCTTAACTGACTGAGCCACCCAGGCGCCCAAAAATAATCTCTTGTTATGTAAAAAAACTGATGGCAAAAATAGGTTCAGATGACAAAACTCTTTTTATAAGGCCAAGTTCACTGTGATTTTCAAACTTAGAGAAAATGGCATACAATTTTAAATGTGTGGCGTCTATAAACTGTTTTAGAATTTTAACTGATGAAATCAAGAATCAAAATTATGTATACAGTATGATTTCCATCATATAAGAAAAACAAAAGTATATATTACAAAAAATGAAACCAGGAAGAAAAAAATGTCAGAATATGGAGAGTAATTCACTCGATTTGAATGAGTGATTTATTTTCCTTTAACTCTTCAAAGATTGCCTAGTTCCCACTATGAATTGATGGGGGTCGGGGGACTCTTATGGGCTGAATTATGTTCGCCCTGCTAAGATTCATATGTTGAATCGCTTCTCGGCCTTTTGGCTAAGATCAAGTGTAAGATTCATATGTTGAAATCCTAAGTCCCACTATCTTCCTTAGATTATAACAGTGTTTGGACATAGGGTCTTTAAAATGGTCATTAAAATAGTCATTGGGGTGGGCCCGAATCCATTATCATGTCCTTATAAGAAGAGGCGATTCAGACAGACACTAGAGGAAAGATCATGTGAAGGTACAGGAAGGTGACAGTCAAGCACAAGCCGAGGGAGAGGTCTGGAATTTTCTCACTGCCCTCAGAAAGAACCAACCCTGCTAAGACCTTGATCTTGGACTTCTAGCCTCCAGAAATGTGAGAAGATAGATTTCTGTTGTTTAAACCATTCAGTCTGTGGTACTTTGTTAAGGTAGCCCTAGCAAAGAGATTGAAGGTCTTCCTTTTCTTTCTTCTCTCCCTCCCTCCCTCCTTCTCTCTTCCTTTCTCTCTTCCTTCCTTCCTTCCTTTCTCCCTTCTTTCCTTCCTTCTTTCCTTCCTTCCTCTTTCTTTCTTTCTTTCTTTCTTTCTTTCTTTCTTTCTTTCTTTCTTTCTTTCATTTCCTTCTTTTCCCTTTGTCAATTAAAACAATCTCATTGGAGGAGATTGAGAAAATTTTTAAAAGTATGTATTATTGGGCACCTGGCTCAGTCAGTAGAGCATGTGACTCTTGATCTCAGGGTTGTGAGTTCAAGCTGCACACTGGGCATGGAGTCTACTTAAAAAAATTAATTAAATGAATAAATAAATAAATAGCATGTATTTCTTCTAGACATGGGTTTTCATAACACTACTTATCAATGACCTGATAGATTGTTTGGGGAGGGGGATTATTTGAATTACTGGAAGTTGCACTTGTAATGTTAAAATCAACATTTGGAACCAGCATCTCAGGCTGAGGAGAAGCCACTGGACTAAGCTATCAGGCAATTCTGTTTGAGTGGCTCTGAGTTTTGTTCATTGGATAATAAACATGGGAAGAATGAGCGAGAGTCTCTGTGCCAATAATAGTGTCAGCAGGAATAGAAAAGGAAAAGTCGTTAACTCTACATATCGGCTCCATTTGATCAAAACTGTATTGCTCAGCGATGTTGAGTTTTTATAGCTATTCTTTTATAGCTACAAAAATACCTTTGCTCTTGATACTCTTGAAGGAAAAATAATGCGGTTATTGCCAAGCTGAAATTCTAAAGCACAAAGCATCTATATCCCCATTGAATCAATCGCTTTATAATTCAAGTCTTGGCAACACAAACATTTTATAAACTACTATAATGGAAATTAAAATTTGGTTCTGCAAAGAGGGAGAATCCTACAAGAATCAAGTAAGCTGCTTATATCCTGCAGCATTTCTAAACCCATCGGAGGACTGGGTAGGTAACTTTCATACTACTTGCATCCCTATAAACTTGGCTTCTACAAAGAAATATGCTCTCTTCCATCATCCCCCTAAGTCTGCATATTGCAGAGAAAAGCTTCTCCACTATCAAGGAAATACCAGTGTGAGCCGGTCACAAGTGGCCATTGACCCAGTCCTTTTTGAGTAGAGGGTGGCTAAGCCTGCAGAGACCTCGGAGAATGTGCTCCATCCAAAGGGGTATTGCTCCCTTTAAGAGCTTACTATGCAGAAAATCCACCAACTGCCAAGAAGGGAACACATTTTGGATGGCTATGCAAATTCTGCAAGTTTTTAAATGTTGGCTCAAAATTCTTTAAAGCAAATTCATCAAGTCAAGCGCTTCCTTGTGTGGGAATGCAACTGCCTGCCACTAGTAAAATAAAAAAGAGTTACTCTGGAAGTCAGAAGAAAGGATCCTGGCTCCACCCATTACTGCCGGTGACCTGGGACACTGATGGATTACCTGGCTCTCAGTTTCAGCCTCCACAAAATGCACCAGCTGTTTTCAGGGTAAACAAAGTTTCCAGCAGAGGGTCTGGCATGTACCAGGTCTTTTAAAAATGTTATGTGGTTGCAAATTCACCTAAGGAAGGTTATTATCACAGTATGATTTATCAATCAGAAAATGCAGAAAAAGCAGTGGACAAAATATAGTGCCCATTCCAAATAAAAAGCTTCTATCAGAATAGAGAGAATCTTTCATAATCAGGTTAGTACGTTCAACCCAAAGTGATAGTAAACTCAACATGGATCTGAGACAGTATTACCTTAAATCTAGTAAGAAAAAGAAAGCAACTATCACACTTACTGTACAATTTCTTAAATTTCTTTTAAACTGTAGCAAAATATACATAACATGAAATTCACTATTTAAACATCTAGAAGTGTGCAGTTCAGTGGCCTTAAATACATTCACATTGTTGTGCACCCATCACCAACATCTAGCTCCAGAACTTTCTTCACATTGCAAAATAGAAACTCTGTACCTATTAAACAATAATAATAATCATTACACAATAACTCCCCACTGAGAAAGAAGGCAAAGGGATGATTACTCTTGGACAGCATGATTATACACATGAAAAATATACAACATGGGACTCCTGGGTGGCTCAGTCAGTTAAGCAACTGCCTTTGGCGCCAGTCATGATTCCAGGGTCCTGAGATTGAGTCCCGCGTTGGGCTCCTTGCTCAGTGGGGAGCCTACTTTTCTCTCTGCCTCTGCCTGCAGTCTGCTACTTGTGCACTCTCTCTCTGACAAATAAATAAATAAAATCTTAAAATATATATATGTGTATATATACTTACACACAACATGCCAGAATTATAAATAAGCATTTATTGGAATGCTTAGATACAAAAGAAATGCTAAAAAATTGATAGCATTAGATTATATATATGAAATTCACGTAGAAAATATGACAAAACAGGTTACCGTTCATAAAATCAAAAGCATAGGAGACTTATAAGGAAATTTGAGGAAAGGGGACATGTGCATTTTACATATAACGGGTTTTTTTTTTTGTTAATCATTTCCAAAAGTGAAGATTCTTGTTTTTTTTAATAGGCAGACCATGTTAATTCATACATTTAAAACAATTCCAATCAAAATTCCAACCAAACTTACTTTACACTGGTGAGACAGGAAGTGCAAAAGGCAGCTCCAAGTAAGATCATTGTGGAAAGAGTGCATGTGGAGGACCCTAGCCCACGAAATATTAAAATGTATTATAAACCAAAGTCGATTAAGTAGTATGGCACTGGCACCAAAATGAAAATAAAAGTCCTCAGAAACGGATCAATGGTGAAACATTGCATAAATGCTTAACATGTTAAAATCAAGAAAATAAGAAAGAACCATTCATTAATAATGAGATAGCAAATACAAGGAGAGGAGAGTAAGTTCTTAGGTTTCTATATTACACTATACGCCTAAATATATTAAAGTTACATTTCAAGGTTACCTTAAAGTGCTGAACAGATTTTAAATTTTAGTTTTAAAAGCATACTCACAGGGACACCTGGGTGGCTCAGTCGGTCAAGCAACTGACTCTTGATCTTGGCTCAGGTCCTGACTTCAGGGTCATGGAATCCAGCCCCATGTCAAGCTCTGTTCTAGGTGCGGAGCCTGCTTAAGATTCTCTCTCCCTCTCCCTCTGCCCCTCTCCACCCCCCCAGCCCCCCACTCTCGTGCTCTCTTTCTCTCTAAAAAATAAAAACAAAAACATATAGTACAATTTAAAATATTAACCAAGGAATTCGGGAAATAATCAAAACCTTTCCAACTTGATCATGAAGGGAAAAAAAAAATCACTGAATAAAAGACTATTTTAAATGCATAAAATATTTTAAATATACATTAAGCTGATAATAAAAACAAAACTTAGATGTAAAAGTACACAATATTTAAAAAACTCACTAAATTTGACAAAACAAACAAGAAATTAATATTTGCAGCACAGTAAAAGCTCATTCAATTTTTTTTTTTAAAGATTTTATTTATTTATTAGAGAGCGAGAGACTGAGAATGAGAGGGGAGAAGGTCAGAGGGAGAAGCAGACTTTCCGCAGAGCCGGGAGCCTGATATGGGACTCGATCCCGGGACTCCGGGATCACGACCCGAGCGGAAGGCAGTCGCCCAACCAACTGAGCCACCCAGGCGCCCTCATTCAATTTTATAAAGTAAGCAGGAAGACTCCGTAGATTAATGGCCCCAGATAAAAGTAGTTAATATTTGTTGAGTGTTCTCACTGAGCCAAACACTTACTTATATTAGCTCATGTAATTCTCGCCACAACTCTATGAGACAAGACATATTAATATCTCCATTTTATAGAGCTTAACCCACTTGGTCCCATAAGCATAAAAAGGTGAGTTGAAGTTTTGCTTTAACTACTACTGCTGCTTTATCTACTCTTTTAGATATTCCAAAAAATTAAATTACACAGCATAAATGATCAAAAAATGTCTTGCAATTCATTGACTTAATATTCACTGAGTATCAACTACATACCATGCCCTATGCTAGGCACCAGGAATTGGAGACAGAGTCAGATGCTCTTCAGACGTCTAGTGGGGGAAACAGGCACATAAAATAACTATGAACAATATGATGCAATGTATATTCCAGGATGCAAATTAAAACAGTAGAGGTACCATTTTGATAACCAAGCCAAAATTTGAAATAGTAATAATAGCAAAAGCTTTAAGGAATTGATACAACTCTTTTAAAAAAGCAACACTCAAGTACATATTAAGAATTTCAGGATATTTATTTCCTTTGACCCAGTGATCACTCTTATTCCTGGAAATTCATTCAAAAGAAATAGTTCATTGGAAGGAAACAAAACTATAATTCATTAATTAACATTTCAAATACTTATATTATACTTATAATATTTATTTGTGCCTACTGCCTACCATATTCCGTGTTAGGGGAGATGAAGATGAAGAAGAAACTCTCATTCCAAGGAAATCTTCATTTGAGCCCTCATTGTGACAGTGAAAATGGGAAACAACCATAATGTTCAATTATGAGGAGTTATTGTATGTATTTATGGTACATTGGCTTGCATAAATATAGCCAATATTAAAATTACATGTCAAAATTACATAGGGAAAAGGTCATTTTCATGATACAATGCTAACTTAAAAATATTAAATTTCGTATAGAGTTCTTTACAGCATTTCCTCATAAAGGCAAAAGCTAGACGTATGTGCAAATAAGAAAAGTTGTATTAGGGTTTGGGGGTTGCGGATGACTTTTATTTTATAAAATTAACATTACTGCTCTATAGTTTTTTTTTTTTTACTAAATTAAAAAAAAAAAAAACAAAAAGAAGAGAAGGAATTCATATAACCGAAGAGTGATCCTGGAAGAGATTAATAATTGATTACAAAGGGGTTTGCAAACATGAAATTCTGAGTAACATCTCACAGAATAACAAACCAGAACTTCAGCATTTGAAGGGAATGGTAATGCCTTACACAGACAGTAAAAAGAAGTTAGAAGATGGCATAAAAGTTTGCCCTACAATCTCATTCCATAGAACATCATAATTCCTCTGAAATCACTGCCTTCCACAAGGCAATACAGCACTTGCTAAGTGTTGTCAAATGTAATTTTATTCAGGATTCCCAGGGTCAAGTATTCAGCATACAAAATGTATTTTAACATACTTATAAAAATGATAAAAGACTTCAGTGATTCTTGGTCCCTTTGAGTCTCATTTCTACCTCCCTAATTCAGCCCAATTATGTGCTCTTAACACAACTGACGTGCCACCTAGAAAGCAGGCACCCTGGTCCCTCTGACTTTTTTCTTGAACCCTCTGCTGCTTTTCTGGGTCCTCATGGCTGGGTATTCTTGAGTCTGACCCTCAGTCAACAAGAAGGAAGCAGTGGGAAAAATAAGAAAGAAGTTCCCCAGTGCAAGGTCTAACATGGATCTCTCCGCAGAAAATGAACGCTCATTGTGGGCAAGGGAAATAAAACTGGAAGGACACAGTTCTTCAGGGACAAGCTTTTTGCTCAACCTTGGTGGTGAGGAGTCAGTTCAGCCAAGAAGAATAGAATGTCTCAGTGAGGCAGGCAATATAGCGTCTATGATCCTGGGGGTTAGGGTTAGGGTTAGGGTTAGGGTTAGCTAGAGGACTCAAAGGCAAGTGTGGACTTAGATACAGGTCTCACGATGAGCACTTAGCTCCTGTAAATCAGACAACAGACTGAAATCTGACTAAGGCCACGGCCCTTATGACAGTACTGGCAAAATTAACCCATCACATCCAGAGTAAGCTATGCTACACTCCAGGTTCAATTTCTGCTGTGTACTGTTTTTGCAGTTGGAATGATGCTTGGTTCTCTAATTCCAAATGACTGTTGACCCTTGAACAATACAGTAGTTAGGAGCACTGACCTTCCGTGCAGCTGAAATTCTAACTTTTGAGTCCCTCCAAACTTACCTACTAGAAGCCTATTATTATTGGACTAGAATCCTTATCAATAACATAAAGTCAGTTAATACATAGTCTCTGTGTGGTATACATTATATACTGTATTCTTACAATAAAGTAAGCTAGAGAAAAGAAAACGTTATTAAGAAAATCATAGAGAAGAGAAAATACATTTACAGAACTATACCGTAAAAAATTGCAGTTAAGTGGACCCTTTATAGTTCAAATCTGTGCTATTCAAGGTTGACTGTGTATCTGTATCTTCCCCAAATCCATCTATTTTTGTATCAGGTCAGAACTTTGATTGTTTTCCCCTTTGATCAACATTGTATTTGCCATAGACATCTCACTCCTGCCTTCGATGAGAACTGGTGGATCCCTTAATGACCACAAATGATACTGCTTGGCTTCAGCAGGTGCTCTGTCCACAGCCTCCAGTCTCCTATTTCCCCCACTGGAAATGATGATTGCTATTGCCTCTTTGGTATTATTCCATGGTTCTTTAGAGCTAAAACTGGCTACTGCCTCCCAGAATGCACTTGCCTTCCATGATAGAATCCACATGGCCAGTATCCTAGTGAAGCTTGCCATCAAGGAGACTTTCATGAAATTCTATTTTATATTTGCCAATATAATCTATTCTCCAGTTAACCTACATGTCAGAAAAGACTTGAGAAGATAACCACGGCCCAGGCAGCTAATCAAAGGCTGCATGATTCAAAGGTTCCACCATGAATCAGGTGACACAGGCAGAATTAGAACTCAGTTTCTAACTGCTAATCTGGTGCACATACTTAATGCAAGGAAATTTTAGTCCACTGGATATGTGAGCAAAGATATTTCAAATACAGTGTCTAAAGTTTTCTTCTTTGGGTGCTCGATTATTTCATTGAGTCCAAGATGACCTGGTAATATCAGAGCTTCCAAAATGTCTTGTTGAACTCAGTAAGTGTATGTCCTTTATTTTTGCATTCAAGGCAGAAATGAGATACAAATGAAGCAAGGGGGGTTGGAATAGGAAAGAAGCTCAAGATGGTGATGGTGGGAGACGGAGCCTTTGCTGGCTTCCCTGATATGAAAACTCCCACGATGGCCAATTTCAGGTTGCTACCGCTGTGAAGTCAACGAACTTGCCAAATTCCTGAAAGTTTAATAATTAGCTCTCTCAAGGCACTTTAAGCAGACTCTAGCACAACGCTGCCTCTGCCCATCCTCCTTGCTGTGAATTAACACCTGAAGAGAAGGTTTTGGTGATCGTATACTTCCATTAATACTGTTTTGTTGTTCTATTTGTTTTTGATTGTCCATAATTATTTTTCTCAGTCTCACTCATATGTAAAATGCAAGTAAATTACTTCTTGGCTGAGGTATAGTTATAAATTCTGCCATACGAAAGAAGAGAAATTCATGTGGCTATACCCTTTCAAGCATTTCTCCTCCAACTCTTTCTGGCATCTGGCCTCATGGAAGGGAACAGTTCACAAACAGAGACTGGAAAGTATGGTAATGTTTTAATTACAAATGTTTGTGAAAGCTTCTCTCTGTGTCAGGCTTGAACCCATAAAATGTCTTAAGATTCTTCCAGCCAAGAAGTTGTTGTATTGGGGCACCCAGGTGGCTCAGTCGTTAAGCGTCTGCCTTTGGCTCAGGTCATGATCCCGGGGTCCTGGCATCGAGCCCTGTATTGGGCTCCCTGTTCAGTGGGAAGCCTGCTTCTCCTTCTCCCACTCCCCCTGCTTGTGTCCCCTCCCTCGCTGTCTCCTTCTCTGTCAAATAAATAAATAAAATCTTTTTTAAAAAGTTGTCATATTACTTTAGGATACAGAAGAATCTCAAAACATCATGTCAACTAAAATAAGACATGAAGAGGAGAGGGGAAGCCCTAGCGACCATAACAGTAAGAGCACAACTAAGACACCATATACTTTACAGCCCTTTGGTTTATGAAGCAGTTGTGCACACACCTGCATCATTCTGGATTTTGCATTTTAAGAGGACATTCATAAATGGTAGCACGTCCAGAGGAGACCAATAACAATAAGAGGTGCTCATATTTTTGGAATGTTTACAATGGGCCATGCACTCTACTGATGGTAGTACATGTTCAGTCCTCTTTAATTCTTTCGGCTCTCCTATGCTCTTACAGATGAGGAAAATCACAAATGGAATTATGATTGCTAACACACCCTTTGTTGTGTATGTGGTAAGTAATAAGGTTAAGATTTAGAACCAGGCAGCCTAATCCCCGAAGATGTGCTCTTAAGCACGAGATAGTATTCAAACCATGTTTTGTCTGGAATAGGGACTAACCAGTGACATACTAAATGTTTTCAAATTCTCGAAAGCTCCCTCCTCCCCCTGCATTGCTGCTAGATTGAGGAATTAGCTCTATGGGTGTCCTATAAGGAAGGATTGGGACGACAGGGCGAAAGATGTCAAAAGGCTCACTTGGAAGCAATAATAAGTTTACCTTTCTCTTCACAGGGTCCCAAAGGGAAAGGGACCATCTTGGGAAACCATGATCTTCTCACCACTGGAGGTGCGCAGGCAAAGACTGGATTACAGGTGTGAGGCACTTGTAGAGAGAATGTGGCTAAGAAGCGTAGTGTGGATTGGATAACTTCTCTGTGCTATGCCGTAAAGTAGCTACTATGCACACGTGGCTATTTGGATTAAAATTAAAGTTACAATGTGTGACCAGTGGCTGCCCTGCCAGGTGGTGGAGATACATAGAACATTTCCACCGTCACTGAATGTTCTACCGGATGGTGTTGTTCTAAAATATAAAATCTGCCTGTTAGAATTCTCTCTGCCTTTGAAAAAGCACAGTAATCATCCTGATTTCATAGATGAGGAAATCAAGGATGAAAGCTTTTAGTCTATGTTAACACTTCGGGATCCTCTGATGCCCGCACACACCTCTCGCCACGGCACGCCTCTCCCTACTTCCGCAGACGCTGGGGCTGTGGGGTGTGCACTCTGGCTCCCCACGTCGTTTTGAACACTTCCTCTTTGTGACCACAAGAGAACTTGGCAATGTGCTGTTTGGTGCATAGATAATTGTCAGTTATTTCTGCCTTCCCTTTAATTTGCTCACAGAGCATTTCCTGAGAAGATCTTTGAAAGCAATTGGGCCACAACACTCTGTGGGCAACGAGAGGAATTACAGTGGTTGGGAGCAAGATAAATTGTGATGTCAGCTTGATTACAGTGCCGGTTACTGCTCAGTAGAAACTTTGGGAAAAAAAGAGCCCTTGGCCATGAAATCCATTTATAGACTATCTAGCATGGCGCCACCTGTTGACTGCTAATGGTATAACAAAGGAAGCTCTGCCAGCCTGTGGTCAGCCTCCCGCTGGGTATGGGGCTGGCGGGTTTCTGTGGAAGGCGCTAGCCCCACAGGACTTCCTTAGTTCAGAACAGGTGAAGTCTATCCGTTTCAACCATCAAATAACCGATTTAGGAAGAAAGATACTCAAGATCTGAGATGGGATATGCTTTCTGGCTACTCAATACATCCATGCATTTTTGACTGGCTGACTTTCTAATGGGTTCTGACCTTTATTTACAGTGTCTTAACAAGAGGTAAGTCAATCATAAACATGTCTGGGTTGCATATGCTTTAATTCTGGGTAACTTGCAAAAAGGAATACTCACGGAACTTTCTCTCTGTCAAGTACTAAGCTAGATACATCGGTATACCTTATCCCATTTAATTTGCAAAGCGACAACTCAGGTCACATAGTATCATCATCCCAGTTTTACAAATGAGGAGGCAGTCATGGAATAAACTGTTAACTCCAGGTCTTCAGATTCTAACCCCAAGTTTCTTTCCACTAATACACTGATACCTCTCCGCGAAAAGCCCCAATACCAGTTTATGTTATTAGAATGGTCTATTCCTGGATCCCCTGGACACATCTCCATATCTCTTCAATATCTCACCAACTTCCTTCCTCTTTCTGTCTCCAAATATAATCTTCAGTAACAATCGTACTCAAATGCTACCAAGATGTTAAGTTGACCATTCTTTCTTCTTATGTTTGCATGTAAGCTTTCTCTCACCTAAAAGTGTGTTCTGCCTTCCCTCATAATTGCTTATGCATCCCTCACTTACAAGAACATTTCAATGGTCTTGTCACATCAGAAGACACCTGGAGAATGCCTATAAATCATGGGTTGCAAGAAACTAATGAATAGGTCATATTTCGTTCGGACTTATTTACAATCCTGCTACAATATCACTAACTGGTTTTTGTTGTGTGTACATCTTGCATATCTTTAATTGTGCAGCTTTTTTTGAGGAAGAAAGATATCTTCCACTCCTGGTTCTTCTTTCGACAGTATCTCTATATTTTTGACCTAGAGAATTTCCAGAATTCAAATTTAGGATGAGAGATCAAGTTGTTAAAACAGGTTGGTTCTTTTAAAATAATGTGGACTCTAAGGCTTTTTTCCTGCCTTTTCCTTTTTAAAGCCACCCATCTATTTTAGTGCCCTCATACAGTTACAGATTAAAATTCATACTGCTTATTATATTTGATATCTTTCTTCAATAACCATAATGACTCTTGAGCATTAAAATACACATCAAGTCAACCGCTTGGTTGTATAATATATACATTATATCGACTCTACTTATGTCATCTGAATTATTATCAGAGTAAGTGAGGGAGCACTAAAAATAAATCATCATTATAAGCCATTATAATAGGTTATTCAATTTGATGAATAATGTTACTTTGGCCTCACATCACATTTATCTTGCAAGGAGCTGACGTACTTCACAGTACTTACTAAATATCTAAAATTCACTAATACCCAGTATATGGGGCCTGCGAAGACGTCACAGAATGATACATTTGAGCTGGGCATCATCACCAGTAACATCTGGGGAATCCTGAAGGATGAAGAAGAATCCCTTTTAAATGAGTGGATCTTAAGAAATTGGAGTTTATCCTTTTAAGTCATGAGGTGCTTTAAAAAAATCCATTTCTGAAATTGCTGACATGTATTTTTTTTTTTTTTTTGCTTAAGAATATAAGGTAGTGCGTATGATACAATTCACCTTTGTGTTCATCAGCCGGGGTAGTTGTTGGGAACATCAGAGAATGCCCACACAGACAAGGCATCTATGGTTACAAAGCACACAGAGTTTGGAGTATAAAAGACCTGGATTTAAATCCTTGCTTTATCAGTTAGCATCCTTCAGGGTGCGAGTAACCCAACTTCTGCACCTCACACCGTAAGGTAATTAAAGAAGTCGGAAGGGAGGGTGGTTTCAGAGTCAGTTAATTTGTCACTTCAGAAAGTCATCAGACACCCAGATCCTTTGCCTTTTTTAATTTTATTTTTTAAAGATTTTATTTATTTATTTTAGAGAGAAAGAGAAAGTACATGCGCAAGTAGAGGGGAGGGGTAGAAAGAGAAGCAGACTCCTGGCTGACCAGGGAGCCCTATGCGAAGCTTGATCCCAGGATCCCAGGATCATGGCCTGAGCGGAAGACGGAGGCTTAACTGACTGAGCCACACACCCCATCTTATTTATTTGTTTGTTTATTTATTTATTGTTTATTCGCTCTTGGGCCTTCCTTGGTGTTTTGGATTTGTCCTCAGGTGAGAGCTGGACATTACAGCCCACGTCCCAGTCTGCCACAGCAGCATTCAGTAGAAGGAAAGCCTGTCTCTTCTCTGGATCTCTTTTTGAGCAGAGCAAACCCTTTCCTGGAAGCCTCAGAGCCTCCTTCCCCTTGGGCCATCTCGGGTAGAATTGGGGCACGTGCACACCCATTACCCAATCACTGCAACGGGGGTTGGGGGGGGTGGGATTATCAGCATTGGCTTGGGCCAATCCGGATTCATCCCCTGGGTCTGAAGCCCCTGGCACTACGGATAAGCAAAATGCAGGGTTTTCAAAAAGACGGAAGGCAGGCAGATGAAGAAGAACCCCAGCTGTGAGATCTTGGGCGTGTTACATAACATCTTCAAGTCTTAATTTCTAACTCTGAAAAATGGAGATACTGTCTGCACCTCACAGTACGGAAGAATTAGAAAAGGTGATCTTTGCCCAGTACCTGGTCCATTAGGAGTGTGAGCGGCGGGTTTTGCACATTGCAGTTGGCCCTATGTTTCCTTGCTAATGCTTCTTGTGCCCGCTCCTTTGCAAAATGTGCTATTCCCAGTCATTAGTTTTTGGTGCTCTCAGTGAGTTGGCTACTTATCACTGTTCCTAGGCTTTTGGGTTTGGGTTACCTGTCACTCATTTTCCTCTTGTCTTTTTGTTTCTCTCTCCATTGAACTTTATCTTCACTGTGCTTTTCTCCTTCTAAGCATTATTATTTGTGTATGTGTGTGTGTTTAAGATATAGTCATGGCTCCTAAGGGTGATAAATTTCTTCTGCTTAGCGAATACCTTCAGACCCTGGGAGTACTCTACATTTAGGTGAAGGCACCTGGAAAATATTCTTTCTAGATGCCTGTGTAATTATGTCTTTACTACTACACTTAAAATCAGAATTGGTTGATTAAGGTAAGCGGAAATAAGCTGAAAGAACATTCAACAAACATTTTAGGTTCCCATCACTATCCTAAATGCCAGATAGAGGCAAAGGTGAAGCATAGAAAAAAAAAAAGCTGAGGAATACTGAATTTGTACAAAGAAATGGTGATCAGTCAGATAGAAAATACAATGTGCAAACACATTTGGAGAATATTGAGCTCTATGCCAAGAAAATGGGGAGTTTATATTTTTGTCCTGAGACAAGGGACAGAGTGGGGCCCTTAAGTATTTTAATTAGATATGAAATATGAAGAAAACATAATTACAGAACTTAATTTGGCAGTAGTATAAAAGAATAATAGGAAGGAGGACAAAGTACTCCAATCAAGCCAGTTAGACTATCAGACAGGTTAGACAAGCAACCCCCAAACTCTTGTGACTTAAAACAAAGAAACAAAAAAAGGTTTATTTTTTATTCATATGACCTGTTCATTTGCCAGGAAGCAGGGAACTCTGCTCTTTATGTTCACACAGGGATGTAGCCTGATAGAACGATGGTGGTACCACTATCTTAAACTTTGACAAAGCAAAAGAAAGCCCTGGAAGGTCTCGCACCAACAATTAATGCTTTGGCACTCCAGGGAATCATATAGTGGTGTGCTAGAGCCAGTTTGTACACAATTGGCTAAACCAAGCGTGGACATCTTTTCCCAACTTCGCGTTCAGCAGTGTCCAGTGGTAGCTTGAGATTAGCCATGGGAAGAGTATTTGCCTCACAGAATGTGGCAAACACTACAAATCTTGCCTCCTCCCTGCTCCAAAGAACCAGTTGTTAAACATTTGCCAACACACTTCTGGACTCGCCTCACCTTCACTCGCCACTCGTTGGCCAACCCAAACCCAAAGGGATCAAGAAGTCCAATCGTACCCTTGCCTTGGAGGCAGAGAGTCAGAAATATTTGTGAACAAATGACACAACCACCAGATAATGCAAGGGCCCAGGTGTTGGGTCAGCCACGTGTTCATGTATGGAACACTTCAGACTTGAACCAAGGAGCGACAAAAATGGGAAGCAGAAGAGTTAGAGCAGAGGTGGCATGACAGTTGTCAGTTTATTAGCTCTCAGCTCCTAATCCACCCTTCGTGTCCCTGCTTAGGTACTGGAGATGGATTTTGTAAACATTCCTCCTTTGCTAGGAGAGGTTGCAGACAGATACTACAGAAGGAAAGGGCCTCTGGTACTGGCGTGATTTCTCTATCGATTCTGCAGTACTCCTCTGGCAAGAGAGCTACAAGCAGAATTCATGCCCGGAACGTTTCAGAGGGACCGTCAAGGGAAGCTTACTAGCAAGTTCCAAGGATGCCTTAGGCAATTTCCCAACATGTACAGCAGTATCCTTGGCAGGTGGCTTTCTGGTGGCTTTCCAGGGAGTCCTACTGATGCCACAGCCAATTCCCCGGTGAGTTCAACCGCGTTCACCATCAACAGCCTCCTGGTAAGTCTTTCTAGCATACCAATAGATGGTTTCCTGCCCTCCAGCCTCAGTCTGGTAGCACCCCCATGGGAGGCTTCCAGCTTGCCAGCCTCAACCCACAGTTTTCTGCCTGTCAACCCCAATCCGCCAACTGTGAACCAGCTCTGGGCAAGGAAACCCAGTGAACTTCCTTGCCGTCCAATGGACCACAACCACATCCTGCCCGATGAGGTCGGATTCCTGACTTTGTGCAGGAGGGCTCTCTCCCACGTTTGGTACTCCCCTGTAGCCTTAGGGTATTCTTTAGTATTCATCCTCCCTTAGTAGCTAATTACCTATAAATGGATAGCAATTGTTTGTTTCAAGTCTTCCCTGCTGTAATCATTGTGTGGTTTCTTCTTCCTGACTGGACACTAATATGGGTGGGAAAACTAGATTCACTGAACATAACTTGGGCTTCAGTGCAGAGAACAGCCTGGGGCTGGTCGAGAGTAGAGAAGTCAGTTAAGTGGCAGATGGTGGTTGGTCAAATGAACTCAGATGATAGCCATACCAATCAAGAGATACGGAAATATTATCAATGTTTTTAGGAAGTAAAATAAGTAGGTCTTGATAATGAGCTGGAGCAGATGAAAGAAAGTTGAATTGTAGTGTTACCCACCAGGTTAAAGGACACTGAGAGAAGATGAGATTTAGAGAACCGCATTATGAGTGTTTTTGGCCTTTTAGAATCGGAGATACTTTGAGTCACCTAAATGGAGATGTCACAGGTGGATTGAGGAGTCCGCTCAGGGGAGAGTTATAAACGTGTGGGTCTTATGGGTATAGTACTATAGATTGGGTATATGTTTTTGCCTGGCTGACATTCTTTCTTTCTTTCTTTCTTTCTTTCTTTCTTTCTTTCTTTCTTTCTTCTTTCCTTCCTTTCCTCCCTCCCTCCCTCCCTGCTTCTTCCTTCCTTCCTTCCTTCCTTCCTTCCTTCCTTCCTTCCTTCCTTCCTTCCTTCCTTCCAGATTTTATTTATTTGGGAGAGAGGGAGAGAGAGTACAGAGAGAGAGGGAGAAGCAGACTCCCCAACAAGCAGAGAGCCCTATGTGGGACTCGATCCCAGGATCCTGAGATCATGACCTGAGCTGAAGGCAGACACTTTATCGACTTTGCCACCCAGGCGCCCCACTCCAATTTTTCTTTACAGAACTATTCTTTTATTAAATGGAAGTTTCTGGTGATATACCATGAAACAATAAATAGTATATATTCTAAAGAGGTTGTTAGACCCTATACAGAATGTGTGAAGGAGGTCATCAAAAACTTATACAATTGAATCCCTCACCTCCTTCAAAGGCCTAAAAGAGTTTTGGGCAGGAAGTACTATAGACTCAAACTTGGTGATAAGGAATCCAAACAGAAGATTCATAAGTATATTTAAAGATAACTTTGGAATATTGGGAATCCCAACTCTTCCAAAAGAGATGGGTGGAGTGATGCCTCCTCTTCACCATAAGAGAGAGAGTTTAAAATGTGTCCCTTTAATTTGGGTAGGGAGTTAAACAGTTGCCTTAGATTTGACTCATGTCTTATGAATCTAAAGAATGAGAGACTGGTGAAAGGAGTATGTGAGAGTTACATGAAAGCAAAGGGAAGGGACTGTGTTGGAAACAACCTGTGCTTTTAGCATTTCTCAGGGCAAAAAGGATAGTCAGTGTTGCTCAGAGGTTAGAGATGATTACCTACAAGGCAGAGCAGGAGTAAAGTCATCTTAGGGCCTGTCTGTGAGGTCTGTTTGCACATGTGAATAGACCTTAGTAGAAAGGTGTTGAAAATACCATCAGAGTGGTGCCTGGGTGGCTCAGTCAGTTGGGCATCTACCATCAGCTCAGGCCATGAGCTCAGGGTCCTGGAATCAAGCTCCATGTCAGGCTCCCTGCTCAGTGGGGAGTCTGCTTCTCTCTCTCTCTCTGTGACCCTCACCCCCTTTCTTATGCTTTCTCTTGTGTCTCTCTCAAATAAGTAAATAAAATATTTTTTAAAAGAAAATACCATCAGATGTCTGAGTGCTGAAGAAAGAGGAAACAACCCAGAGATGTGGAAATAAATCTGCCCTGAAAGTAAGAGATCTCAGTAATGACTGGTCTCCAAGAACTTAAGAAGATGGGAGATGAGGAGGATAAATGTAACCCAAACATAGGGGGAGTAATGGAGCATAGAGGAGGGGCCATACAGCACCTTTGTTGTAGGTGATGGGGAAGGAAAATAGCTAGGTAAAGCTAGAGTGAGGGTTGTAGGCATATAGTAAGAGATTTAGGGCATTCCTATCTAATGGCACCAATTTTCTCTAGAAGGTAGGGGACAGACAAAACCATATGCTAAGAAGAAAGAGTTGGTGTGTGCTAGTAGAGAGGATATGGGGGGAAGTCACAGTTTTGAAAGGAGTGAAGATGGCTGGAAATATCTGTGTAGAAAAGATAAAAGAGTTACCTAGAGGACTCTGATCGGATTATCAGGGGGTAACTCAGTACCCATCTGAAATTGGAATCATGAGTTTATGGTGGAATAGTCTTTCCCTAGAGCCCACAGATATGAAAAAAAAGACAGAAGGAAACAGATAGAGGGATTTATCAAAGTTTGAGTTTTTACCATATGGAAAAAGATAAAGGGAATGAGATGTTTAGAACATTTGTAAGAGCTTTATTGTAAAGATGGGCTGGATGCGCATAAAATTAACGAGAGGGCTGATGAATTTGGAGACAGTAGAGTACTCCACTGCCTGGAAAGCTTCATTAGGTTCCTGTAGGTACCTACAAAGCAAGCCGAAATGAGCGTAGGAATGAGAATGCTTCAATTAATGATATTGGAGGTGTAGGTAGCACTTTTAAGTGACCATGGAACTAACTTACAGACAAGGTTGAGAGGCAAAGAAAGCTGTTGGAGGTTAAGAAATCGAGACGCCAGGACTTTAGATGGATCCTCCATGTGCATCCTCCAATTTTTTTTTTTTTTTTTTGGATGATCACAAGAGGAAGATGTTGAGCCAGGAGCCAGTGTTTGAAACAAGGGGGGATAATAGGCTGTTTAGTGGATAGAAGAATGAGGGGAGAGGTGGTGCGGTCATATAGAATGAGGCTAAGAGAAGCGAAGCTCTCTAAAAGAGGTCAGGAAAGGGTGTGGAAGCTGAAATCAGGGGACACAAAACCCACTTTCTTACTGTGAGCTGCATGGACTGTGAGAGAACAAAGAGCCACCACTGAGAAGAGTGGAGAAGACGGAAGTAATGTCTTCCAGGAGAGCCAGCCGTCAGTTAGGTCAGAACTTGAAGGTGTAGGTGAGTTTGTTGATAATGAAGCAGTAGTCAGGAATCAACAGGACAGGGGTGAGGGTGAGTCCATGAAACAGAGCCCTGCTTGGGCGGGGTCCGAACGTTCTTACCAATGGACCTTAAGGATATGGTGAGATAACAGTGACGGAACATGGCGAACATGGTGACTTTTTATATTGGTGGCGGCACCAGTGAGGGGACCACTAAAGATGGCCACCCAATAGGGAAGACACGGTAATACATGTCGCAAGAGCATAAAAGACTTAAAAATAATTATAAGGACTAATAAGGACCTGTTACTGATTTTGGTGAGGGATGGAGGAGAGATTGTGTGGGAAGGCAAAGGACACAGAGGATGCAAAAGTCACTAGTTATGGCCTGAGGGTCTGAGGGGAGCAGGGAGGGGAGCATTCAGTACAAATAAGAATGTTCACAGGGGATCAGTCGTATTGAGTTTGAAGGAAGTGGTTTTGGACAGCACGGGCGTGGTGCTTTTCGGGGTTGAGGCTGGAGATGTAGGCAGCGTCCACACATGGCTGGTGAGTGGCCCATGAGGTGGCACAGACCTCTGACGGCCATGGAAGAGCAGGGAAGGCAACGCTCAGTGGCACAGGATGCTTCCTGGAGCCCCCGCGCTCTGCGCACGGGCCTCCCAAGAGCGGGTTCAAGCTCCGTCAACCCCACATCTGGCTTCTAAAGGCTCCCGGACCTCTCCTTGCCCCAACACCCAGTGTGAAAACCGTCTTTCCTTCTTTTTCATCCAAATGAACTTGGGTGTTTTCTAAAAGCAACTTTTACTGGAGAAAACTGCGAATGATGAAAATTCTAAAAGTCTAGCAATAGCTCTTTCCGGACTGTAATCTGCTCATTGAAATTGAAATGTAAGTAGGGCCTGAATGCAGATAAGATCCGTCTGCAGGTAGGGCCCACCGAGGCTCTGAGCCACCTTCCTTGACATGCGTACACCTGATTCTCTGGCCTCCTAGTTTCATTTTAATCACATTTATTAACAGACTGGTAAGGCTGTTTCTCTCCTGGTTGGTGAAGTGATGTTTCCTCTCAGATTGTTCTAAAATAGCATCTTAAGATCCTGGGGCGGAGGGGGGGGGGCGGCGGCGGTGCACACTCAGAGATATAGTATAAAAGGAAAATCATCGCTATTCTATCAATGCACTAAAAGCCTTGGTTAAAATGTTTCAGAAATCTACAAAAGAGAGTATTCATATGAGCCTTTCCCCCTGGTGTGTATTTCCTGTGTTTTTTCCACAGTAAGTGTGCATTACATTTTCAATAGGTAAAAACAAATTGCATGTACATTAATTAGAAAAAAAAACCCACAATGCTTAAAGATTTATCTAACACAAAAGAGAATAGTTAGGTTATCATGGGTAGAAAATTGCACTCTTGAATCTGGAGACTTGTTCATTTTCTATAGGTAGTCCAGGATACATTTGAGGGAAGTCTATCATTTCTTGTATTATTTGGGACATACGCCATTAGAGAGATTTAAAGAAGGCTTGTACTGATTAAATATTTACCAGTGAAGACTTGATAACAACCCAACCACCTTTTAAGCATTCAAATGAGGGGCGAAAGCATCCCACAGGGGAGAAACACAGGAAAATTATACGAGATAGCTTTTCTAGCAACTCCCTTAATGCATCCTTTATGACCCCTGGAAAACTAAAAGGATATCTGGTCTGTAATATATTTCATACTTTTGTCTTCCAAAGCTTCTACTTAGAAAATCCTTGACACTCATTGACACAGAGCAACTGATTTCCTATTTTTGGAAAACTAAGATAAAGAGATGCCCCCAAATACAAAAAAAATCAGGAGCTGTAGGAAGATCCCACAAAGCAGCTCTTGGTATGCATTCATCCTTCATCCAGCCGTATAGTATACATAGAGCGACACACTCCAGTAAGTGATGCACCTACTGCTATGGAGACCAGGACAGCAAATATCCTGAAAGTGACTGACGTTTTAGTAGGAAAGATAAAATGTGCCCACAAACGGTAAAAACAGTACAAGGGAGTCAATGGCCAGTGTCCTAAAAGATCTTCAAGAAAGGTGTCCGTGGGTAGGGAGTAATCACGTTCTCCTGAGGCCAGAGACAGTTTCCATCCAGAAGTGGTGTTAAGTGTGGCATGTGGGGAAATTATTTCCCAAAGCAGGCTGTGAGGGCAAAGAGAAGAGGCAATCAGGTCTGACAAGGGAGATAAGCAGGAATCAAATTCACATTCTGCGGAGACTGGAAGCTTATCCAGGTATCACAACACTATTTGAGAAAAGGGATATCAAGCTTTTTTTTTTTTTTTTTAAAGAAAGGCAGACTGCCACATGCAGCGCCTCATCTGGATGTGTCTGGAGTCTTGGAAGCTTGACTACCCTACGTTCTCCTACAAATGGACCTTGAGAGCTTGTTTGGAGGTTCTAGCAGGGGAGTGCAGCTACTCGTATACCCTTGACCAAGGAACGGTCCTCTCCTCTATCGGGGAAGGTCGTCCTCTTCGACCGAGCGCGCAGCTTCGGGAGGGACGCACATGGAGCGGTGAGGGAGGACGGGGACACCCGCCTAGCCAGCCAGATCAGCCGAATCAACCCTGGCGATCAATGGGGTGACAGATGTCGCAGCCAGATCACCCTCACATCCCAAGCTATTTTTTTTTTAATGATAGGGCCCTTCTACGTACACGAAGAGGCCCTGAAGCTTGAACTTGTGTCAGCCTCACGAATATTGCACTCTGGAGGCCAGGTTGTTGAGCTAAGCAGACTGAGGGCAAGTCTGTCTCTGGCACTTACTACCTATACGATTTTGGGCAAAGTATTTTCCTGAATGCCAGTTTCTTCGAATGATGCTTACTTCAGATAATACTTCCTTGTAGAATTGGAAATAGCAACCCAGCTGTCCTTTAGGCAATACCCCTCCCTTATTCTCAGCCAGTGAGTCAGAGCCGGCCTCACACTTCATGGTTGGTTCCGTGGAGTGGTCCATGAAATGACCACATCCCACGCGGTCTGGGGCCCAAGGCAGGCCAATCTGGATCCACCCTCCCCCACCCCCCCCAGGCTATCGCTGCAACCAACAGGAATTCTTTTCCTACTCGGGCAGGCTGATAAGCTACTAGAACATAACCCAGAGCAGCTGGTGGCCGGTCAACTGACCTCCACTATGAGAGAATTTGGAGCCAAAAAGCACACTGCAGAGCGTAGAGACAGACATAATGACCCAAGGGCACATCAGAACTGTGCTTGCCTTCGTCTGAGGTTTCTGTCATCTCCAGTCTCCAGGGTCCTGACCAATACACTGCAATCATGGCAGTCCTGTGATACTGAATGACCCAGAAATCCTGCCATTCAATCCAACACTAATAAACATTTTTGGGCCAAAAAATATAAAATAAAATAAAATAAAATAAAATAAAATAAAATAAAATAAAATAAAATAAAATAAAATAAAATAAAATAAAATAAAATAAAATAAAATAAAATAAAATAAAATAAAATAAAATAAAAAAATAAGGGGCACCTGGGTGGCTCAGTTGGTTAAAGCCTCTGCCTTGAGCTCAGGTCATGATCTCAGGGTCCTGGGATCAAGCCCCGCATCGGGCTCTCTGCTCAGCAGGGAGCCTGCTTCCACATCTCTCTCTGCCTGCCTCTCTGCCTACTTGTGATCTCTCTCTCTGTCAAATAAATTAATAAAATCTTTAAAATAAAATAAAATAAAATAAAATAAAATAAAATACATTCATGGGCTACCCACTATGTGCCAGGCAGGGCCTTCTATGCTGGGATCTGCCAAGAACACGGAGATGAGGACTCTGTTTAAACGGAGCTTTTGGTGGCTCTTAACTGTGTGGAATCACTGCCTTTTTCCATTCTGTCCACGCATACGTTTCCCAGTTCCGTCGTCCCAGGCAGACATCCCCTCACATATATTACAGTTGTGCCTGAGACAAATCGATTCACCATTTTGACTGAATAAACTGAACTGACTAATAAAATTGGTCAACACCAGGTGTAACTGAATGGTCCATAGATGATTTAAGGTTGCGTAGGCTATTTTGTATGAGTCATGAACAATTCCTAGCCGTAACTGCCTCTAATTCTCATTAAATGCTGGAATTTAAGTGGGCGAGTGACATTATTTGGGGGGGTAGCTATACGTGTACTATTATTTATCCAGAGTAAATTCTCTGGAGATCTGGGGACTCGAGCTATGGCCCATCAGCAGCGGGTGGATCTCACTAACGCACTGGAACACCAAAATAGAGAATCATCGATGTGTATGCAACACAAAGCCCCAGAGCACATTACACCTGATTCCTGCCCTAAAGAGGGAGCCGGACACAAGTCCTTTTATTTGGCTCTGTCTCACCAGCACCTAGCAGAGGGCTTGACACAAAAGGCTCCTTTAATGTCTGTCGAATTGAATGGAATTGAACCTCATCTCCTACTGTAAACAGAGGCGACCTCTCTGCTTTACCGCAGCAAGCTGCGTGCCAGACCTGACTCCCACCTGCTATTTGCTCTGCCTGGAAAACTCACCTCCAGCACATCACACCCCTTATCACCTTCAAGATGCTTCGATCTCACGTCCTTGATGATGGATTGTTAGTCTACTGCTTCTCAAACTTAGCTGCCCATGAGAATCACCTAGGGATTTTTTAAAAATCCTAATGCCCAGCTCACGCTCTGGATCAACTAAATCAGAGTTGGTGGGGTGACACCCAGGTGTCGGGGTTTTTTTTTAAACTTCCCCAGGTGATTCCAATATACAGCCAAGGTTGAGGAATACTCCAGGAAAGCAACTCTTACCCAGTTCCTGTAGTATCTCTTCAACTATTCCAAGTTCTTCCTTGTGATTTCTGCTGCCCTAGTTCAGACCAGCATGGGAATATAGTGGTTTCATAAGAGCAGTAACAAAATATTGGATCTCTGACACTATCCCCCCACTAGAATCTCAGATGCCTCTCTTAAGATTCAGGAGGAAAAGAACAAAAGGGATTTTCTGGGGAGTTCCTTTCCATTCCCAGGTTCCTTTCCCTAAAAACTATCAAGCCCTCCCCACTCACAGAAATGGGCCCCTGAAGTCATGGACGGATTCCATAAACCTGCTTCCCACTCCCTGCTAGCCCCCTCCTCCTTCCTCTTGCCAGAGCTCAAAGGATGTGTCTGAGGGTGCGAATCACCAGAAGCACTTCTGATAGATTCTAGATTCCTGGGTCCCACCTCTAGAACTTCTCACTTGGTAAGACAGGGGTAGGGTTTGAGAATCTGTTTCTAACAGTCCCCCAGGCATTGCTGGTGCTGCCGGTCTGGGGACCGTCCTTGGAGAATCACTGCCAAGTCTGATTAGATCTGACCCAGATTGAAACAATGGAATTCTCTCCTTGACTCAGAGATAAAGTCTGAAGACTGCTGTGTTTGTTTCCTGGCACTGCCGTGTGACAAAGGACCATGCAGTGGCCCTCATGCAATTCACACTCTCAGTTACCGTGAGCCGTAGACAGTTCCTTATATTTGAAAAGCATGCCTTTTGGAATATTCTATTCTTTTTAAAAAATATTTTATTTATTCATTTGAGAGAGACAGAGAGAGAGAGCAAGAGCACACAGGCAGGAGGACTGCAGAGGGAAGAGGGAGAAGCAGACTCACTGGTGAGTGGGGAGCCTGATATGAGATCCCAGGACCCCGGAATCATGACCTGCACCAAAGGCAGATGCTTAACCAACTGAGCCTCCCAGGCGCCCCAGTGAATTTCAGTATTCTGACTGGACTCCTGTTACTTGGAACTAAGTGTCATGTCTAAGAGAAGGTGTGCCTCCCCGGTACTCTAATAGACTGTCATGATTCCTTCCCCTCCCAGCATTTGGCATTTCTGTGGTTATTGCTAATGCCTGGTCCTTGAGGCCACCTGCTATTTCTGTTCTTGTTGCTTTTTTTTTTTTTTTTTTTTAATGGAGAAATGGTTTTCCTTTGGCCATTTTAGACTCTGAGGAGTCCACAGAGCAAAATCGCTTGGCATGCCATCTTTTGAAGGATGTCTAGTGACACATTCTTTGTTTTCAACTGCCTTTGAAAAATTGCAGGCTTTTTCTCCAGCATAGGCTCCCGCAGAGCCGCAGGGACGCCTGGGGATGAACACACCAGGCTACCTTCTGAATATTCTCTCTGTTCCATCTACCATGCAGTGTTTGGAGATCAACGATGTGTACTCAACTTTCTCTCCATTTGAGTATGTTCGGTACCCTAGACCGTTCCTGGAGGTGAGACAGGGGCCGTTGTCCCTGACTGGGGGGACTCTCAGTTCTGGTTCCTGGAAAGCACCCGTCCTGGATATTTTCCATTCGGCCCTCAGGTCTCCTCTCCACACAGCGCTGAGTCCCAGGAGGCTGCCCTACCTGGCCTGCGTGTTCGAGCTCCCTTCCCCTCTGGCTTCCGAGTAGGTTTGAAGTGCTGACAGAAGGCAGCACCAGGTGTTTTTTCCCCAGCTCCCTCCCTACGGTTGCCGTTGGCACTGGGGGCTTCCTCAGCTGAAGGGAACAGCTCCTGTCAGGTGGCCCTCATCACAAAATCTGCTCTCATACCCCCTCTCTGCTTGCCCCTTCACGTGAAGACAGGGTAAGAAAACCCCACCGTCAGGATCCCCAGATGCCACACCATCTCTGAAAGTCTCCCTGGCTCATACCTTTGAACGCTTGCAAGCTTACCTCCTTTGAATGTGAACCTCCTTCCCAGTGGGACCCTAATTGATAACAGAGCCTTGGCCTTACTTGACCCGCCACAGTCTCCACTACAGGCCCCTCAATCCCAGGGAAATTCCCGATTCTCGCCTCACTAATCCTCAGGAAATATTGAGGTTGGTTAAATTTTTCACTATTTGCTTAGACCCACGTGTGGGGGTCCTTGCGGCTTGTCGTTCGTCCCTGTCTCCTCCCTCTTTGGCCCAGCCCAGTGGTTCTCAGCTTTGGATGTGCGAACTAGAATCACCTGGGGGGTTGGGAGGGGGTTCGGGTCCCTGATGCCCAGGTTGCTGAGGGTGGGATTGTGAGAGAGGAAAACAGTCCATAGTTTATACATGAAGCAACCAAGAGCCAGAACCTCGGTGGTTCTATAAAGGCAATAGAAACTGAGATAAATCCGATTTTCCTGATTCTTATGCCTCCCCACCCCTCCCACCCTGCTCCATATCCTTGACAAGGTAAATACTGCATCTTCTTCCTGTTCACTTGGACCTCTTCCATCTCTTTTATTTTTGTATTTTTTAAGATTTTACTTATTTATTTGAGATAGAGACAGTGAGAGAGAGCATGAGAGGGGAGAAGGTCAGAGGGAGGAGCAGACTCCTCATGGAGCTGGGAGCCTGACTCGGGACTAGATCCCGGGACTCCGGGACCGTGACCTGAGCCGAAGGGAGTTGCTTAACCAACTGAGCCACCCAGGCACCCATTCTGTCTCTTTTATTGTAAAATACCTCCTCCAGCTCAGAAAAAATTCCTTCTTTTGATTCATACATTCCCACAAAGTCCAGTAAAGGGTCCTGTACACAGTGGGTATTTAATAAATATGACCATGAGAGTTGAATAGATGGAGAACAGTTGGAGGAAATGTTGAAAAATATGGTCGGGATGATAGTGTGACTGGCCTTGAGTGTCAGCCTATCTCACCTTGTAGCACATCATTATACGCGCTCACCTCATTTATGGAAAACTAGTGAAAACAAGAGGGCCAGCAACCTTCTCGAACACTTAACTTTGTGTCCAGTGATATCCTAGGCTCTTTCCATGTATTATCTCATTTAAATCTTTTTTAAAAATCCTACTTATGAAATAGATAAAACCATTATCAGATGAGGAAAGTGGAGCTTAAGAAAGGTAAGTCATTTTCCCCAGGTTTAGAAGCTGGCAAATAGCTTGGTTTGTATAGAATCCAGTCTTAACTCCAGTTGGAGAAAATACCCATTGAAAAGGGCCCAAGGATTGACAACATCGCCTTATGTTCTGGGACCCACAGATACTTTCCATCCCCTGATTATCTACTCTTTGCCCTGGCTTTAGACTTCCTGTATTTTTATTTTTATTTTTTTGCCTGCCCTTTAGAGTTGAATTTGACTTCTGCCATCAGGTTGGCTTTCTGCATCACTCACTGGGTCTACCCCACTGCTCAGATGGCCCCTGGCTCTCCCTCTTGGACCCGCCCATCCCCGTCGCATTGACAATTATGATGCACCTCCAGCGATCCCCGATCCCCGGGAGCTCTAGGTAGGTGTCGGGTTTGTGTCGGTGACTTCAGAATTCCCTGCCGAACTTGTTCTGTGAACAAATCAACACATGAAATACTTTCCTCCCTATCCCACTCGCCTCATCTCGAGTGCGGGTTTACCATATTACAGCTGCATAGAAAATCTGTGGATTGGATTTGTGTGTTTCATTCTTTTCTTTTTCAGCAAATGGTGAGTATCTATTTTGGACAGGCACTGGGGCTATCATGATGGACCAAAGTTGAGTCCCATCTCTGCTGCCTTGGGCTTTCTCATTGAATGGGAGAGGATGAGACCATGAGCCAGTAAATAAACAATAGTCTTGCAGATAACAACAAGTGTACGAAGAAGGCTATTTTTAACCTAATGCTTAATTTATTTAACTGGTGGTTGCCATCCGAACTCAGGGCTTTTGGCCAGGAACAATGTTGGGCAATAAAGCCCAGCAATAACTTACACAGGCTCTTCAAGAATATGTGTTCTTTTTAAAACTCGCTTGTGAGCAATCCATCTAACCTTAAAATCCATGATCCTATTCCAGTTATCTATGTCCACAGTAATACTCATGGCCAGTGTTATTGAGCCCTTGAAATATACCGGGCACTCCGCTAAGAGATTAATATGTATAATCTCAGTCATTCACACAACAAACTTGTGCAGAATATAGTATTTTTATCTCCATAGTATGGATGGGAAACTGAGGCCTAGAGCCCATGCACACTCCCAGTTATAAAGCCCGGGAGTAGCATTCATACAAATTCAGGGATGGGTTGAGTGTCCCCTCCCTGACCAGAAGGCAGGCTCAGAACGGCAGAGACCCAGGTGCCCAGTGGCTCAGTCGGTTGAGCATCAGGCTCTTGATTTTGGCTCAGGTCACAATTTCAGGGTTGTGAGATTGAGCCCCACATCCATCTCTGTGCTCAGTGGAGAGTCTGCTTGAGATGTTCTCTCTCCCTCTGCCCCTCCTCCCGCTCATGCTCTTGAGCTTTAATAAATAAAAATCTTTAAAAAAAGAAAAGGAGAGAAAGAAAGGTAGAGACCGTGGTTGCCACTTCCTTAGCTTCACGGTATTGAACTTACAGCAAGCACTCTGCAATAATAACATTTACTGAATGTCAGGTATTATACAACAATCCAATGAGCAATTATGTTCTGGCGCTTTCAAATGAGGAGACTGGGGCACAGAAAATTTAAGAAACTTGCTGTGGATCACGTAGGTGCTAAGTAATGGGCCAGAGTTGAAACCCAGGCAGTCTAGCGGTGCTAGGATACATGATGGCCGTCTGAAGGGCTTGGTGATAAAGCCCAGAAGGCTGGGCCTTGATGCCAGGTTCCTGGTTCAGCCCGCCCACAGAGGCCTGAGATCCTGCATGCCGGAGATGATCAAGGGATGCTGACTCCGCTGCTGGTCCCTGGGGACCTCGCTTTGCCTGTGAGGAGGGTCTAGACTGAGAATCTGTGCTCTCAAAGACTAAATCATGGTGTTTCTGCAGTAGATTAATACTTGCAGATTGAGTAACAGGCAATACATTTGTATAATAATAAAGCAGCAATCAGCATATCGCATATCCATTGATCATGTTAATCAGAAATTTGCATTTCTATTCCAGTATTCACTCAGCTTTTCCCCAAATCATTCATTGGAGAATAGGGGGCTTTGCCAACCTCTTTGGAAGAACGCTATGTTAATCAGCTTAGGTCTGGGAGCTGGGGAGAGGGCTGGTGGCTCAGGGCCCCGGCCAAGAGGCAGGAAACCCTGCCTCACCTCTCTACCTTCAACTGTTCTAAGGATTCCTCCTGAGTTGGAATCAAACTAAACTCCTTATCAGGGCCCAGAAGCCCCAGGTGATCTGGCCCCTTTGTGCCGCCCCCAGTCACACTGGCCTTCCAACAGTTTCTAGGACAAGATAAGCCTTTTCCCAGACACAGGGCCTTTTGTACATTGTTATTTCTGTTGTCAAAAAAAAAAAAAAATTCCAGAGCCAGACAAAGGCATTTTATTTTTTATTTATTTATTTTTTTAAAGGCATTTTATTTAGAAACTACTGCAGTGGTGGGAGAAAGACCTCAGAAGAGAACCAGATCCCATTTCTAATACAACAGAGACAAGAGGGGACTCACAGCCGAGAAGCAGGGAGAGGCCGGTACCAGAAGGAAAAGGACAAGGAAGAAACCTCAGGGATGAGGGGGGAGTGCAGGCTAATGGGACTTGGTCAGCTTCTTGCCCTTGCAGGCCCGAGCGATAAGATATCTGGAGAGGGGGTGGGGCTGTGTGTGTGTGTGTGTGTGTGTGTGTCTGTGTGTAAGGAATTTGATCAGATATCTTGAGTGATCCAATACCAAGCGGAAAGAATGAGGAATTTGATCAGATAGGAAGGGTGGGGGTTTTCTCCGAATGGACCTAGCAGGACTAACCAGCCCAAGGACACACTCCAAGGGCAAAGCCTCCTGAGAAAGGGAACTCAGAAGAGCATACGGTTAAAGTGTGTTCTCTTATCTAGGCTAGGGGAAAGGGAAGGAAAATAAAATAAGATAAAAACAGAGGGAGGCAACCATTAAGAGACGCCTAACTATAGGAAACAAATTGAGGGTGGCTGGGGGGGAGCCGGGTGGGGGTGGTCTAAACGGTTGATGGGCTTCAAGGAGGGCCGTTGTGGTGAGCGCTGGGTGCTGCCTGTAAGTGATGAAGCACTAAATTCTACTCCGGAAACCCAATACTACAGTGTATGTTAACTCACTGGAATTTAAGTAAAAACTTGGAAGAAAAAAGAAGAAGAAGAAGAGCCTTTGATTAAAGACAGAGTCTGTCCCTGACAGCCTATTGCATTCTTTTCTTTTTTTTTTTTTAAGATTTTATTTATTTATTTGACAGAGAGAGAGAGATCATAAGCAGGCAGAGAGGCAGGCCGAGAGATGGGGAAGCAAGCTCCCCGCTGAGCAGAGAGCCCCATGCGAGGCTCGATCCCAGGACCCTGACACCATGACCTGAGCCGAAGGCAGAGGCTTAACCCACTGAGCCCCCCAGGCGCCCTGGCACTATTTTCTATATTATATTTTTTGATGCTTCATTAACCTCCATGGAGTCTTTCCTGCTTTGTTTTTGGATTTCTTTTCTTTCTTTCTTTCTTTTTTCATATTTATAAATATTTTCTCTACTTGAGACCATAAGCACCGTTAGGAACTTTTGTTTTCCTCACATTTCCAGAACCATAGCAGATGCCCGTTACCATCCTTGTCTTGACAAGTTTGCAATGTTCCAGGGAAGGCTAGACATGCTGGCAGAAGAGCCACAGTGAGGATCACAAGTAAGTTCTATGGGATTGCAGAGATTATGGCGATCGCAGCCGACTGTAGCTTGGAGATGAGAAGCGGACTTGCGAGTGGGGTTTCTAGGGTTAGATGGATATAAAAAGGCAGAGAGAGGGAGAGAGAGAAGAGAGAGAGAGAGAGAGAAAGGAGGGAGAAGAACATACTTGGCAAAGGAGATGTTACAAGCATAAGCCAGAGTTTTGTTTGTTCCCTTCTTTTGTTATTTTTGGTTTTGTTTAAATGTTTCATGTAAATGTTTCATTGAAGTGTGAGATACAAACAGAGCAGTGCACGGATCTCAGTGGTCTTGGAAGTAAATGTATCCTTTTTACCACAGTCCAAACCAAGAAAGAGCATGTTTCAAGTCCCCAGAGCCCTCCCTGCCTTCTCGGGTTGTTGCCCTTACAAGTAACCTCTGTCCCGACATGGGTCACCCCAGATGAGTTTTGCTTGCTGGTAAACCTTTTGTAGATAAAACCATGTTGCTTTTTCTTTTGTGTCTGATTTCTTTCGTTCCACCTGTGCCCGGGCTTGACCCAGGGTCATTCGATTTCATTGCTGTGTCATATTCTGCCATAAGATGAGTTCACATTCATTTATCCGTTTCAATACCGATGAACCTTTAGATTGTTTACAGGTTCCTCCTGTTGCAATCATGCCATGAATTTGTTGTACGTGGATTTTGGTGAGGATACAGAAGTACATTTCTGTTGGGTATAGCATGGAATTACTAACTCAGAGAATACGGCTGGTGATTCAATGAGGGCGCACCAGGTGACCCTCCTCGCAGTGATTTAGGAGAGTTCCAGTGACCTCAAATCCTTGTCACCATTACCTTTTATGCGCTTTATTAAAACGTTCGTGTGATTTTTCACCTTTTTTTTCTGTTAGTGTTAAAACTAACCTTGCATTCCTGGATTCCAACTCGGTTGTGGTTTGTTATCATTTTTGTATGTCCCTGGGTTCAACTTATTCTGGGTAGGATTTTTGCATCTACGTTTGTAAGAGATATTGGCTATTTTCCTCTCTTATAGTGTCCCTTCTGGGTTTGTTTTCAAAGTTAGGCTGGTTTCAGAAACTACATTGCGATGCCCTCCCTCTTTTTCTATTCTCTGGAAGATTTGGGGTAACATTGAGGTTCCCTATTCCTTATGTGTTTTGAAGAACTGATCTGTGCATTTCTCTTCTTTCTTAGATTTTGATCTCTAAAGGCCAGCTGTCTTGGCTACTTTGTGATATTTCCACATAGCATTTTTTTTTGAGATTTATTTATTTGACACAGAGAGAGAGAGATCACAAGTAGGATTGATTGATTGATTGATTGATTTGACAGAGAGTAGAGAGATCACAAGCAGGCAGAGAGGCAGGCAGAGAGAGAGGGGGAAGCAGGCTCCTCACTGAGCAGAGAGCCCGATTTGGGGCTCGATCCCTGGACCCTGAGATCATGACCTGAGCCGAAGGCAGAGGCTTTAACCCACTGAGCCACCCAGGCGCCCTGCACATAGCTTTTTTGTTTTGTGTTTCACCAGACTTTGTAATGATTCTCAGCAAGATGTCGTCCTGATACAACCGAGTCTTACAAAGTTCTGTCTTAAGGGCCATGTTTGAATGAAGAATAGATTACGAACAATGAATGGTTGGAAACAGGCACCCGTTGGTTTTCAGTCATGGAGCGCCTTGGATTCCAGAAAATGCTAAGCAGTAGGGTTCCCTGACAGTTTTTGAGGAGTGATACAATGTGATCAGAGCTGGAATTCAAAAAATAAATACAGCAAATATGATAAATATAAATAAATAAATATGCCATGAAAGGAAGGAAGAACAGGAAAGAGGTTATAGCAAACGTTCAGTGAAAGCACATAAGGATCTGCTCAGGAGAGCGCCAATAAAAATGTCAAAAGTCTTCCTTCAAACCAATGGTTCTCAAAGTGGGACCCTGGAGCAGCAGCAGAAGCTGACCTGGGAATTTGGCTGGCAAAGCTGATTCTCAGCCCTGCCCCCGCCGATCACAATGTCTAGGGGTGACGCCCAACAATCTGTGTTCTAAGAAACCTTCCAGGTGATTCCCATGGTGCTTCCATTTTGTAAATCACCACTTTCGACCAAATTTTAGCCTCTCTCACAGCTAGGGATGACTGTGTGCTTCCAGTTCTGGCCAGTGAAACATGAGGGAATATGTTCTAATTAAAAGGACAGATGAAGCTGTGTTGCCCATCTTCTTTCTTCCTGCCATGAATACTGATTGAAGAGGCAAAAGTTCTGAGGACAGAGAAGTTCAACAGGTCAGCAAGGCAGAGATCCACAAGGGTCAAGGTTCTGAGTGACATTCTGGGGCCTCATACCAGCCCCCTGCTGTCTCCCTTTACATAATTAAATGCATCTATCATGCAGTTCACTGGTAACTGGGTATTCTGGCGCATGTAGCTAAGTGAGTTCCTAGCTGAGATGCATGTTACATTCATACCGGGCACCCAGTAGGAGATCATAGGTGATAGTTCCCCTTGATAAAGTCAAAAAGAAAAAAAAAAGTTTGTAGCCTGTTCATTTAACCTACTTCTGGGGGAAGAGATACCTGCTAAGTGTTTTTCTCCCCATAGAGATCACAGCTTTGAGTAACATTCTATTTCTTAATACCTTGGGCAGAGAAGGCAGTTTTGAATGTTGTAAAGGCATTTCTTCCCTGGCTGAGGTCCCTTCTGTATGTGAGCCCAGGAAGCAAGGAATCGCGGTGCCATCTCCTTGGCAAAACCACTTGCCTTACTCCCATCGGAAGGGGAAATCCAATGGGAATAAAAGCCCCACTGAGAAATTCACACCAGAGACAAGTCTGTAATTCCTACTGTCAGAATACATCTCTGAATCCCGTTTCATGCTTTCCCAGGACTTGGTGGAATGAGAATGGTGATTTCTGGCACAGGAATAAATCCCACAGTGCAGCGTGGGTGGTGCCTGGCAGGGCGGGCTCCGTTATTTGGAGCCCCCTCTCTGAGAACGTTCCAGATGGCAGCAGGGACCTCTCCAAGTCTCAAAGACGCTGATGTGGCAGTTGTGACTTGTGTGGGACAGTCCTGCTCTAAAGGGACTGACCCATGGCGCGCGACACAAAACTCGAGTGGAAAACGTCAGCTGAGTGCCTGACAAGGAGCCTGCCCTGGGGTGTCCCCCACACCCTCACCTTCGGGCTCCTAATTTCTGCTTTGAGTTGTAGGTGCCATTTTGGGTCCCAGGCAGGATGTTCTGAGTGGATACAAATCCCGAATCACCTCCACAGGGAGCTTTTTGGCACTGACCGCCCTGTTGAAAGCTACAAACCCTCTTCCAAATGAGCACGCGTGTTCCCGCGTCTTTGGTGTATTTTTCAGCATGTAGTACTTATCACCATCTGGCTTACTATATGCTTTCCTTACTCAAGTTTTTATTGTCCCTCCTCCTCCACTGGATCGTAGGGTTTATGAGAGCAGTAATTTTTGCTTGTTTGTTCATTGCTACATGAATCGGCAATATTTAGGAAGTAGCTGCCATGTAGTAGGAATTCAGTAAATGTTTAAGAACAGACGCCTCTGGGGGCGCCTGGGTGGCTCAGTTGGTTGAGCGACTGCCTTCGGCTCAGGTCATGATCCCGGAGTCCCAGGATCGAGTCCCATATCGGACTCCCGGCTCTGCGGGAGGTCTGCTTCTCCCTCTGACCTTCTCCCCTCTCATTCTCAGTCTCTCTCTCTAATAAATAAATAAAATCTTTAAAAGAACAGACGCCTCTGAACGGGTCGTCTGATGGGTCCTGACATGCAGCACGCCCTTTCCTGCCCTTGGCCATTGTTGCTGTGGAGTATAAGCCTTAGGACACAGTAGGCTCCAAATTCTGCTATGGTTTACTCCTTGTCAACAGAGACTGGTTGGATGATAATTCTGATTTATAATAACTACTATTAGTGGAAGGGCTCACTGTGTGTCACACACACTAGGTGCTTTACATGCGCCATATTAATTCTTGGAACACCCCCAGCAGCGTTGGTCCCCTTTTATCAATGAGAACAAGGAGGGTCAGAGATCTCAGCGGACTCATCCAGGTTCTCAGGGCTCATCAAGGGCAGAGCTGGGACTTGAACTTGGAGCAATTGGACTCCAGAGCCTGTGCTTCGCCCACCACCTCCCTGGAGATTTAGTACAGCTTTTAGCTGACAACTCCATTGCCCTGATTTCTCTTCCTCTCTTGTGAAAAAACAGGTATTTTTATGCAAGCTCAGGAATCAAGTGATTGCTCAGAGACGCATTCTTCCAGACCTCCCTCCTGCCTGGATAAAAATACTTGGCAGAAGTGACAGAAGGGAAGTTTTGATTGAAGGTTGACTGTTTAGGTGTTTATGTACCTTCCCAAAGAAGGAAATAAAAGCATTTTATGTAGCATGAACTTGTTTCAGCAAAGGATTTTTTTTTAAAGATTTTATTTATTTATTTGAGAGAGAGAGAGAGAGAGGGAGCACAAGCAGGGGGAGGGAGAGGGGCAAAAGAAGAGGGAGAAGCAGACCCCCCTGCTGAGCAGGGAGCCTGATGTGGGACTGGATCCCAGGACCCTGGGATCGTGACCTGAGCCAAAGACAGATATTTAACCTACTGAGCCCCCCGGGCACCCCAAAGTTTGTTTGTTTTTTGATAGTATCAAGGCAAAAAAATTCAGAAGTCCTAGTTCTTAGAGAACTGTCTAATATTATTAGACAGTAGCACAAGTCTTAAAATTAGTAATAATAATAATAGTGACAGATAAAGGGTACTTATCATGAGTTTGGCTTAAAATCTGCAACAGTCGTACAAGCAAATAAAGGGGCAAAGTCATGGCTAACCAGTTGCTTTTGAGGAATGGCCCCCCCGGCCCCCCCTACACCAGCTTCCTTTGTGACTGAGGCTCCCCCAGCTCCAGATGGCACAGTGGTCCAACGCCGCCGCATGTTGTCTCATGTCAGTAAGCTTTCACTCACACAGTTCTCTCTTCCTGAGATGCCTTTCCCCTCAGGTTGGCATTGGGAACTCCTATCTGTCCCTCCGGACCCTTCCTGGGTCCTGTGTCACTTCCCCTAAGAAACCTCTAAATCTTAGTTGTCTCTTTCTACTCTGTGCTCCCAGATGCCCTGTTCGTACTTGTTTAATACGCAACATAGAGTCATTTTTCCTTCATTAAGCTGTAAGCCTCGTGAGGGAGGGACATCCATCTGTGCAGTCAACAAAGCCTTGGAATGTTCTGGAACCAGAAGGCTAAAGAGCTCGGCTGAAATCAAAGAGGGCTAAAACAAAGTCCCATTTAGCATGACTAGTCATGGAGTTAAGGGAGCCTACTGATCAATAATACAATCAGAGTTTTAGACATCCAGATATCCCTTACTGGAAGCTCTCCAACATCCTCTTTGCAGCCTCGGATTCTGTAATTTTTGAGCATGTACAGTGACTATAACAGCGTTAAGCATAATTGGGAGAAAGGGAGGTATAAGACATAGTCCTTGAATGACTTTGCATCAGAGGAAAAATGACAAAAAGAAAGGCCCAGTGGGCTGCAGTCTGTTTATTCCCCAGCCTAAATCTCTGGCAGTGGTGGTGCGACACCACGTATAAGGAAAGAAATTCCTTGAACTCCCCCACCCCCCACCCCTGCAGGAAACACTTCGAACTCAATGCTTTATTTTAGATCTAGATTAAAGAATTCCTCCTCTGGATCTCAGACCCACGACTTTGGAACACTTCTGCCAAGAGACAAGCTGACGGCATCTCAAAGGATTTCTCTGCAACAGGATTGCTGAAGAGCACCTAGTCACCGTTTGTTAAATCAACTACGGGAGGCAAAAGGCTTGGCTTGGGGCCCCACACCTTTCTAGATCGTCTAGGAACTGTCTCCACAAAGATGATGGTAAAAGTCTGTTCGAATATCTGAAGCTCTCGGGGCTCTGTGCAGGAATGGGACGATCGTTTATCATATGAAGGAAAGTTTATTTTAGGACTATTGGAAGGCAGCCGACCACCCACAGGATCTCCACGGCTTGACTTCTATGGGAAAATTATTAAAATGAAATTAACCTTCCGTGTGACAAAAGGGGCTTACCTCCCCTCTCCGCATTTCCATCTCTACAATCTGCTGTGCATCTGCTGTTTCCATCACGTCTCTGCCCTCACACGTGCGAGGGGCTCTTCTTCCTGAATCAGATTTAACACGTGTAGAAAATGCTGAATTTGGGTGCTTGGGTGGCTCAGTTAGTTAAGCGACTGCCTTCAGCTCTGGTCATGATCCTGGAGTTTCAGGATTAAGTCCCCCATTGGGCTCCCAGCTCAGTGGGGAGTCTGCTTCTCTCTCCAACCCTACCTCCTCTTGTGCACTTTCTCTCTCTCTCTCTCTCTCTCAAATAAATAAATAAAATCTTTAAAAAATATATCAATAATTAAGGAAAATAAAAGAAAAGGGAAGAGAAGAGAAGAAAAGAAAATGCTGAATTCCACAATGCCAAATGGGTTTCTTTGCAGCAGGACTTCTCAGAGCCTTTAGTTTCCATGATGCGTACAGGGTGTGTGGCATTTCCCAAGATTATCTGACTGTGGAACCATGGTCCTCCTCTGCAATGGAACAAGTAGTTCACAGGGCGTGTGGGCCACAAGTCCCACACTTTGGGATAATCAGAAATTCTATCTCACGTTCAAAAACATGCTAAGTGAAAGAAGCCATTCACCAAAGATCACATGTTGTATGATTGCTTTTATATGAAATATCCAGAACAGGCATATCTGTAGAAACAGAAAGGAAATTAATGTTTGCCCAGGGACAGGGAACGAGGTGAGGAGCGAGGTGGGACCGCTAATGGGTTAAGAGTTTCCTTGCGAGGTGGTGAAATGTTCTAAAATTAAATGATGGTGATGCTTGCATAATTCTATCAATATGTTTCAAAACCATGGAACTCTACACTTCAAATGGTATGGAATTTTATGGTATGTAAATTATATGTCAACAAAGCTGTTAAAATGCTTTTTTTTTTTTTACAAAGATCCTCTAAAGATCATTTCATTCCTGCCAATTAAACTAGTTCTTTATCTTTCTTTGACTTTCTTCTTCTACCTCTTTTCCCTCCCCAGCTCTTTGTTGGTCTGCTCCCCCAGTCCAAATCCCTTCCAGTATTTTCTAATAAACTAATTTTTCCTAATAAGGAACACGTGCACCGTGTTAAAATGGCACTGAGCATGAAAAGCGCACGAGATGTAAATGCTTCTCCTCTTCTCCAAACCCCCATCCCATTCTCCGATGTAACTGCAATCAACAGTTTCTTATGAGTCCCTTTGGAAATTGTTTACACATTCGTAGCCCATGTCCATATGGTGCCTATATTTTTGCACAGATTGGCCCACATTCTATTCTGCATCTCGTTGGTCTCATTTTGTGGTGTATCTCAGAGATCTTTCCGTGTTTGCACATACAGACCGAGCACATCTGTTTAACAGCAGCATAGGGTTCATTGAATATTTATGACTTATTTATATAATCAGTTCCTTATTAAGATATTTAGGTTGTCTCCAGATGTGGGTGATTCTTATGTTTGGCTATTACAAACGATACTCCAATAAACATTTTTGTGTGTTGGTGTAGGATAATTACTAGGAAGTGTTCATGGAGTCAAAGGCGTGTGCCTGCGGATGTGGATAAATGCGAATAGATGGTGCCCCGCCCCACCCCCCACAACCACACCCCCAGGGAATGTGGGAGCCGGCGTGTGTTCTGAAAGCTCTCTGGGCCGGGGACCCTCAGTCACACCCTCTCTCAGCCCCAAGCACCGCCCTGGCTGAAATCCTGCACAAACGCTGGAATGCCGAGCTTCATTTATTTATTCTCAGCATTCCACCTTTTTTTTTTTTAAGATTTTTATTTATTTATTTGTCAGAGAGAGAGAGAGAGAGCACAAGCAGTGGGAGACGCAGGCAGAGGGAGAAGCAGGCTCCCCGCTGAGCAAGGAGCCCGATGTGGGACTCGATCCCAGGACCCTGGGATCATGACCTGAGCCGAAGGCAGATGCTTAACTGACTGAGTCCCCCCAGGTGCCCCTGTTCATAAGCTTTGGATCCATCGAATTCATGTCAGTATTCGGGTTGGAGGTCCAGCTCTGCCATTGGTAAGCAGAGATGGGATGGGGTGGGGTCTCCCCAGCATTTGACTTTCCTGGACGTGCTCCTGCTCAGCTATAGAAGGAGGGCGTTGGTGTAGGGTCACAACCTCAGAAGCCTCCAGCGGGCTGGCCAGTACCTGCATGTGTGCCACAGACCAGGGGGACAGGACTCTCAGGGGACCCCAGACCTAACGGGGCAGGGGAGGGGTAGCCACGCCTCGGTTTCAGCTGATCTCTGCCGTGCCCGCCTGAGGGCATGACACTCTCAGGCCAAACAAAGCAGTAGGCCCGCAAGCCCGTGGGCTGGGGGGTCTTCTCCAAGACCCAGTTCTGGCTCTGACACTGTGCTATCAAGAGTATGAAGTAAGAATCAAACAGGCTACAGCTGGATTAAGTGTTTCGTAGGCATACACACCCTGCCAAGCACTGAATAATAGTAATGATAAGATGCAGAAGTAGCCTATTTGTCCGAATTAGCTTCTTCAATCCTCCCAGCAAACCAGTGATGTAGAAACAGTGATTATCCCCATTTTACAGAGGAGAAGACAGAGACAGAGAGATGTAGCAACTGGCCTGCCGTGACACTTCCAGCAGGTGGTGGAACTAGACAGCAACCTCAGGCGAGTCTGACCGGCTTCCGGGCCCCACACGATGGGGACATGAGGGGCCCCAGGGAGCCCATTCTTCAGCCCAGCCCCTGTGGACGCCTTCTTCCCACAGCTGGGCCTCTCCACCTCTGCCCCCCACCCCCGTGCGCCACACTACCCTTACTCACCCTACTCAGCCTGGCCCCTGTCCTGACTTTCTCTTAGTGCCTGCGAGGGGGGGGTCTGCCAGTCTGCCCCCAAGTCCCTGCTAAACGGAAGGAGGGGGGCGGTTCTAAGGCTGCCCCAGCTCCATATAACTCGTTCTGCTGCACCTCATTCTAGAGGGCTCTAAGATGCTGTCATACTGATTCCACACCCCCACTCCCCCACTGCATAAATCATAGGCAAGAGGGGTCACAGGTCTTCCTAGCCCAAAGAACATGCTCCTCCAAGAAGATGAACCATTTGAGGAAGGACAGACAGGTGAGCAAAGGTAGTATGAGTCCATTCCTGAGGGATTCTGGAAGTAACATCGTAAGGAACTGAATGAAGTCTTCCCTGGAGACCTAACAGGTGTTCCGGTCCACAGACTAAAGAGATTGAGGAAAAAACGTGGGAAATGAGTGAGAGCCACTTCATAGTAGTTTCCCATGTCTGGACCCGGATCCTGACTCCTGGCCCTCAGTCCACATAAGCTGCTTGTGAAAAATCACACCAGCGATTGTTGGTGGTGAAAGTGGTTTGTAAATTCAAACACAGTGGCCAGCAATGAAATTTCACTGATTTCCTGAAATTAGCTGGGTATTAAATGAATTAAAGTCCAGGGGTGATGGGCCCTACCAAAAATATCTATTTTTTTTTTTAAATCAGCATAATTTGGGTTTGGTTGTAGATGGTACTTAATTGACTCTTATAAGAGTATGTTCATCATCATCTGTTTGAGATTCTTTCTTAGACTAAGCAGAATTTCCCTTTAAAAAATAAAACGGAAAGGCATATTAAGAACAATTCTTTCGGTGCTGATCGTAATCTATCCATATTTCTGCTTTACAAATTAAAAGAGAAAGTATCTGGGGAGTAATTAAATGTGTCTGGTGGGATATTTCCCCCCTGATGGGAGAGGAGATGGAACTCGGGGATTTGAAGCCGCCCTAAGAATATAATACCGTGCTACCGAGCTACAAAAATCCTGCCTGATTTGTAAATTTGCGTTTCCATGGCAACTCAAGTATGTAGTTAAATAATCCTCACTGGTCTAGGACTGAATTCCAGCAACTCTTCCTAAACCTTCAGCCTATTCTAATCCCACAGCTGTTGCCATGGAAATGATCAGATAAGATTCAGTCCTGGAGGCAGATGGGCCTATGGCGGAAGCTAAGTGCTGGCCTCCACAGAGCCCCCAAAATATGAGGGTTTCGTTTGGTTTTGCTCTGTTTTTGTATCCCCCCCGCCCCCCCAGTCTTTGAACCACAGAAGGCGGCTTCCTCCAATGAGCAGGCAGTACATTGACACGAAGATTTGTCTTGGGGTTTGGACATCTGGAGCAAATGAGGGATAGTCCACTCCAAAATACTACCGCAGAATGGAAAATCGGGATGTTTTGTTTTGGCTCGGTTTTGGACGCTTGCTCTACGAGATCTTCACACAAGGGATTTCCTTGCACATGTTGGTGTCTCAGAAGTGATTTCCAGGGCGTCGCCCGGCCCCTACAAGGAGGGTCACGCCAGGCCACTTGCCACCACCTTGGTCAGCCCAGGAGGGGTCATCTGTTCCCCATTCATTGTCCACGGTTGATGGGAGTGGATAATGTGACCCGAGGGTTTACTCAGGCCGTGTCAGCCACGTCCTTAAAAAAAAACAGTGATGGACTTTTTCTGCGCCTTCCACGGTGTTCTTTAGTCATATGCATTCTTGCCAACAGATTGTTTGGAAAGACCTACAGTTAAATCATTGTTTCTAAGCATTGTTTCTAAGTATCTATGTCATTGAGGCTGTGCTTTGTTTGAAATAGAAAAAGCAATTACTTGTCTCTTTCCTTTGAAGGGTGTGATTTCCTATGTTGCAAAGTCTTTGCCAGATAGTTCATGGAGGTGGAGGTGGGGGGTGGGGGGTGAAGCCAGCCCCCAAAGCAACTGGGCCTTTCGCACTCCCTGCAAAGTGCAAGCCCCGGTGTGTCAGAGGAGAACAAGACAAAAACTCACAGTAACATTTACAGAGTCCCAGACGCGGAAGGGACCTTACAGGGTCTCGGGCAATTCCTGTGAGCAGTTTCCAGATGCAGGGCCTGAGGTCTCACTGGGTAGGATTCTGGCACGTTTCCTCTGTCGCTCTCCCCCCGCTGCCACCGTTTACCCAAGGATCCAATTGATACAGCTGTCCCTGCCTTCACCCTCCTCATCCTGGGGAGCCCTGGCTAAATTCCTCCAGGGTAGTTCTTATTGATTATTCCCTTTCAGAAGCTTTACTCATACATGCTATGCATCATTTCATAAGCCCTTCTCTTACGTACAATGTGTTCAATAAACATCTATTGAATTAATAATTAATCACTTTAATTAATAATTCATTGTTGATGTAATAATCATGTAAGTAATAATTGATGTCCTACGTAATTCGAGGCATCAGTGCAGTGTTTGCAATCAGAAGCTGCTATCTAACCGTTAATATCTATCTTTTTTTTTCTAACCATTAATATTTATCTTATTCTGCATGACTGCGCTAACCACAGTTACAGAGCGAAAGAATGGCAACTTTTATTTTATTTTATTTTAAAGATTTTATTTTTTTATTTGACAGAGAGAGAGAGAGATCACAAGCAGGCAGAGCGGCAGGCAGAGAGAGAGGGGGAAGCAGGCTCCCGGCTGAGCAGAGAGCCTGATGCGGGGCTCAATCCCAGGACCCTGAGATCATGACTTGAGCTGAAGGCAGACCCTTGACCAACTGAGCCACCCAGGCGCCCCTTATTTAAAACCTTTCAATGAGTCACCTCTGTCTTGGATTCAAATCCAAACTCCTAGGCGTGGCGCGGCACACAGGCCCTCTTCCCACCTCCCCGGTGCGGCCTGTGGCCCCCTACTCTGTATTTCTCAGGCTACAGGCACACACCCAGGTCCCCAGCATGTGCCCCATGCCTGGGCCACTCCTGCCTCTGACCCTGGCCCCAGGCTGACTTCTACTCACCCTGCACCCTTAGCTGAAATGTCACTCCCTAAAAAAAGCCTCTGCTGAACTCCCAGATCAGCTCGGGTCTTACTCTTGTAAATTCTCCTTGCTTTGTACACATGTATTTAGAGGAATGGGACCACAACTGGAACCACATAGCAATGACATTATGTATAGTCCCTTGTAGAAGGCAAGTTCCATGAAGACAAAGACTGTTTATGTCGTGCATCTTGGTCTCCCAAATGTGTGGCACAGATAAGATGCCTAAAAAGTAGCTTTTAAAATAACATCGCTCTCTCTGGGACGCCTGGGTGACTCAGTGGGTTAGGCAGCTGCCTTTGGCTCAGGTCATGATCCCGATGTCCTGGGATCGAGTCCCGCATCGGGCTCCTTGCTCTGCAGGGAGCCTGCTCCTCTCTCTGCCTCTGCCTGCCTCTCTGCCTGCTTGTGTTCTCTCTCTGTTAAAGAAATAAATAAAATCTTAAAATAAAATAAAATAAAATAAAATAACATCGCTCTCTCCCTCCATCGAGCTCTAAAAGTAAATAAATAAAATCTTCAAAAAAATAACATAAAATAAGGAATGACGGGCCCCTCAGCATCTTTCCCCAATGAAGTTTTATCCTGATACTTGAAGATGGCTATTTATCTTGCATCATGGACTTGACCTCGAGTCAACTATTTCACCAGGTGCTCAGCGGAAGCAACGATGATCTGCTTCCGGGCCAAAGGGAGAAGATGCCAGAAGTAGGCTTCAGTAGAAGAGGGTATTGAGCTGCAGTGAGGTCTCAACAAAGGCCTCAGTCGATCCCGCTGGGCGCTCTGGAGAGCTGGGATGGCCCTCAGGAGTTGTCCTGACTCATGCAACGGGCTGGACTTTTGAATCCCCACACTGACCAGCCATCGGATGCAGGATGCCCCAGTCATGGGAGTGGCCTTAGATAAAGAGGCTCCCTTGGGGAGAAATTGAGCCACAGCATCAGTAGGAAACCTTTAGGGAAGGGGGACAGGGAATGAGTGCCTTGGCCTTGAAGGGGGGACCTGCGGGGGGAAGGGAAGCAAAAGATTCTAGACATCTGCTTGTTTCCCAATAATATAATCCTTTTCCACCATCAACAGGGGCTGACTGGTGAGTAAAGGCACGGTAGAAATGTTCTGTCCCTTCAAGAAAGAGTGAAATGTATTTCCCAAAGATGAAACTAATGGATAAGTTTGCCCTTAGAAATAGGAGTGGTGAATATAGATGAGCATCAGGGAGTTTTGTGGCCCTGGGCAGTGCTAAGGGCCAGAGCTCCTTGCTCCCTTCCTACCCTCTGGTTTCTAGAAGGAGCTGTTCGTCCTCAGCTGAAATGCAGGGAGGACTACCAGGGAAGCTCCCAGAGCTTCACGTGGCCACTGAGATTTTGCTCAAGCTGGGCAGAGCTGCTGCTGAGCTGGCTGCAGGAAGGGCAGATCGGAGAGACAAGCCTCCTGTCCCGGCTCTTTCAAGAATCCAGGTGCTCCCGGAGTCAAGTCACTTACTGATCTAAGTGGCAATGCCTGTAGCAGTGAGAGGTTCTCCATCTTTGCCCACCGGTTAGACATTTGGTTATGTACAAACACCCTGTTCTGAATACTTTTTCAGAATGTAGCCACGGCCCTTAGCAACACGCTGCATGCTGTTTTCCCAGAGCTCCAGTCCCTCCCCTTTCCTCCCCTCCTCCCTGCCTTCTCTCCTGACGGCCTCACGGATGGAGTGATGGAACCATCGCAGTGGGAGCACCTCTTGCCCCACGAGGGATGAGAAGGTCAGGTGGGTGTGGCTTTGCCTCCCGCCGCGGCGTCACCCTAACACAACCCCTCTCCAGGCCAAAAGCATTCAGAGGGTCAGATTCTTCTTTTCCGAGCTTATTCCAGAATTACTCAGAGCTCTTACAACTTTCCGGAGACCCTGTAAAACGTTTGTCCCATCTCTGGAACTCCTCCCCCGTCTGGCCCAGCCTGCCACATTTTAAAGCCCAACGGTGCCGTATTGGGTTAGGATGGGATCCAGAATCACAGAGGCACTGAAAAATTGGGCAAACTTTCTGGAAATACACTAGCTAAGAGATTTTTGTTCTTTTTTAGTCTCACTATATGAAGCTCTTGTCACTCCGAAGGAGAATTGGCAGCTTCGTTAGGCTCACGTGTCTTCACTGGAAATGAGTCCAACTTCAATCTATTTCTTTTGCCCTCACCACTAAGCCATATTCCCAGCACCCCCCCCCCCTTCAAACACATATTGGGCACCTACTGTGTGCCAGGCTCTATCCTGGGTTCTGGAGGCAGAGATATCAAAGAGACACTGTTTATGTTATAAGTGTGTCCCATTCTGGGACAAAGCACCATGAGGGGAGCCCCAGGAGCTGCATGACTGGAAGGACCCCCCCTGCCCCGAGAAGCTCGCTGCCTGCACCTGTTGCTCCCCAATACCTAGCCCTGGGTCACCTGCAGATATTGGGCATCGAAATGCAGCTGAGGGACTGAACTTGTAATTTTCCTTAATTTCCATTAACTTTGATCTTAAAACAAAGACCTGCTTCCGTTACTGGAAACCTTGTAAGCATACTTGGAACAACTTGAGAAGGTGGGTCCCCCCTGTGAACTCTAATGTTAGGAAGCATATGTAGCGATCAGATCTTCCCCATGAAAACTGATCATCCACACTGAGATGTGCTGTAAAGTGTAAAACACACATTGGATTTCTAAGACTTGGTGTGAAAAGAAGACTGTAAAATGTCCCATTAATAATGTATGTTTATTACCTGTGGAAATGACAATACTTTGGATATATTAGGTTAAATAATATATATATATATTTAAGGATTTTACTTTTCATTTCTTAGAGAGAGAGAGAGAGCACGAGTGGTGGGGAAGGACAGAGGGAGGGGGAGAAGCAGGGAGCCCGACACAGGGCTCAATCCCAGGATCTTGGGATCATGACCTGAGCAGAAGGCAGATGTTTCACCGACTGAGGCACTCAGGTGCCCAAATAAAATATATTATTAAAATTAGTTACCTGGGATTTTATGTTCACTTTTGAAACTCGCTTCTAGAAAAAAATTTTTTTTTAGAAAACTTAAAATTACATATATGGTCCAGGTTATATTGGATAGTAGGTATTCTAGAAGAAGAAAGAGATGAGGAAATTAAAAATTAAAATTTTCTGTAGTTATGTGTATGATAGAGAAGTGAGGAACCAAAGAGGTAGGGTATCTCCCACCGGGGATGTGTAGGAGTTCGAAGGCTTATGGCATTAGAGAAGAGAGGAAAGGGGGTTCCTATCAGACAGCTTGACAAGTGCAAAGATAAGGAAGCACAGATAAACCTCCCACATCGAGAATGTAAATGAATGAGAATGTTTAATGTGATTGGCAATCAAAGCAGGATCAGAAATTGAAGGACCTTGTGCCCCTTATGAAGGGAACTGAGCCTTATCCTACGATGAGGAGCCATTGAAAGTCTTAAAGGAAAGTGTTTAAGGGAAGTCGTGGAGTGGGAGTGGAAAAGAAGTAGGTGGGTTAAGAGCATCCTCTACCTACGTAGGACAGCAAGACCGACATCCAGGGGTCCAGCCTGCCCCCGGATGGAAGGGGACGTCAAGGGAAGGGGGTGAGCTGGGAAGGAATGATCCAGACTGCCGCCCCACCGTGGGAATAACAAAGTCGGTCATAGGAGTTTTCAGAAAAAGAAGGAATTTTATACTCATGGTCACATGACTGCCTTTTCTGGGAAAAAAAAAAAAAAAAAGATCAGGTTCTTCTTAGAAAGTACACACCAGACCTGTGAAAACAAACTCACATATTTGGGAAGGCAAGGTCCAACTGGAGAACCCTGCAAATATGAGCTTCTGACAACCCAAATCAATTAATTTATACCCTGTGGCATGAAAAATGCAATTATAAAAGGAAGAAGAAACTGGCCACATGGTGAAGACAGATTTTCCAGGATTACAGCCAACCTTGACATTATTCCGATCCTGCTTGTTCGACTGCTCTCTGTGGTCAGGCCTCGCTTTCCTGTGCTTGGCCTTGGGATCCTTCGGGCAAACGGCTTTGAATACAAATATTCTAGTTCTTTCTTGGGATTCTCTCATTAGGTAAGGACTTCGTTATCAGTTCTAACCTCATTTCGTTACCAATTTACATTTACTTTCCTTCCAGAAGGTCCTAGTTTTGTTTTGTTTTGTTTTACAAGGAAATGTAAATTGCTGTGTATTTCTATTTTTCCATGAAGCACCTACCATTTGGGAATTACGTGTCATTCTCTGTCTCCCAGGAAGGATCAAATGAGTCAGAACTTAAAATGTGTAAAATGCCTCACGCTTCTTAGAAGAATAATGTTCTAGAGGTAAAAATAGAAATACAGATTTATAAGCATCCCAGGAAATGCCCCGGGTTTAATCAACACAAATGGTGAGCAGTGAATGGACTGCTTCTTGGCACACGATCTGGAGCAGGAGTCAGGAGGCTGGGTCGCGGTCCTACTGCGTATCGGGCCTCTGGGCCAAATGGGCCGCTCACTTCATTGGCCCTGACTTGCCCTTCCTAGTGTGGGGAACTAAAATACTATACCCCAGGGGCCTGTGAGGAAAATGGAATAAAATATCTTCCCTAAAACCAGTTAAGCAGGGAACACTTTCCCTGTGCATCACTAGAAGTGGCCAAGTTTTGAGGACAATAATCGTGATTCTGGTGGTTCGTGGCACTGCTGTGTACACTTTCCACACCCAGCTCATACCTGGGCCGGACCAGTGTTGTCCGGCGGAAGCATTATTTCTCAGGGGGTTCTCATGATGTTTAGAGATCCTTTTTCCCTCTTTCCCTCCACGCTTTTTTCTTTTAGGAATTCTTAAAGCCCTCTCTTCTTTCACCTCCCATAGATGTACCTTAGTCTCTGATTTTTCTTTTTCTTTTTTTCTTAAAGGTTTTATTTATTTATTTGAGAGTGAGAGGGAGAGTGGGGAGCCGCAGAGGGAGAGGGAGAAGCAGACTCCCCGCTGAGCAGGGAGCCCGACGCGGGGCTCGATCCCAGGACCCTGAGATCACGACCTGAGCCGAAGGTAGACACCTAATGGACTGAGCCCCCCAGGCGCCCCTAGTCCCTGATTCTTCAAGACTGGCCCTCCATGCTGATTGTTCACCTAGTGTCACTTGTGGGCCAGACGCCACCTCAAGTTTGGCCCCAACCACAGGCTGTTGGCCTGACCTTTGTTTCTCCTTCCTCCCAGTCGGAGCTGTAGAAAATCTGCGCCCTCCTTCTTCTTTTCTACACCCACACGGGACTGAAATTTCAGTTCGCACTTCAACACTTCTGTGGTTTCCTCGTGCTTTTTTTTTTTTCCCTTCATCTCAGCAAATTGTTTGCCTCATTGTCAGAAAAACTCTCTTTCTCTCTTTTCCTTCTTTTCTACGGTGAACTTCTGCCACCACTCTCACCTTTCTCATCATGCAGTTTCCCTTTTAGGTAAGCCCATGGTTTTGACATGGTGGACAGCCTCCCTCCTAACCCACCTTCAGTACCCCGGCTCCTGAAAATGTGGGGCGGCACACCGATTGTTTCCTTCTGGGTTGGGGCCAATATCGATGCCCAGAATATGTTAGGCTCACAGAGTGTTTGGTCTCTCAGAACTTCTGCAAATACAATGCATTTGGGAAAGGGCAAGAGCGGGAAGATGGGCCACCCTTTAAAAAGCATACTCAGGGTTTCTGCAGCAAATTGAAATGCCATCACAGGCTCTCAAGCGCCAATGAGCCCTTTGTCTCACCAGACAGAATGTAGTTCAGGATTACAGGAGTTCGTGTTCTTTCCTATCCTATTCTACTTGCACACTACTCCTCTCGGTGTGATTCCATTGTTCGAGGCCAGCCGGAGGAAAGAAAGAGATGAGAAGGAGGAGAGTTATAACAGTAACAACTAATACTTCCAGAGGCTTCACCAGATAAGCCAGGCATCCTTCTAAGCACTGTGGCTCCTTTTAGCCTCTAGCAATCCTGTGACGTGGGCATGATTATGATCCTGATGTTATATAGAAGAATGTTGAAGCATCGAGTTTAAGTAACTTGTCCAAGTTAGGCTGCCTGTAAGAGATGGAACATAAAGGCCATAAAAGCCACATTAAATTCACAGCTGTGTCTGCAGAAGAGGTTGATCCACTCATACCAATGGGCTCACAGCATCTTGCAGTGTGTATTGGTGAAGGGGGTCCCGGGCGGCACGGCGATTGTTTCAAATCTGCAAGGCAGCTCTAAGTGTTGGAGGAAAATGCATCTGCGCACAAGAACTGCTAATTGAAGAGAGAAAACCGGTTTCATGACCAGTTAGAGGAAGTCGAAGTTGAGGGTTTTCTACCCCAGAGCAGGTGCCATCACAGTGGGATAATAAAGCTTCCTGATGCAAGTACTACCAGCTCGGATCTGTGGACAGCCGAGGTCACATGGCTAGTGTCACACTGGAGACCAAAGGGACAGAGGATTGCGGTTCCCTGTTACAGTGCTACGATGCTTACGATCAGACCCGTGTTACTGAGTCCATTGTGATTTCATCCCCCGACATTTCTCTCTGTTTCCATGGGACACTTCAGATTGCTAAGTAGGGAATGAAGGGGGAGACGAGTTGGCTTTCACAACGGAATGTATAAACACATTGTATATGTATAAACATAGGTGCTAAATCATCGGAAAACTTCAAAAACATCGAGAGTTTTGAATAAGCTCTCCTGCAAGGAAGCTCACCACCATTACTCAGACATTTACACACGTCTCAGCAGTGGTTTCCCAGCTGTGAACATAATGATGGCCATTCCCGAAGCCTTCCCCAATCTTATCCAATGGGTGAGCCCCTACTCCTCCTATAAGTTCCTGCTCATCTAATACCTCTTAGGAAAAACTGTCATCCTAGCAGCGCTTTGTGCTTCTTTATTAGAGCAGTTACCATATTTGCATTATAATCCTTTCTTTATTGCATTGCTGTGAATAGACTGTGAGTATTTCTAGGACAGCAACCCCATTGTATAGAATCTCTATTATAGATCTCCAATATTCAGAGCAACAAGATGACCATGTAGCAGATATTCAGTAAATACATGGAGAGATGAATGAAGTCATGAATGAACAAGTATACTGACCAACCCTCCGTCTACCTTTCAATTACCTTAAAGCACCTGTTCTAACCATAGTCGTACCAGGGTTTGATCAGCAAAACAGAACCACAATGAGTGATACAAGTTAAGAGATTTATTATCAGCATTAGACCTCACACTATTGTGAAAGCAGATTAAACAGTGTACGGCTCTTGCTTCATCTGAAGCCGTGGCCGAAGTCGGCTACGCAGGCAGTCAAGAAGGAAAAATGGATGTCAAGTGGGGGAAGCAAAGACAAACTGGAACCCATGAGAATGAACCGGTACACACGTCTGCCTCCAACCTCAACAATGCAGGTGATAGTGGTGACTTTTACTGTGGCATCGCAGGTGTACCTTGGCCAAGATTCAGAGCAGCTGGCTGAAGAGATCTGACTCAAGCTGAAGAAGCTGTAGGCGTGGTTGCTGCTCCCTGCCAACAAGGCAAGCCAACAGAGCATGAGCTACAACCATGCCTGAGAATCCGACACTGACCTTCCAAATCCGGCACTAATTTCTCCCATGGCCGCCTTAACCAGGAACCATGGGATAGGGGATGGGAATTCTGGGAAATGTAGTTCCAGTTTAGCCAGGTTGACAATACAGAGCCATCACCATAGATATCCTCTCAACAGCCTGACCCAAGTGAAACCTGAGCCCCATTTTGACAACTGAGCCTCCATCTTAATTAGGGCGCATGCACACGAGGAGGAGGGAATCAGAAGAACCAGAGAAGGCAATCACCAGGCAGCTATGAGAGTTTGCATTATCGGCTCCAATCTCTCACCCCTCCCTGCATCTACATCCCTGATAGCCTGATGGTGGGTAGGAGCCTTGACTTTGGGCGTGGCCATGCAACTTACTTTGGCCAGTAATATGTGAGTAGAAGGGATAATGAGTTAGATTGGAGCCGAGGTTAAGAGGCTGCACATGTTTCCACCTGCCCTCCTGCTCCTGTGCTGTCTCTGGGCGATCTTGTCCAGGCTAGCCCACTGATCCCAGGCGGAGCATCCGAAACACGGGGAGCCACCCACCACCTACACAGCTACAGGAGCACTAATGATTTATGGTTGCTTTAAGCTCTGCGCAGTGGCGCTGTTTGTTACAAAACAATAATCAATCGATACAACTCAAAGCAGATGGAAGAGGGGGCCCCTTGGAGGTCTCTCTCCGAGCAGCCAAAGCTTAGCTTCCGTAGAATCATCAGCAGTGTCAGCCACGCAGTCCTCCACTTAGCTGCCATTCTTACGTCCAAACCTTTGCAACTGTTTTCATGCAGTGAGCCATGTGGAGTAGGAAGCGTGGCCCTCGGGGGAAACAGGCGAAAGAACACATCTCTGATGGGGACCATCCCTGGCCAGCCATGGCACAGGAGGGAGAGACATCAGTCTGTAGCCAGAGGCTGCAAATTCGATGAACCTAAAGTTAGGGTGCGCACAGAGATGGTCAGGACTCGGTAGGGATCAGAGTTTTTCTAAAGTGATTTTATTTTCCGGCGTGATGTGTAGATGGGCAGCTGAGGAGCGGATATCTGCACAGCAGCGGCATAAACAGCTTCTTCTGATGGCTTCCCACCGCCAGCAGGATAAGGGCCAACTGCCTCTCAGGGCAAATAAGGTGCTTTTCTGACCTGGCCTCCTTGTACTTGCAGAGACCTCTCCGGCCCTTCCTTGTTACTCCTGCTCTCTCACCCCTGCAAGTTCTCCTTGTCTAGAATGTTCTTCTTTCTTCTTTACCTGGCAGGCTCCTACTTGTTCTTCAGAGGCTACCGGAAATGTTCTATTTTCTCTGTGGTTTTCCCATTCTTTTCCACTTCCAGCCTCCTAGCCCACTGCAAGGCAGAATCCTCGCTCTTCCAGGTACTGTCTCGGGTTTCTTGCTGCCTCCTCCATTAGACTGTGACTTCTCATGGGCAAGGAGTGGCTATCCCTCAGCACTACATCCTTCTTCAGTGTCTAACCGAAAGCCTGGCCTGAGAAAGGTGAGCAGGAGATTATAGCCACTGAGACTCGGTTGCTAAGAAACTTTTCTGGAGGTTAAAAGTTGTTCTCTACTGAAGCTTGTATTGTTATCCCAAAAGGTGACCTCCTAGGGTTTTGTTGGTAATCACCAGATGTCAAGGCAAAGACACGGATGTTTCAATTCTTTTTAGAAAGGAGGTCCGCTGGGAATAAGGGGAGAGCCTGAAACTTAAAATATACCTAAAAATCTCAAACACATAAAACAACTAAACTCGTGTCTAATGTAAAATAGCTTAACAGAAACCCGTTTTAAATGGGCCACTTAAATAAATGCTCGGAGGACATGTGCTTATCAGGGTTTTCCCTTGGCTTCAGGGCCTGCCCTCTCAAACATCGACATCGTCTTTTTCCAGAATGCTGTCTCATTTCCCAAACACCACTCCTTAAGCTTTCAGCCCTTAAAAAAGCTGAAGCAATATGTTTTCCTTTCTAAATTCACAATGAAGGAGTCAAAGCCTTACTCTGGCGAGATAGCAGGGAGGCCTGCTCTTCGTTCAGCTTTAGATGTAGTGGAAAGGAAGTTCTGTCTGTCATTGACCTTCACGCTTTGCCCACAGAGAGGCCTCATCACCTCCCGTGTGTAGGAGCAGACTTGCTCCCTACCCAGGGACGCCTATTCTCAGAGCAGCCTGCAAACTCTGTTGCCCTCCATCAGCGGCCTTATAGGCACTGTCGGTAGGGGGCGAGAGAGAGCGCCTCTGAGGCCACAGGGGGAACAAGGAAATTACTCCTTTTTCCTTGCTTTCTGTTCCTTTCAGGCGCTTGTAGCTTCTTCACCTCCACAGCAGCAGGTGCATTTTTCAACATTTGCAGTGGTTTCCAACATTTGCAGAAAATAGCTTGCTGTACCTTCCATTCCCCGTAGACCCAAGCCACAGCCCCTCTACAGGGTCTGAGTATAAACTCCACAAGGATCCACCTCTACGTTTTAAAAAATTCCAATCTCTTCGCTTTGTTCCTCCAGTCCTAGAGGTGGTTGCTACTTCTGCAACACCCTGAAACCTTTCAATTATCTTTTCCCCCCTCATTTAACTACGTAATGACTTTATACCTAGCTAATCATTCTTGATATCACATTTTCTCTGTTTAGGTAACTGATGTGACTTCTGTCTCCTGAGTGGACCCTGGCTGATAGGGGCTGGCATCTGGATTATACTTCAGCTGCCTGTCCCGTCTCCCATACCCAGTGGGAGGCTTCCTACGGTGCAGATGTGCCTGCTAGGATGTCCTGATGGGCAGGACAGGTGTGTACCCGTTCCCGCAGTGGTTTCATGCTCCCCAGCCAGTCACCGCTGCAGCCCCCCTTCTGATTATGGGGGTCTCGTGTTCATGTCCCCAGCGCCCAGCCTTGTACCATAGCTCATAGCTTGGGCTTCTGCTCTGGTCTTCCTCAAGACTTTCCAAACCCCCAGCCTATGTTAAGTCCCCTGGCTCTATGGGGGGTGGGGGAGAGTTCTGTGTTTTAGCTTTTGCTGATTTCTGTGCTGTGTGAACGCTCCCACCATGGCCAATTTCACGGAACAAGGAACTGGGGAGAGATGCACAGTATCCCTCCATTATATAGCGGTTTCGCTGTATAGGTAGAAGAGACAAATAATCTCAAGAGCAGGCATAATAGGAACATGTAGTAAAATAATAGAAAGTGATGACGATGATTTATTTCCTCGTTCTTAACCTACTTTATTTAATTGTAATTTCATCTGACTTTAATTATTAATGGCTCTGTTTAACAACCAGGTCACAGACTTTCTGAAAACTTAACAGTTAGCTCCCACCAGCCAACAAGAGCTAGCTCTAATATACCATGAGTCACAGCTGTATCTGCAAAGTGTCCCCACCACCCCATACACCCGTGGAATCTTGGGTCCATGTAGAACAGCATGGGAACCACCTCCCTGGGGTTCAATAAATCCAGGCAGCCAGTTTCATCCCATCGCCCCAGCCACACACCCCAGATAGAAATCAATAATGCGGGGGACCAGCCTGCAAGGTGTGCAAGTACAGATAAGCCAGAACTCCAGGGAGCGTGGGGATTTCTCCACCTTTGTCCGGAACTGCTTGGAGGGTTTTCCTTTTGTGAAAAGTCATCAGCTGACTTGAGAAAGAAAACGCATAAGAGGACAAATCAGAAGAAAGGCAAGGGATGATTTGGAACAGTGGAAATTTCTACTCTTGGCCCTGGATCCTAGATCTTGGTCACCACTGAATAAAAAACCTACCAGTTCTTTTACTTCAGAGCCACAAATTCCCTACAAGTCTCTGAAGGTCAATTGGACTTTTCAGCAAACTTGGTGTCTGATCCAGGACTCAAACTCAGGAAGCAAAGTTCAGGTTCAAGTTCATTTCCCTCTCCAGGACCCACTAATATCTTTATTTGTCTCAATTCCCATTTATCCCCCCACCTCCCCCACCCACTTCTCAGTAGCTCAGAAAATGTCCATTTTTTTAAGGCTGGAAATTTTGGAAATAAATCCAAAGAAACTCTTCTTTTTGGCTTTCTGCTTGCCTTGCCTGAGTCAGTAAAGAGTAAGGATTTACCTTTCAAAAAGCAAAGAAAGAGAACACAAAGACGAAACTAGTTAATATTTCTGTGATGGCTTCTGTGAGTCTCAGAGATGATAAATATTAACTATTGAGATTGTAAGGTGAAACCTTGTTTAAATTCTTGATACTTCTATAAAGAAGACCCTTGTGCTGGGCTCCCCACTGCATCAAATGTATTTGGTGAAATGTTAACGTATACTGGCTGTATTGCAGGGACCTCTTGATGCAAATGCTTGGCTTGATTGAAATCAAAATGGTCGAACTTTGACCAGAGTTAACACTTGAATAATAAGATATCAAGTTGTAACCTTGAATTAAACCCAGTGACAAATTAGTTGCTAATTTTGCAAGTCAGTTCAGGTCTATTCATAGCTAATTTTTTAAAATTTTCTTTATTTATTTTAAGTAATCTCCCTACCCAACATGGGGCTCAAACTCATGACGAAGATCAAGAGTCGTATGGTCTCCCAACTGAACCAACTAGACGCCCCAAGAGCTAATTCTTTTAAGTGTTTGCACATGCTAGGCATGGGACCAAGTGCAGCTAGCCAAGGAGGTAGGCACTATTTTAAACCCATTGTACAGGTGGGGATATGGAAGCACTAAATGTAACCTGCCTCAGGTCACACGGTTAGTGACGGCAGAGACAGGAATTGAACGCATCCAGTCCGATGAAGGTATGCTGAGATTATTGTCGTTGTTACCAATGAGGAAACTGAGGCTCAGCAGAGGTGCAGTGCCCTGAAGACGTTCCACAGCTAGGAAGTGCCTGAACTGAGATCTGAACTCTGGCACTGTCCATCTCTGACGGGCTACTTCTTAACGGCACTGCTCCTCACGGAGGAGCAATGATGGAGAGAGTCCCCAGGCACACATTACTGGAATTACACTTAACTATTGCAGAAGCTTATTATGCATTTTCATCTTCTTAGTGCTTTCTAATTAAAAAGGAGGAGAGCGGGGATCTTTTCGCTCTCTAACTCCTGTTGTCTCTGCATAGAAAGCAGAGGGCCCCCAACGAGAACCTTTGCATAATAGAGCTTATTGTATCGCAATCAGCTGTTTAAGAGCAGACTTCTCTGAGGTCCCTTTTTACTGGAGAGAGTTAATTAACAACACAGCCACTAATCGCTTACCCGTGCTCAGTCTTGATTGCAAAGAATATATGAACATACTAAGTCATCTTAAGGTCTCTAAGTGTGCCCCTACTGTAGCTAGCTTTAATTAATGATAATAACAGTAATAATAATAATACTATTTAACATCAATTGAGTGCTTACTGAGGACCAGATACGCTGCTAAGTGACTTTTATTTAATCCCCACAAGGATTTCAGTGTGACGCAGACACTGCTATTTTCCCTCTCTACCTGGCTGAGGGAAAGGCAGAGGTGAAGATTCTGGGAATGGGACCAAATATCACAGGGACGTGCCTCCCCCAGGCGGGTACCCTGAGCCTTCAGGGCCTGTGTGCCTCAGGCAATGGAGATAATAAGTCAGTTCCTTGTATAGTGAACCAGGACACTCATTTACTCACAAAATCATGAGTCATGAAATCTAAGAAATGGGAAAAAAAAAAGACCCTTCCAGCAATAAACTGAAGTCACAGACCATTTGACTGTAACTAAAGAAATCTTTGCAAGATTCTGAGTTTGGGGAAATGGCAGCGAAGCCCAAAGCAGGTAGCAATCCGTCCTCCCAGCTGGTGCTCCCGTGACTGAGACTTGGACGAGGCAGAAGATGGGGGGGTCTCTGAGGGGCCGCGTGCAAACTCAGCTGAGAGGTGCAAGCTACCAGCTCTTCGAGCGAAGGCTGGTCCTTCCCAGCACAGGAGGGGCCTGGTACCACACTCAGGTGGGGTGGTCACTGGGCACAAAACACAGATCAGGGAATTAGGAGACTGCAATCAGATCGCCTTCTTCTGGTCTTTTATGCGTGCCTTCACAACCTACTTCCTCTGCCTAGAATATTCATCTGTGCCCTTCACATCCTCCTCCCCAACTCCTGAGACCCTTTTAGTCTCAGCTTTAAAGCTCTTCTTTTTCATGGAAACCTCTTCTGACCCCCAGAAGAGGCGACAATGTCAGCTCCCCTGCATCAGGGGAGCCTCTGGTGTGTATAACAATGGGAGTATCTCTTTGTGTAAGTGTTGATTAAATATGTTTCCAGTGCCTGATTACAAATTCTACATGTTCTTCCTCTAGCCCAGTACAGTGCCTGACGCATAATGGACACTCATAAAAAGTGATTGGATTGTTTGCCTAGGACTGCCTTCATAAAGTACCAAAAATTGGGTGGCTTATCACGATAGGAATTGTCACACAGCCGTGGGGGCCAGAATCTGAAGTCAAATTGTGGGCAGGGCCATGATCTTTCTGATGGCTGGAGGGAAGAATCCGTCCTGGCCTCTTCTGGCTTCTGTCGTTTGTGGCAACCCTCTGTGTGTGCTCCCTGGATCATAGAAACATCCCTCCAGTCACTTCTTTCCGTGTGTCCTCCCACCGACTTCCCTCTGCACGTATCTGTCTCTGTGTTTAAATTTCCTTCCCCCACCCCGGCAAACAAAAGATCTCACGTATTTATTACTGACCCAACCGACTGATGCAGAGAGAGAGTAACAGAAAAATTTCCCCCAATAAAACACATCTACTGTTCAGGTAGTAGGAATGTTTACATGTGAATAGGATAGGAACATGTGACTTTCATGCAGCCTGAATGTGAGCCATCTCATGAACGATCCCTTACAGACCCAGCTTGGTTCTTCCGCAACGCCTCCTCTGGGAGGTGTGCCTGATTTACTGGCCAGGTTTCATCCGAATCCGCTGGGGCATGAGACGATTCTGCTTTTGTTTCTTGGTCAAGAATTGCTTAACCCTGAAAGTCTCATGAGAAAACCTGACGAGGGACAGTCAACTGTACCCACCACAATGGCAGAGAAAAGGAGACTCCCTTTTTTTTTTTTTAATAAGGGTGCCACGTATGTTGCATTAGCGCCTACCCTAGTGACCTCATTTTAACTTGATAATCTTTGTAAAGAACCTATTTCTTTATCAGGTCCCATACACAGGTACTAGGGCTTAAGACTTCAATACACCCTTTTTAGGAGACACAGTACGGTCCACAACAGTGATGAAGGGAATAAACATCCTGTGCTCTCGTTTTCCTCATTTGCAATATGATAATGATACTTGTTTTGATCCCACACACATTTTTGAGATGAAAGAAGTTAATGGCAATAAAATACAGCATTCCTCTGCCCACCAGTAAGTCTGATTTGATGGGCTGACATGTTTGGGGGGATGCTTTAAGTGCCATTAGACCAAAGTCTGGGTGCAATCGGAGTATGGCTCAACCATCAGGAGAGCAGGAGTTGCAACATTTGCAGAGGTGAGGATTCCTACACCCCAAATCAGGGCGTGGGGTAGATGCGTGCCATGTGCTACTGAGAAAAGTGGCCCTCGGAGGCACAGAGACAAATAGATAGGCTTCGGGAGAGACACACTTGAGCTGGGATCCTGGTTCTGTGCCTCTCTTTATGCGTCTCTCTCAGTGTTACTTTCCTAATCTGTAAAATGGGCTAATAGCCCTCTAATAACCCCACCTAAGGTTATAGGGGAGACTGAATGGAGTCGTTTTACACGGGCTTAGCACAGTGATCAGTGTAATAACCAGTCACTAAATGGAAGACTATATCTACGATACATACGTAATACACGTTTGGGTTCTGCTAAAGGCCCTGGCCGTGCAGCGGACGCACTATTTGGCAAAAACGGAAAAACTGAAGGGTGACCTATGGTGGAGTGTACCTGGGAGAGTCCTCTCTGGTCTCCAGCAGTCTCTCCTGCTTAGCTGGGAGAGAACCATAGAACAGCATCCGCTGTGCCTGCATTTCTTCCCTTTACCATCTACCAGCCGGCACCCAAGAAAGGATGCAGAACTGGTGAGGAGACAACCCCGTGTCAGCGGTCAGTGTCCTGGGTCTGCTGGGACGCGTGTGTAGGCAATAGCAGGGCTGATGCTTGGGGTTCGGGCTTCTTTCCAGGAGGATGGGGGAGAGAAGGGGAGAGCAGCCCCAGTGATCTCAGATTGCTCTTTGCCGTCAAAGGGCATCATGTGAGAGGCCAGGAACGCCAGGACGGTCTTCAGGGACAAGAGGACTATGGGCGCAGAGCACCAGCTGCCCTATGAATAGGGCGGCAGCCAGTGCAGCCGACATCGTTGGCGCTAAAACTTTCAGTAATCCTGCAACGACCATTCATTGGCTCTTTGAGATATTGGACTTCTGGGTTTTTTTTTTTTTTGAGGTTTTTTTTTTTCCTAAGATTTATTCCTCTATTAGAGAGAGTGTGTGTGTGCACACATTTGGGAGGGGCAGAGGGAAAGGGAGAGAATCCCAAGCAGAACTCCTGCTGAGTGTGGAGCCCAGCGCAGGGCTCAATCTCATGACCCTGAGATCATGACCTGAACTGAACCCAAGAGTCAGACGCTTAACCACTTGCGCCACCCAGTACCCCTAGGGCTTCTGTTTTTAAAGCCAAGTTGGTGTGGCCTTTGAAGTCCACCAGGACTTGATTCAAATCTTGGTGGAGCTACACCCTAGCCGGGAGATCAAGGAGAAGTGACTTAATCTGAGTCCCAGTTACTCCTGCAGAGACGTGGAGATGTGGAGACGATTCCTATTTCCTAAGGGGATTGAGAGGGTTTAATGAGCTGGGTAAGCCAAAGGTCTAGGTAAGCCAAAGGTCTACCTGATGCCAGGTAGTCACTCCCTCTCCAGGTTACTGGTGGGATCACGTAGGGGAGACAGGCCAGGGCTGGTTCAAATGTCCGGACTCAGATCCCAGCCCAGCTATTTACTCACTATGGGACCTCAGGCCGGTTAACCTCTTCATATCTCAGTGTCTTTACCTATAACATGAGAGTCGTTATAGATGCCCACTGCCCATCATGCATAATTTCCAGGGCACCCAAGGGTTCCCCTATAACTCCATTGTTGACAAACCCTGACCTCCACAGACAGGAGGCTATTTCCGATCCGTGTCTACCCCGCTTGGTATAAATATTCACATTGATTATGGAGAGCTGCCCCAGACCTCACGGGGGCGGGGGGGGGGGGGGGTTACGTTAAATATAGCGTATGAATCGTACTACCTTCTAAAATTTGAAAACCCTGAATTCTGGAAACCATGTGGCCTCGAGGATTCCTGGATAAGAGACTGAGGACCTGCGTGGAAAACCCAGTTCATGGGGTCAGAGGACTGATGGGAGCATCTATGGAGAACAGCACCCAGCACACAGAAAGGACTCAGCGAGTGTGAGTGGGTCCAAGGCCACAGACTTGGCACCAAGCTGCAAAGGTCAAAATCGCATTCCATTGTTTTCCTCCATGACCTTTGATGAGCTGCTAACTTTTCCTGGTTTCCCCGCTGTGAAACAAGAATAATGACGATGATACTAACTAAATCAACTAATATATGTAAACTACTTGGAAAATTGCCTAGTATAGAATAAATACTACTAAGTGAGAGCTTCGATTATCATTATTACATTTTTATGTGTAGGTGAAAATCCCTTCTTTAGAAAGGGCATGGCATTACAGCAAACAGGGCCGTTGAACTTGGACTGGTATTCCAAGAATTTTACAGGGACAAGAAAGGTTACTCAGTGTATTAATCTAAGCTGACCTTTTGTGCCTTCTTAAATCAGATCAAAGCACTTTTCATTAAAATCGTTTTATTTTATTTTCACATGATGTTCCTGATGGATTTCCCCCCGAAGAGCTCTGATAAGACAAAAATAAGAGCAAAATAGTTATTTCTTGCTTTTAGCAATGTCAGTTATTTCAGATAGACAGGTGAGGAGGGCACTGTTGAAGGAATGCCGGATGAGGATGCTGTGCCAGGGACTGTTGGACACAGCACCTGTTTCTACTTCCTTCCACTGCGGTCGTGGACGGTACCACTCAGATTTCTAAGAGGGCTTGCTGTGGGATTGGGGGCAGCATCACACGCCCCCCCCACCACCACCATTTGTGTCTCCTACCGGTGTGCTAGGACCACACTCTCCCCACGTGGCTGACAGCTGGTGACTTGGTGCAGCGGGGGTCCAGGTACCAGCCCACACCTGCCTCCAACTTGGAATTCCTTTAATGGACAATTGTTGGCTTGGTCAAGATTTTCTTAGAACTGCAATGCGAGGCGACTGGGTATTTACTCCAAAGATACAAATGTAGCGATCCGAAGGGGCACGTGCACCCGAATGTTTATAGCAGCAATGTCCACAATAGCCGAACTATGGAAAGAGCCTAGATGTCCATCAACATCGACATTTAATGGCTAAAGAACATGTGGTATATTTATACAGTGGACTATTATGCAGCCACAAAAAAATGAAATCTCGCCATTTGCAACCACATGGATGGAACTAGAGGGTATTATGCTAAGCGAAATAAGTCAATCAAAGAAAGACAGTTGTCTTACGGTCTCCCTGATATGACAAATTTGAGAAACAAGACAGAGGATCATAGGGGAAGGGAGGGGAAAATGAAACAAGACGAAACGAGAGAGGGAGCTAAACCATAAGGGATTCTTAATCTCAGGAAACAAATTGAGGGCTGCTGGAGGGGAGGGAGTGGCTGGATGATGGACACTGGGGAGGGTACGTGCTATGGTGAGCGCTGTGCACTGTGTAAGCCTGATGAATCACAGACCTGTACCCCTGAAACAAATAATACATCATATTAAAAAAAATTAATTCACCATTGAACCTCGCCCCCCCAAAAAGCACTGCGGTACGAGATTTGTCCTACTCAATCCTCCTTTTCCCCTCTCCTTGTACAGGTGCCCAGCGGGCATTGAAGTCTGAAGACTCTCCCTGCCGAGTTGTGCTTTACCCCCTTCACTGCGGAGCGACAGTGCCTCTACGAAACATCTTGTGTGCATCTAATCTCCAATCCCATCTTGGCGTTTGTTCCCTGATGGACCTTCACCTTCACGTTGAAGGTTCAGGATGGTATTTAAGTCGTGCCTCTGAGCTGTGAAAGAGGAAGGGAGGGACACATTAATTGCTCTGTAATGGGGGTAGCCGACAACTGGGCTCAAGCAGATTCGGGCTTTGCAGCAGCCGGACTCCACATTCCACGCTCTGATCACCAGCTTCATGGGCTCGGGCTGCTGGGACATTGGCAGCAGCAGCAGGAAGCCCTGGGTCACAGCCACTGTGGGCCAGGAATTTAAGGCCAGGTAGCAGCTCCTTAGCTCTCTGCTCTTACAGCTACAATTTCAGAAACACCTGTTTCCCCGAACTGGGTTCCTCTCTGCTTAAAACACCTGAGGTGATTTCTGGTTTGGGGCACCAAATGCTAACTGATACGGCCATGGATTTGCAGGTTGCAAAAATTGACTTTTCTTTATGCTCCGGAGGAAACAATAATGTCATAAAGCTGTTACCTTCTCTAACTCGGAAGTGAGATTACAGACCTACCAAGCCCGTAACTCAAGAAGAAGGGATTATAAAAAATGAAAGGATTAGTTCGTGTTGGCTGCTCTTCAAAAGGTGTTTCAAGAAAAGTTGAGCTCCACTAAGGATTAGCCGGCGTGCAAGCAGAGGTGGAAGGGAACGGAGGGTCCAGGGATTAATAGGTCTTCACCATCTTGGAAAGGCAGCTGCTTCCCCACTGCTTCTCTACCAGGTTTCCTTGAGACGGTCAGTCCTGGAGATAGTCCTTCTTTACCAAAGATGTCTGTTTGGATGATGGATTAAATGGCCATCCAATTTGTGCCCCAGATAGCTGGAGAGAGGACAACCATGCAAAGACCTACTAAGTCCTTCTGGTCAAAGTCAAACAAAGGCATCCATCATGACCCGGGATGGTATTGAAGGCGTTGACTTCCACTCCAACCCCCCTAGTCTTCACAATGTCTGCCTGCAGGCTTTCTTCTCTTCTGGATTGCTGTATGCTCCCCAACCTTTCCTTTTCTCTTTGAGAGTGTTTATTGCAGTTGCCCTGGTCCTACTTGTTTATTGTATATTGAGGGGTGGGGTGCTGGTAAATTGTCTGTTTACAGGTTATTGAACCATAAAGAGTCAAAGTCAGGCCTGAGACTCCTAACTTAGAGCTTAATTCAGAAACTGGCTGGTAGTTTGGATTGTCTCCCTTGGGGAAAAATGATTCTGTTCGATGTGTGGGAAGAAGAATACACATGGATATTTTGTGGCCAGAGGGGCGGGCTGTGTCGGAGACAGACTGTTATGCATACAAATCCATCCCCCGCTGCTTCTCCTGTGTTTCAATCGCGGTCCAATCAGGAAAACACAAGCCCCACCAGATCTTTCATCAGGAGGGAATTTAACACGGAATTGGTTTCACAAGGGATGGAAGAGCTGAGAAAGCAAACGGGAAGATCAGATAACGCAGAAATTGGGCCAAAGGGAGGAGGCAAAGCCAGAAGCATGGTGTCCCTGCCTTGGGAGAGCCATGACCGTGGAGGGAGGGGCCGTCTGGCAGGAGGTATAGTGATGGAGAAACACAGTGGGATGCGGGGACTGCCCAGCCTTCTCTCCTGCTGCCTCACTCCCGTCTTCTACCCACACCAACTTTACCCAAAGCCAGAGGTAAGGAAGAGTGGAAAGTGGGGTTCCCTGTGATGCATACCAGGGCACAAGGCAGCCCCTTGGGGCATCAGGCTGGACTGCATTGCCCAACCTCCCTGACAGTGAGCTGGGTCCTGAGTTTAAGTTCCCTTGTTTGGGGGGTGAGCAGAAATTCTGTGTGCCCTTCCAAAGCTTGGGGCTCCCATCACTGGACATGCCTCCTCCGCGTGACCCTTCTCCTACTCCCTGGCTGCCTTACGGGGGCTTGGAATTCACTGAGCAGAGAGCCACGTGCCCTAGCAGAAGGGAGAATAATTCATGGGACAAACTGTGTTCCCTGCAGGTCCAGACCTGGGGCAGAGCCTCTCAATGACAGGGACGATTCACCTGGAAGAGGGTAATAAGCCATGTTCTTGGGTCTCTTGGCTGTTACAGCTCAGGTCTTTCTCCTAATAGAGCTGTTGCTGTTCTTCATTTATCTGTTTATTCATTTATTCAAACTTCAATCGTCACCTGTGATGTAGGCACT
>CM052797.1:8666311-8726564 GCA_028533885.1 Nasua narica
GAGAGGTGGGACAATGAATAGCACTTCGCCCGTCACTCAAACATATCACTTAACACTCATGATACCACTTGAGACGTGTTAAAACTTCCGATTTTACAGGCAGAAAAACAGAAATTTGGAGAATTCAAATGATTTCTCTAAGCCACACAACTGATTGTCAAGATCGAAAAACCCAGGTCGGCCTGACTTTAAAACCAATGTTCTTTCCACCGCGGTAAGTCATCCCTTTCTCCAGGGAGCTTCGGTTTTGTGATACGCCTCCTACTGCACCTGCTGGACAGATGCCCACTTGTCTGACCCGCCCAAACATTTATCCAACACATGGCTCAGGCCCACGACGAGAAGACGGAAAGACGGCGTGGCAAGCAGAAGCCACTCTCATGATTTGATTTATTTGCTTTATTTCTGACCAGAATAAGGTACTCACCACCAGCATGACTGCCCTCCTTATTTCATATCAGATTTGTTCTAAATGACTTCAGGCTGTTTCCCAAAAAAGCCAGATAAAGAGAGACCACCATGAAGGATATTCAAAAGAAACGCCTTAGGCTCTGGCCGCATTTAACAGCTGTGTCTGAAAGTTCCCGGGCAATTGAAAGGACAAGAGAACCACTTTCCACTGGGTCTGAAGACCCCATTTTTAGCTCTCTGAACAAGAGACATTTGGGCCCGCATGAACTCTGGGAGACGTCTCCTCATGACCAAGATGTGACCACTGCTTACCTATATATAATAATTGAACAAGATTACAACACTCGGTGTAGCACGCTTCTCAAAAACTTAAATGAGACTGACAGATATTAACAAGGATTTTATCTAGGTAACTGTTTGACATTATACGAGGCAATGAGACCTACAGTTGTCTATTGGAAAGGAGCAACAGAAGCATTTTCAAGGTCCCAAAGCTAATCTTGTCCCACTTCAAATGATGTGAGTTGCCATTCTCTGCCCCTTTTGCAAGTGATGGTTTTGCTTTTTTGGTTTTTTTTTAAATAAGAAAAGATATTTTGAAGGCAACCACGTTTCCAAAACAGGAAAAGGTACTATGTCCTCAGAGCAACAGGATCATAAATTATGTCCTGTGACAGCCTAGCCACGGTGTGCCTCTGAGTTCTTACGGAGAGGTCATTATTTTACAGTCAATTACAGGAGGATCACACAATGTTTTCTTCCAGGAAGTTCGCCATGTTTGTCTCGTTCTTTGTCCACACAGCATTCACAAAAAAAAAAAAGTATGCAAAAGGCACGACAAAGCCAATTTTGCAGGGACAGAGACGTGAAGTGATTATGCCGAAGATGACAGAGAAAAACACACTTGTCGGCACAAAGTCTGAATCTCCTGGGTCAAGAGCGCACTATACACGACCCTTTCTCTCCTTGCCTATTAGGCATTTTTGCTAAAATCGACAATGATCAGAATAACAAATCTAATCGAGATCGTACACAAACCTGATTGGGTATTGAGCTTGATAATAAACGTACAAAATAAATCAGCTCACAAAAAGACAAGAAATCACATCTCCCACCCTCTTCTGGAACATTCCATAAAAACCAAACTAAATCAAATCAAACCTATTCACCGGGCTCAGATTATTAGTAGGCACAGATATATCCTGATTATCTTCATGGCTCCTTCAGATCCTAGGAATAAACTAAAAATGAAGAAGAAACTTTCCGTCCATGTTTTCCTGGTGTTCTGAAAGAGGCTTCAAGCCTAGCTGAGAATTTGGGGAAAAGAGATAAATCTACCTTTTTTTTTTTTTAAAGATTTTGTTTATTTATTTTATTAGGAAAGAGAGAGAATGAGAGAGAGCATGAGAAGGGAGAAGGTCAGAGTGAGAAGCGGACTCCCCATGGAGCTGGGAGCCCGATGTGGGACTCGATCTCGGGACTCCGGGATCATGACCTGAGCCGAAGGCAGTTGCTTAACCAACTGAGCCACCCAGGTGCCCCTTTTTTTTTTTTTTTTTTTTTTAAGAATGAGAATACGTTGAAGATGTGAACTGCCAGAGGCCTGGAAGAATTTATTTTGTCACTTCTCTGTGTTGCTGGCTCACTGACTTGGTGTTCAAGGCAATCCCAACAATGGTAGGCACGGTGTTTGCAAAGTCTGCCTGCCGGGGATCGTCCTCGGTAGCAAAGCCGAGGACGTCTATCACCCTGGGCTGTCCGCATTTTCCTAAATGCATGCACGCCCAAAATGAGAGGCTAGGAAGAGTCATAACAAGCAGTGTATTATATCTCCTTTCACTGAGATGCTCAAAATTTCCTAATTTTCACTGGGTGTCCTTCCTGTGCGGGTCTTCATTTCACGCCCAACCAGAGGAGGCAGAGAAGAGGGAAGGAGGCCTGGAGCTGATGTGGCAGGAGGCCTCCTCCACGGGGCTGCTGTCTGCTCCCAGGGGGCGGCCTTCTTACTGTCCATCCCTCCGTGCTGTTGGCCCCTCCCCCTGGCGTGCTGCCACCAGGGGAAGAACTGTCCCATCCCATCACCACATCTCCAAGCCCTCTTTTTTTCTCCCCCTTTCCTCCTTTCTCATCTGCTCCTCTCCTTCCCTTTCTGCCTTTTCAGCTCTTGCAAATCCCCGACATGCTCCCTCCTCCTTCCACCCACATGGTGGTCCGGCGACTGCTTCGCACTCCCTGGGTTGTTCCCTACTCCCTTCCCCAGATGGTTTTTGTTTATCCACACCAGTGGCCATCTCGTTAAAATAAATTTTACTTAAGATTTTATTTATTTATTTGAGAGAGAGAAAGAACAAGCATGAGGGGGGCAGGGGCAGAGAGAAAGAGACAAGCAGACTGCCCCCCTGCCCACCAAGCAGGGGGCCCCACTCAGAGCTCCAGCCCAGGCAGAAGAGTAACCTGCTGAGCCCCCCAGGCACCCCACACTGGTGGCCATCTTATCAACAATGAAAAAATTGAGCCAGAGCAGTCAAAAGACTCTGGGGGCCTGAGCCATAACTGTGTCTGGGACGTAATGTCTTCGGTGTAACTTGTGGACTCTTCTGGTGGTGGCAGTCAGGGCCGGTGTCCAGGCTGGCCAGCGCGTTGCCGAATGCAGTTCCCAGCCCCTCTCTGGAGGTAGAGAAAGTGAGTATATGGGGACTTTCCCACTTCCTCCCTCTGATCTTCCATTATTTCTTCATCCTGTTTTCTGACCTTCAGGAGGTAAGACAGGGCTGTCACGTGGGCTGAAGAGGGAGGGAGCCTCACAGCTTCAAGACCGCCTGCCACTCTTTGTACCCATGGCCTCTTCCTTTTTGATTCTAGACCTCTCCTCAAGGACCGTGCTAGCCCTTGCTTCATCAAACCTCCTTCTCCACTCAAAGAAGAAAGGGAACAATTTTGGTCAGACCAAGAGCAAGCAGTCAAAGTCGTGGACCCCACATTAGACTTTGCACGGAGCCCAGTTTTAATTAGTTTGCTGTGATTCCCAATACCCTTTTACGCACTAAGATGGTGAAAGTATGGGGTCCCTCAGGGATGAGTGTTAACACCTGTCTCTTCGAGCATCTTCCTAAAGGATGAGGAGACAATTAAGAGAAAAAGGTCTGAGATTTCCAATAGCTGGTCATACATCAGGGCTCTAAGGAACCAAGTGAAAAGAGGCGGGTCACAGAAGGGCTTATGGGTCTGCAAACCCGAACACAAGACTTTGCTGCAATTTTTTTTTCAAACAGGGCTAAGTGTGGAGTAAATGTTTCAGGACAAGAATAATCCAAATTGGAAATATGAACGAAGAGCTAGAGCTATCGGTGGAAACGAGCTTTACGAAGACTGCTGAGTTGAGACATAAAGCTCATTACTCACAGAAAGCAAGGTTGCTAGTATCACTTATTAATCCCAATAGGTTACTGGTTTATTTTGGGGAGTTATCTGTATACTTTATCTACATATGTCATATCATCTGTAAACAAAAATCACGTTATTTCTCCCTTGCCAGTCCTTATGCCACTATTTCCCTTGCCTCATTGCACTGGACAATACCTTCAACAGAATGGCGAATGGAAGTGGTGAGAGTAAAGGCTAATGTCTGACTCCTGATTTCAGGAGGAACATTTTTTTTTTTTTTAAGATTCTATTTATTTATTTGACAGAGAGAGAGAGAGAGATCACAAGGAGGCAGAGAGGCAGGCAGAGAGAGAGAGCCGGAAGCAGGCTCCCTGCTGAGCAGAGAGCCCGATGCGGGGCTCGATCCCAGGACCCTGAGATCATGACCTGAGCCAAAGGTAGAGGCTTTAACCCACTGAGCCACCCAGATGCCCCAGGAGGAACATTCTCAATATTGCATCATTAACTGCAAGATTTTTCTGTACGGTGTTTCTAGATAACGTTTATCACACTAAAGAAGAGTTCCTCTATTTCTACTTTGCTTAGAGTTTCTGTCATGAATGGATGTGAATCATACTGCGTACAGCATGCATTTATTTAAATAATCACATGACTTGCCCTATTTTACCATTTTTTGAAGGAATTGTGTCATGTGATTTACCATGTGAAACTAACCTCGCATTCCCGAAATAATCCCAATTTAGCTGTGATGTATGATCCTTTTCATATGTCACTAGATTCTAGTGGTTAACATTCTGTTTAAGACTTTTGGGCCGAAGTTCATGAGAAAGAGGGAAAATAGGTTTTTCTTCTGATATCTTTGTTCAATATGGCTATTAAAAGTATGCTATCCTCATAAAATAGATTGGGAAGAAGTTGGAAAGTTATTTTTCTACTGTTTAGGTATGCAGGGAGTTAGCTCATTTCTCTGCAGTTCCTTTTTCTCTGGTTTATTGACTTTTCCAGTCCTGACTCCCTTTCGTGCCCTAAATTCTGATTTCATGTTTCCCCTTCTGCAACCCTTTGATCTCTGTACTACGTACCACCATCATCTTATGATCTGAGGGGAAAAGTGGTGGTGAACGTAGAGCTCACTTTAATTTGTTCTTTTAGTGTCTCGGCCCCTCAAAACCCAGCTGACTTGGTTGTCTATGATGCCTTTAACGGCTTTTTAAAAGCAAGATTTTACATTTTTTGGTGCTATTTATCATAACCAAAAGAGGAAATACAATCCTCATCTTTAGGGTTGATGTCAGATCGAGAGGTGATTCAGTCTGACATCAACCCTAAAAACGAGGATGGTAACACAAAGGGCTTGCTAACACTAACACTGAATTAACATTATCATTTACACTGATTTCTGTGTCCTTTTTATTTCTCTTTTTTAATGACTTTGGAGTCACTAGTTTACTCAAATGTAAAAAAGACTGACCTTCTGCTTTCTCTTGTACCTGCATATAACTGGTGCTGTTACTCAATTAAAATTTCTGAATAGATTAATTGAAGGGATTTGATTCAACATGATGAATTCAATGTGGTTTATTTAATTCCATTGATTCCAAAATAATGGTGATTTCCATCAGCAAGTATTAGGTCATGACCTCATCAGCCACTTTTCCATTAAGCCAGGAATGATCTCAGTGAAACAATCTTGAGATGCCAACAACTTTTCCCACCTCTATCCCAAACAAAGTAGAAAAAAACCTAGTACTTCTAAGGTAAATAATGGAGTAGACTACTTCTCAAGGTAGAATCATAGCTCTGTTAAAATAGAAATAATTTTCCCTTGCTGTGACTTTATGTTGTATAGTCTTTAAGAAAAAATAAATGTTTGTGCTTGGATAAGTTTCATGGCCTGGACAAAGGGACCTACAGAGCATAACTGGAAAGGACACTTGGAGAGAAGGATCTAGTCTTCCTCTTGCCCATACAACTGAGCCTATTCTCAATCCCAGTGCCTTGTGAAGTATTATCACCCATCTAGCTGGAGCCCAGGGAACATCTCAGAACCTGGAGACTGAGACCAGAGTAATCCATGAGGGCAGAAGGTGAGATCTCTTTTGTGGAAGGGGTGGGTCTTCCCAAAACAGGTGATGGGCTTGGCAGATGGCAAGGGGCATAGCAGGTTATACACTGCGGTCCTGAGGGCAGAAGGAAAGATCAGGTCCAACTTCAGGGGCAGTTCAAGATTTTATTATTTATTTATTTGTATTTTTTTTGCAGTTCAAGATTTTAGAAGGCTTCACACATACAATTTGAGAGTCATTGCTAGAAAAAAATAATACATAACAGAAGACACAAGAATTATAGTTTCAAAGGTGATCGTTTTTATTTAGAACATGGAGAGAAATTACAACAAATTACAAATTTTAAAAGCATTACTGCACATATGCAGTAAATAACATAGTATTTTGATTGTTTGGCCCCCCTCTTGAGTAATGTTTGCCGATGGCTTTTGGCTAGTACCTGGGATGATTTTGAAATACTTCCTTTAGAGAGAAAAAGGCAATCCAGCCTTTCTTTTAGCATGTTAAAATAAAAGTTAGTTTTTTACTATTGAGAGTTAGGAAATTTCCTTTAGCTTCAAAATTACTTTTGGTAATGTCATGTGCTAAATTTTGAGTTGTTGTCAATTCTCAAAAAACCAGTATCCACTCTCCTTCTTTTCTCTAGGAACTGTTACACTTGGAAGAATTTTCCAGGCTAGTATATGACTGTGCATTTCAGGTCTTTATATCTTTCCCCAGCTCCTTACATACCTGTGGTTCTGGACCCCATATGAAACCTTCTCATGATCTGGAGCCATATCTTTTGGGTGACAGTGCTGAATGAGTCAGCATATTCCAAAGAGCCATTCCAAGACAGAATAGCTACTAGTGACTATAGTGTATAGGGAGAGCAAGCACATAAATATTTTACAGGGAAACACAAATGTCTATGGGCACTCTCATGGCCCTAAATCTGAGGAAATATGTGACAGAGAATAAAATGGAATGGCAATAGCAGGTGGTTCTTAATTGCATATAATTAAAATATCTTACTTCTGCCATTTATACAAAAACCTATAAGCACTTGAACACATTGCTAGGCCTCCTCTCACAGCCTTTCGGGGCTCATGCAGGTGAGGGACCCAGGAACTAAAGCTTCAGTAGCTTCTTGCAAATACACCCCTGCCAGGAAACACTCTCTTTGTCTACATTTTCCTTTGTTTGAGGTAAAGTTCTAAATTAGCTGGAGCTTTATTGTGTTTCCCTTCTGAAAATGTCCTCCTTCCTTCAGCAAAGAACTTTACATGGGCCCATGTATTAGTCTTGTGGAGATGGAGGGATAGACTTAGGAAAGGAATGAAGGATTTTTTCCTCCCAGTTAGCTTTTAGCCCATCAGTAGAACTACATCGGCAAATTGCCAGGAGAGGATGACTTTGTGGAATCCTACATCCCGTAGGAAGATCCCAGAGAAGGTATAGGTAGGTCACACCTCTCTACAAAGCAGGGTTCCCAGGAGAAGGTGGGTTTGGAAGGGAATAATGTATCGTCAAGAGAACCCCTTCTTCATCCTATCCCCACACTGTTGCCCCACATCTACCATTTGGCCCTCATGGTGTAGCCAAGACAAAGAACTTAGCTTCTGAAGCCATTTGACAAGGAGGAAAAAAAAATAGAGCTGTGGTCACTGTCTATAAAAATCTGTATAATTTTTTTTTATTTGGGTCATTTTTATGGTTAAAACAAAATTGAAGACTGCCTCCTCAAAATGGGTCCTGGCCAGTGAGCCTTTGACCACCTCAATGTTGACTATAATCGCTTCCATTACTAATCAGCATGGAGTGTTGAGGATATCCACTATTAACTGGACCCCGCCTGCCCAGGAGATGGAGATTGGGGGCTGTCCTTGTAACACCAGTTGGGGTCAAGCCGACATGGGAACTGAGGAGTTAAGATAACCCAGACACAAGAGTCTAACAGAACAATGTGTCCTTGTTCTTGATCTTAGGCTGAGGAATTTACCAATGCTGCATTGGACGAAGACCAGGTCCTTTCCCTGGTTACAAAGGCTCATTCTCACTAGGGAAAAAAACAGCTTGCATGTGCCCTCCTGGAATTCTATGAAAACAAATGGTATGTTTTTTTTGCTTGTGTGTGTGTGTGCATGTGCATGTGCATGCGTGCCTGTGCGTGTGTGCACATGCGTGTATATGGCAAACGTTTGAAAAATGCTTTATGGCCTCATACTGGGTCACAGTTACTTAGATGTGTCGCCTGATTCTGAGGTTCATAGTTATTCTGCTCCACAGCTGGCTGTCTCATTAAAGAGATTCTCTAGACTGGCCGAAAATAATAGCCTTCTAGGACCACTGAGCTATGCAGACTATGTGACGAGTTGAAATAACATACCATCATAAGAATACTTAATAGTTATTGAATGCTATTGACAGAAATGAATGGTAGAATATTAGAGCTAGCAGAAACCTTACAATGAATCACAGAATCAAATAATATTTATTGAGTACCTATTGTGTGTTATGCATTCTTCCATGCATGAGGGGTATAAAAATGAATGAGCTACACAGATTATGTGCCCTCATGGAGTTTATATTCTAGTAGAGGAAACATATTAACAAGGAAGTAAATAAGATAAATTATGCTGATTATAAGGGTTATGATGGAAATAAACTAGGTATATGGCAAAGAGACACTGTGAGGGGTGGGAGATCTTTAGGTAAGGTGGCCAGAGGAAGCTTCCATGCTCAATATCCTCCATTTGCACCTACAGATTCTACTGTCTCCGCCTCCTCACCAGCTCTGAGGCCCCGGAGTTTGATCACCCAATTCTTATGATGCAGCAAAGCCAATGATATCTGAAGTATTGGGGGCAGACAGGGATACATTTGGAAGGCACTGGGGAACCCCTACCAGAAAATCATCGTGTAGATCCATAGGGCTTGGGAGGGAGGCCACCCCCATGGTCCCATCTCCTTGGAGAACCTGCTAGTCAACTGGTAGCAGCATGTGAGATAATCATATCCCACGGAAATGCCCCCAGGGAGTATCGACACTGGAGGAAGCTATCAACAATTGGATAGACAAAATTATCTTCCCTGGAGATGGCAGCCAGGCTCTTTTCCAATCTATGCTAGTGTTTGCTTTGAGGGTCATGAACAGAGTGGCCCTGATGGCAGAGATGGAGAAAACACACGGCTCCAAAGAAAACTCTGAACTTCTCCCGACTCAGCTTCATGCTGAGAGCCCAATCTCTCAATGAGAGAAGTCAACAATGAGTCCCTGACAAGAGACCATTCCTTGGGGGGACCTGCCAGGCAGTAGACTATGTAAGGTGGAGACTTTATATGGTGGAGAGAGTAACACTTTTTTTCACAGTAACAGATACATATTCCAGATACGGATTTGCCTTCCTTTCCGGCAACAATTCTGCCACCACTGCCCTTCAGGGATTTCCACAACTACTTTTCCCTCTTTTTGGTATCTATCCCTCACACTGCCTATGACAGCAAAGGAAGTGAGGCAGTGAGGACCTACAGTCAAGACACTGTGTTTGACCCTTTGTATGGATCAGTCCACATCCTGACCCCGTGATCTAGGTACTATTGTTATCCACTGAAATGAAGATTGGGGAGTTTAAGAACCTGGCCCCAATATGTCAGCTAGCTTGTGGCAGGACTAGGACTAAACTCTAGGCTTTCTGGCCAAGTTTGTGTTTAAAAAACCACCAAACCCACAAATGCTGTACTTCTTTGGAGAAACAGCTGCTTTCAGGGCTGGGGAAAGGAAAACACAAGATGAACCAGAAACTTCTTAGAGTGTCAGAAAATATGGAAGTGCTTCTCCCCTCACCAAAAAAATAAAACACAAAGACAAACAAACAAACAAATAAAAAGAAAAGAGAAAAAAGGGAGGGGAGGAGGAAAGGAAGAAAGAAAGAAGGGAGGGAGGAAGACAGGGAAGCTTGTCAGAAAAATTTAAGCCAATCTAAAAAAGCTCTCAGTAGCCAAGGCTGGGACAATTTCAACAACAAAATCAACAACGATAATGTTGGATTGTAACCCACAGAATAAAACAAAATTCCATGAATCCATATTGATACATATGGATTGACATATGTGCATTCCAACTGTGTGTGTCCAGTCATACACAGATTTTTTGCAACAAAGTACACTACAGTACTGTAAATGTATTTTCTTCTCCTTGTGATTTTCTTAAATTACATTCTTTTCTCTAGCTTACTTTAAGAATATAATATATAACACTTATACAAAATATGTCTTAATCGACTATGTTATTGGTAAGCCTTGTGGTCAACAGTAGGCTATTGGTTAAATTTGGGGGGAGTCAAAGTTAAACATGGATTTTCAATTGCACAGCTGGTCGGCCTCCCAACCTCTTTGTTGTTCAGGAGTCGACTGTATAAATAATTGATTGAATAAATGAATACACGGAGGAAAAGGGGTAAATCTTTCTTACAGAAGAATTACAAATAATGTATGTAGGTTCTCCCTCCCCTAAGGGGTGGGACTTCATCTCTCTCCCCTTAAGTTCTGCCTGTACTTAAAAAGTAGCTTATAGAAAGAGGAACATTTGACAAGTGGAAAAACAAGGGACCGAGGTTAACATCACCAATAACAAGTCACATTGACATCTTGCATTGTCTGATGTACAGAAGGGCACTGCAACTGGGTATTTTTCCCCCAAACTCTCAACCTCAGTCTAATTATGAGAAAACATCAAATAAACCCAACCTGAGGGACATTCTGCAAAATATCTGACTGATACTCTACAAAACTGTCAAGGTCATGGGACATGTGGAAAAATTGAGAAACTCTGGTGACATACGGCTAAGTGCTCTATGATGTCCCAGAATTGGATACCATAACAGCAATAGGGCACTAAGTAGGAAAATGGGCAAAATAAAGTCTGGAGTTTCAAGTACCCGTGGGAATTTCTTAGTTTTGACCAATATAACATAATTATACATGATGTCAACATTAGGAAAAGCTGAACAAAAGGTATGTGGTGACCATCTGTACCAACTCTGCAGCTTTTCTATAAATTTAAAATCATTGCAAAGAAAAAAGTTTTTGCAAAAATTAAGAAAACACACAAAAAAACAAGACCACTATACTAGATCACCTCTGAGTCATACCATTTCACAGAATTTCCCTGGGTGCTTTCTATTTAGGAATGTTTAGCCAGGGACCAGAGAAAATTTGCCTCTCTGCCCCATTAATAGACAAAATAAAGGATAAGAAAAGAAACATAAAAAGTTGATTAAAGTCTCCAGTTTATAAAGAGCCTGCACAATTTAATAAATTCAGTGATGCTATCGTCAGCTGCCAGTTCCATTGTTCAATAATTCTCTAAGCAGTCATAAAAAACTCAGGTCTTAAATCTTTTGCTAAAAATCTCCAACTTCACCAGGAAAATATAGTGTACCACCCGTAGCGAATAGTCACTGGGATAAATCATATGAGATGATCAGAAGCTAGCTCCATTATGCATTTGCCTGAAAAACTGGCCTCTTCGGTGAAAATTTCTGATGCATTTCTCAGGTCTGTTTCCACTGCAACTCATCATTCCAGTGAATCAGTAGAGACAGCAAATGGAGACAGCAAACAAAGGAGGCGAAATGTGATTACTGAAAAGGGAAATCAAGGGCAGTGTCTTCTCCAATGCAGGGAGACTTCCTTTCATCACGAGTTCCCATGGGACCCGCACCTCTTCAGCGCAGTTGGCATTTAATAACTGCATGTTTATTAAACACTTTCCTCCGAAATTCAAAGAAATAACTCCCTCCCCCCTACATGCCAGCACCAAATGATCATTATTTTTCTTACCAACCCTACAAAATAGGCATGATTATCATCACTGCTAGATGTGAAGAGATTAAGCCTCAGAATCATGAAGCCACCTTGTTAACTGGGCCCTGAGACTAGATTCCCCTGGCTTCAGACCTCAAGCACGTCCCCTGAGATAACACTGCCTTTTCACAGGGAGTAGATCGTCGTGAACACATGTTAACACATCACACAGCCTACACGCTGCACCCCCCAGGGCAACACGGAAGAGCCCAAAGGTCATTTTTCAAATAAATCATTTTTTTTAAAAAATGGGAGATCAGTTAAACCACATTTGGTTATTCCTTGACTCCAATTTTCTCTATGTTTTTTCTTGAAAGATATGTTCTCCATTCCACGTAAACATTGGAAGGAAGTGAGAATTCTAAACAGCAGGGACGCCTGTTCCAGATCGAGTCCGGGGAAATATCCTTTTAACTTTTTCCTCCACTCAAGTCACAAGAATCTGCTTTCTTCTTTTTAAAAACAGCAACAACAACAAAAAAAGAATGTGTGTTATATGAAGGGATAGTCTTGAGCAGAAGCACAAAGAGCAGTTTCAGCGTAAACCTACAGCAGCTTCTCCCAAAAGAAGCATTAAACACACTTACAAAGGTGTAGGGAGAAGCTTGGTAAACAGAAGGATGCACAGCAGAAAGCTGCAGTCACAACCCCATGAATAGGTTCCAGGCAGAGGGGGCACTGGATGACCGAACTTCAACTCTATTTTTTAATATATATATAAATATTTTGGCTTTGTAGATGGTATTTTAGGGAGAGAGAAGCAGATCCCCACCAAGCAGGGAGGTTGACATCTGGCCCCATCCCAGGACCCTGGGATCACGACCTGAGCAGAAGGCAGATGCTTAACCGACTGAGCCCCCCAGGTGGCCCTATACACACATTTTTATATTTTGGATTTGTATCTCTTTATCTCTCTATAAACATAAATATGGAATTATATACAGATAGGAAGTATACAATTATATTTATATATCATATATAATAAATTCGAAGTATAAAATAAGGCATGTCGTCTTAAGTAATAATTTTTTTTAATGAATCCATAGTCTCACTTTTCTTTTTTAAGTAGGAAGTCAGGGGTAGTTAATTAGGTATAGGGGCAAATCCCTTGACTGGATGAGAGTACCTCTTTAGGACAATGCTGTATAACTGGGGGGAAGTTCTGACTCCTTTGAGAATATGACAGAAGCAATAAAGCATCTTCCATGAAGATTAATACATACCCATCCTTGTGGGTTTTCTTTCTGAGATGTCCTTGGACACCTGGTGACCATCCCAATGGAGAGCCCAGGGGCCTTCTGCCATGTTTGCTAATTAAACTTAGAGAGACAGATTGATAAGCCATCAGGATTTCTAAAAAAGAGCCCACAAATCCTTTGTTAAAGGAGCTTTGAGTTTTATCTACGTACACATATGAGGTTAATTTCTCTGCCTTTCCGATTTCTAGGTAATGTTCCAAGACACACATGCCCCAGAATAATTGAAGTCAGGCAAACGATGAAAGACCACCCTAGGAGACCAAGCACTCTTAGGCTTTGGTGCATTCCCAAGAGGTTCCCAAAGCTTGGAATCTGATGAACATTAGCCAGACCTTGAAGGCCAAATAATCTGATCCACAGAAACATGGCCAGTGGAGCCAGAATATTGCCCTGACCCTCTCCTGTTCCTCTCCAGGTCCAAATAGAAACAGGTGGAATATGGTGCTGGAGCTGGGATGTTGAAATAAATGTGCTGAGCACATGGGCTGATCCCAAGGAACGGAATAGAGTTGTATCACGTGCACATTTCATTGCATTAACTCAACTGCACCAACAAGGAAATTAGGAGGAAAAAGCATAAGTAAAGCAACAGAAAGAGTGACTAGCTTAAATAATGCAGGCTATGAGGCCAACCCAGTCAGTGAACACATGCCAAAAAGCAGAGGATGCAAGGCTGTTGGCAAAACCTAGGAGAATAAGAACCTATGAAGGATTTTAGGGATTTCTTGGCCACTGACAAGGAAGCAAGCCCATTGTGCATCTAGACCGATAAGTGTTGAAGAAAGGCAAAGAGAAATTAGGGACCAAGGCCACAAAGAAACATTAGCCAGCACAGGATGAGAGAAACCTGTGAAATCATCTGCAAAAATTAGAAAAACCTAGATATCGTGTTTGGTGGCGGAGGGGGATAGGCAATGAGTACCCTCTCTCCTGGAAATGGACTATACAATAGTCAGTCTTGGCAGAAAAATAAAAAGCAAAAACAAAAGTGCCTGTCAACAAAGAAGTGTGGCCAGCACCCCAGAATCACTAGCTGCTGTGTTCTCGTGTCAGGCTGGGGCATCGCTGGATGACACATTTGTTGGATGTTCCCAGGTTCGGTCACTCAGGGACATCTGAAGCACTGAGTAAATCGAGTGGAGATGATGTCACGCCTGATCTTGATCAAGAGAAACAGAGCGGGGAAGTCACCGTCATGGGAAACACTAGACTGAGCCCCATAGGTATCCATGAGTGTGTGACATGCCCTTGAACCAAATGACATTCTGTCCATCACCATCACTGACTGCGCCCCAGTGATGAAAGACTGGGGTCACAGCCCATGGGGGAAAAATTCAGGCCTGAACTAATGTTTCGCTTCTTAACTCTCCCCAGGAGTTACTTACCAGAGTGTTCCATGGGCCTCTGCACTTGTCATCCACAATTAACCCTCAAAGAAAGTCCTTCCCATGAGAGTCACGGTACATCAAGTGGCCATTCCATGGACTCCAAGAGCGAGTGGAAATTACGGTACCAAAGATCAAATGCAATTCAGGGGCATTTTCTAATGGTGATGAGGGGTCAAGAACCCTTCCTTATCATTGTGACCTATCTTTGAGTTGGCAGAAATGCATCATATTGGCAGGTACACTTGTCCATAAAATTCTGTTATCACATCTGCAAAATTGCTAGAAAGAGTTATCCCTCTCATTCATATGGTACTTTCCAGTTTACGATGTGCCTTAGTACATATTGGCTCATGCCATGGTTGGGGTGAGGAGGCAGAGGCTCAGGACATTTGATGACTCGCCAAGGTTCAGACCTAGAATGGGGATGCCTGTTTGGTCCCAATGGTGAGGAACTCAGCTGAGCCACTAATAACATCCTGTACCAAGCTACAAAGGAAAAGAAACTTCTGTTTGGTTGTTTACTTTCTTGGGATAGCAACTTGCAAGTTTCAAAAAAAACCAGCGAGGCCATCAGGGCACTGGGTTTTCAAATTCCATCACTAACCAGGATGAGCGGATGCCCAATTTTACAGGCTTCCCTGGAAATAACGCTGACTCTCCACTCTCACCTAGACTCTCCCAATTCAGGGCTGTTGTTTTGTTATTCTGGATTTTTCTCCTCCATGTATTTATTATAAAGTCCTTCCAATTCTTAAGACTCTAAACTATGGGTGAAAGCAAATGCAGGAGGAATCTGTCAGGCACATAACCTTCTGCTGAGCTACATCTTCCTCCGCACCACGTCACAAATGTGTGTTAGTCCTCCAGTACCTTTGTAACGAGAATTTCTCATTATGAAAAACCAAACATGGCAGAAGATGGCTTATTGCGCATGTAATTTAGGCGGCCTTTTACCTATTCTTGTATAATTGTAATAATGTCTCTGGAACTCAATATTATATCCAAACCTCCAGATCCCTAATGCACTTGAAAATAAAACAGAAGGAACAACTTCAATTTTAAAGAGGAAAACAAGTGCTGAGCTCATAGAAGATAATTATAACTCCAGGAAAGTCTCAAGAAGTTCATGCACCAGTGCTTCTCAAAATGGGCCTTCTTCCTTCCGAATCAAACCTAAATCCAGTCTGCTCTCCAACAGCCAGAGAGAGAACAAATTTTGACCTATGAATCAGGCCGTCAGGGTGAAATTTCAAAATAGTCATTTTTCACATGATGGAACATTAGGCATACATTCAAATGAAGTTTTCAAGTCATTTGTAATATGGGAAGCAAACGAAGATATTAGACTATCTACATTCTGTAATCTCATTGATACAAAAATATGTAATATAAAATATATTTTAAGTGGCTGGGAAGAAGTACATGAAATGTTTATTATTGATGATCTTGGAGTTATGCAATGATGATAGACTCTTGTGTTCTTTTTTTTCTTCTCCTAGGTTTCCACAGTGGTCATATATTGCTTTTTCTTTAAAAAAAAAAGGTATTTGTTCTTTAATCAGCCCTTCCCATTTTATTTATTTATTTATTTGTTTGTTTGTTTGTTTGTTTGTTTGTTTGTTTTTAGCCCTTCCCTTTTAGAGCAATGACTTGTCAGTGGGCCCTCCTATGATGAACTATTTCCATAGTCAGCTCATCCTATGCTCAGGACTTACTCTAGATGCTCTACCAGCCCTCTTCCTTTCCCATCCTGTGTGCTTTTCCTAGGCAGGCTTGTCAACCCCCATTGCTTCTATTACAATCTGTATACTGATCACTTCCAAACATATGTCCACATTCCAGAACTTTTCTCTGAACTCTAAACCTTTGCATACAGTTGCCCATTTGGCGTGTCCACCGTGATCACTCACCGGCAACTTAAACTCGGTGTGTGCAGATCAGAACGCAGGGCCCCTGCTCCATGGCCAGCCCCCTTCCACTTTCCCCTGTCAGTGAGTGTCACCACCCTCTCCATCATGACATAAGCCAGGAACCGGTCAAATTTCCAGTCAAATTTATCGATTTGAAAACACAAATTTGATCACGTATTGCCCCAAACTTAATTTTTTTAATTTAGTTTTATTTTTTCAGTGTACCAAGATGCCCCAAACTTTAAATCCTTCAAGCCTTCCCTCTCTTTTAAGATGAGATTTAAACTGTTGGTCAAAACTTGCGGGACACTCAACAATATGGCCCCTTCGTTTTTCATCCTCCTCCTCCGGTTCGGCCCTCCCCTTCGATTTCTCCGGTCTGATGTTATGGAGGGAAAACTCCCCAGAATTTGAAAATAAGGCTTCCCCCTTTATAAAAACTGCATTGCCGAAAAGAAGAAGGAGAAGTCTCACCTGTTAAGGGTCAGGGACAACCTCAACCCAGTTCCCCAACACATCAAAGTGACAAGTTTTCTTTTTGATCTGAGTACAAGAAATAATTCCTCCAAGACTTGCCCTACAGTCAGCGAAGGAGAGGACCTTGTGATGCTCAGGTAGGGAAGAAGAGACAGGTGATGCTCCCTGGGGAGTGAAAGGTGATCCTTGACGTAAGCCGTCAAACAGCAAAAGACTATTTATATAGGGGCTCCGAAAACAGGTATTTAAAGAAAGTATTTGTCCAGTCCAGCACTTAGGATGCTTAAGGGATTACAGGATTTATCCAGGAGAGTGAGGCATTTCAGCTCTATACATGATTCAAGATGTTTGCTCAAGGCAGTCAGACATTAAGGATCTCTTTGGCTGATATTTGCAGAGAATGAATCAAGAACATCTGTTCATCATGGAAAGGCTGATTTCCTCATCCTTAACAGCAACTTTCATTACGTGCCGTGAGGAAGGAAAAATGTGCCCTTCTTGCTCAGCTGGATTTCACATACTGTCCACTCTATTTGAATCACTCTTCTCCTTCCCTTCTCCTCTGTTCCAGGATAATTCCCATTCTTCCTGGGGGATCTCCGTTCAACATAACTTCCTCTGTGACAGCTGCCCTACTTAACTGATCATCAGCTGTGACTTGATTAACTACTTCCTTGATTAACTCTTCTACACCTCCTGACATGTTGTTCAAGTAATTAATTAATTGGCTGATTCATGTGAGCATCTAAGTTCCAAAATATGACCATCAGACTCATCATCATCGCCCCCACTCTCAGCACGGGATCTGACACCTTTTAGAAATATTTGTTGGAAGAGTAAATTAATTCTTTATGTGATTTAATATTCTTTTACAAAACAGTACCTCCCTTGACACAAAGATGTTGTCGTATTTCTCTTTGTATCTCCTCAAACATTAATTACTTGCCCACAGTAAATCTGCAATCAATGTTTTTATACATACCTAAATAAATAAATAAATAAATAAACAAATAAATAAAAATAAATTTAAAATACCTAAATTATAAATAAATAAATAAATAAAATACAAATACATAGTAGTTTCTTTTATCACACCCTTATGAGATATAGCAACAATCTTAAATTTCTGGTTGCAGGATCCTTTCATTATTGAAATTTATTTAGGACCTCAAAGAGCTGTTTATCTAATAGGCACACACTGACACATTTACATATATACATATATATTTTCATATGTACTTTTTGTATATACACCTATGTATATTTATTAACTAACAATTAAAACTGAAAAACTTTTTAAAATATTAACTTAATAATTTGCTAAAATAACAAACTCATTACGTGTTAATAAAAATACCACAATTTTTGTGAAGAATATTGTATTGCCAAACCCAAAACAAATATTTCGTGAGAAGAATGGTATTCTTTTACATTAAAAAAAATCTCTTCAGGGCGCCTGGGTGGCTCAGTTGGTTGAGCTACTGCCTTCGGCTCAGGTCATGATCCCGGAGTCCCGGGATCGAGTCCCACATCGGGCTCCTGGCTCCATGGGGGGTCTGCTTCTCACTCTGACCTTCTCCCTTCTCATGCTCTCTCTTACTCTCTCTCTTTCCTAATAAATAAATAAATAAAATCTTTTTTAAAGAAATCTCTTCAATGTCTAGTTTAAAGAAGACAATTAGCAGAATTCTCATACCTGGAATTTGCTGCAATATGTTGGTTTGAAGTATATAAAGAAAATATGAACCATACAGCTATGTAGTTGGGAGAGATTTTAATAGCTTTTTTCAATAATTGTGGATATTCTTCTTTACTACTACACCAACACTCAACAAGTAGCAATTTCTTAAATATTAGTTGCAATATAGAATTTGAAACATTATTAATGGACTTTTTTCTTATATTGTTACATTAAAATCTATCAGTTTATTTTGTACTTTGAATACATATTCAACTCATGCATGTCTTTGTAACATGGTACAGCAATCATTTGGAAAATATTAATCCACTGAGTTATGCTGATCCTCTAAGTGTCCTATTTCATTACACAATATGCAAAATTACATAGTAAACATCACCACCGATCTCATCAAAAGTCATTATTGGAAAGCTGTCAAACTCACGATGGCAAATACAAATTTTCCAAAAGTCTGACTTTCATTTGAAACCTTAAATCTTAACTGACAACAAAAATTCAGTTGTTTTACTTAAATTAAACTAAGCTTCATATATTTTTAGAAAAGTGTTTTCTAAATACCCAAGTCCAACCAGCCAGAGTTTATCTATCAGTCATTGTTTCAAGCAAAACTGCCATTTTATTTTTTTTAAAATGGCTACTTTAGCTCTTAACTTTGACAACTCTACAAGTGCTTTCCCTCTAGAAAAACATTGTGCCCCTTATGCAGCAGAAGTGTCTTATGTGTGCTTCTCTTTTTTACTGTGCCATACTGGAGGGAGGAATTCAATAGCTGGCTCTTAAGAGGCATCCGCTGGCCATCAATATTCCAGCTTGGAGTTCAGCCTTTATCCCCTGTTGACTTGGATTCAAAGTTATGCTTTCCAATACCTCCATCTCCCAGACAATGCCATCAAATTCTACATCTAAGAATTATAACCTAGCTGATAGTATTATTATCATTATCACTATAGGCATGTCTTGTTGTTCACATGGGGGACTATGGAAGAGATGCCAGTTAGGAAAGAACAAAACAAAACCAACTCAAAGTCTAGGTCCTCTTGCTGGTGAGTGGAGCCATTCCTTCCAGATTCATGGAAGCAGGAAAAAGAAAGCTGAACGGCCACCTCCAGGGTGCGTCTGAGGATCCGAGAGGATGATGCTGGCACAGAGGAGGAAGTAATCAGGGAGCAAGAGTCCAAAGAGGAGGCTTGAAGATGGCACTGGGACTGGGGATCACTTTCTTCCCCATTAAATGATTATAAGGGTTTCTAAAAACACTTATGTCATTGATGCAGTGATTTAGCCAAGAAGTGAAAAACCACTGTCACTAGGGAACAAATAAATGGTTCAGGAAATTAATAATAGAGCAACCACCAGGAGCCACAGAGCCCCCTCCATCCCCAGAAAAGCAGAGTTTCTCCTCCTCACTCCTCCTCCCTTGGTTGCTTTTTCACTGTCAACAGTGCTTGAAAACTTTCCTGAGCGTTTTGAGATTAGGATGTGGAGAGATGGTTAGCCTTGAAATGTATTGTAGAAACTTGGTGTTTGCTGTATATCTTCTCTGTACATTAAACCTCCATTAAGAGTAGCTTCAAGGGGGGGCGCCTGGGTGGCTCAGTTGGTTGAGCAACTGCCTTCGGCTCAGGTCATGATCCCGGAGTCCCGGGATCGAGTCCCATATCGGACTCCCGGCTCTGCGGGAGGTCTGCTTCTCCCTCTGACTTTCTCCCCTCTCATTCTCAGTCTCTCGCTCTCTAATAAATAAATAAAAATCTTTAAAAAAAAAAAAAGAGTAGCTTCAAGGGGATAAGCCGTGAGAAGGGGGCATGTCTTAGTCTTGGTGACCTAATGAAAGATTCTGCTCAAGTGAAGATTCTTCCAAGAACAGCATTTCCATGATTTTCTTTGTTTTAGCTAGCAAAAGTAGACTTCGGTGTAGCTCTGCATCCTTGGACAAATTACTTAACTTCTCTGAGCCTCTGTTTTCTCCTTTGTAAAATAAGGATAACATTAGTATTTATTTACAAAGACAGCTATGGAGGTTAAGTAAGATATTGCACATGAGGTACTCAACACTGTTTGAGACATACTAAAGCATAGTAAGCAGCGGCCATGGCAGAAATGGTGATGATGGTGGTGGTGGTGTTAGTGACTCTGGTGGTAACGACGATCTTAGCAGTGGCGGGGGGTGAGAGCGGTAGTGGAGGTGGTGGTAGCCGTGGCAGCAATAGTGATGGTCGTAATTGTGGTGATGGATATGGTGTGGTCGTGGTAGTGGCAATGCTGGAGGTGGAGGGGGTGAAGGTGGTAGTAGAAGTGCTGGTGGTGGAGTTGATGGAAGTGGAAGTGGCAGTGTTGGCAGAGATGATGGCAATGAAGTAATGGTGGGAACGGTGGAGATGTGGAGTCAATGGGGCTGGTGAAGGGGAGGTGATGGTATAGGTGGAGGTAATGGTAGTGGTAGAGGCAGAGGTGGTGGTGATAGAGGTGATGTTGGTGGTGGAGGTGATGTTGGTGGAGGTGATGGTGCAGGTGGAGGTGGTGGTAAAAGTGATGGAGGTGATGATGGGGGAAGATGGTGGTGATGGTGGTGGAGGTGGAGGTGGTGGTAAGTTGGTGGAAGTGATGGGGGAAAGATGGAGGCAAGGTGGTGGAGATGATGGTGGAGACGGAGGTGATGATGCAGGTGGAGGTGACGGTGGAGGTGATGGAGGTGATGATGGGGGAAGATGGTGGTGATGGTGGTGGAGGTGGAGGTGGTGGTAAGTTGATGGAAGTGATGGGGGAAAGATGGAGGCAAGGTGGTGGAGGTGATGGTGGAGACGGAGGTGATGATGCAGGTGGAGGTGACGGTGGAGATGATGGAGGTGATGATGGGGGAAGATGGTGGTCATGGTGGTGGAGGAACTAGCTTGATCATCAAAGCTGATCAGGTCTCTGCGAAGGCATTCTCTCAATACACGAGAAGCGTGGAAAACATCTCTTCATGGAGGACTTCACTAGTTTTCTAGCCCTCCTCCTGACGTTATGTCTTCCACTCACGACACTCCCTATGGCTGCAGAATGTTGGGAAGAGGAACTAAAATCACTGAAGAGGAAACCTGTTTATCAGAGAAGCTTAACTTGATAGAGGCTTAAAAGATCAATTTAAATCTTTTTTCCTTTTTCCTTCCTTCAAACTCAACTTTTTCTCATATTCCTGGATAAAATCTCACATAGGATTTTCTGTTTTTAAATTACTTTTTAGGGGTGTCTGGGTGGCTCAGTGGGTTAAAGCCTCTGCCTTCGGCTCAGGTCACGATCTCAGGGTCCTGGGATCGAGCCCCGCATCGGGCTCTCTGCTCAGCGGGGAGCCTGCTTCCTCCTCTCTCTCCGCCTGCCTCTCTGCCTACTTGTCATCTCTCTCCTCTCTGTCAAATAAATAAATAAATAAAATCTTGAAAAAATATTTATTCATTTCTTTGAGTGGGGGGGGAGGGGCAAAGGGAGAGGAACAAGCAGACTTCCTACTGAGTGTGGAGCCCCATGCCCCATGAGCTATGCCCTGAGCCAAAATCAAGAGTTGCCATGCAACTGACTGAGCCACCCAGGTGCCCCATAAATTGTTTTTTTAAGATAATAAATAATCCCGGGACGCCTGGGCGGCGCAGTTGGTTGGGCAACTGCCTTTGGCTCAGGTCATGATCCCGGCGTCTTGGGATCGAGTCCCGCATCGGGCTCCTTGCTCCGCAGGGAGCCTGCTCCTCTCTCTGCTTCTGCCTGCCTCTCTGCCTGCTTGTGTTCTCTCTCTGTTAAATGAATAAATAAAAAATCTTTAAAAAAAAAAAAAGATAATAAATAATCCCTTGGCTTTGGCAACAAAATGGTTGGTCCAATGGAATAATTACCTAATTTTAGTGGAGTAGAGTACAGTGATCAGAACATTATAAATTCCACACCCAATGCAAGCTGGATGGTCTCTGAGTTCCAGGCAGGGCCGAGAGGGTGAGCAGATAGGGGAAAAGGGGAGTGTCTTCCACGCGGACACTTGTCATCGGGCTGGTCCCTCTGGATGGAAGGGGGATGGTACACATTTGCTGGGTTTTGCCCTTGTAGGCACTTTTGTAGGCTCCTTGCAGACCGCCCACACTTAGCGTACACACGCAGTGCACACACACACGCCATGCACACACACACACGCCGTACTCATACACCACCCCCACACTACACACAAATACCATACATACCCCACACACCACACATTCACCTAGCACACTGCCCTCACACACACACACGCACGCACGCACACGCACCCCACCACCGAGAGCAGCTTTCTCGGAACTGGCGCGACTTTTCTCCCCTGGCTCTAGGCATCTGATCGCTCACCTCTCTGGTAGGATCACATCGTCCCTCCAGAGTGTCTTGGGTCCCTTCATCAAGTTCCCGTCTGGTCCCTAGAGAACATTCACAACTTTGCTCTTTACAGTAAGGCAAATACAGCATCAGTCACGGGCACTCCTCTTTGGAGTCTCTTGATGATGATTAAAGCACGTGCTTCTGTGGGGCCCAGAGGCCAGTGCGCTCGTGTGAGTGGGCCCATCACAGTGCTCTCACTTGACTTAGGGTGACCGGAAGCCTCCTCCACCCACCCCGGGGACAGAGAAGGTAGAGCACAGCCGCTCCCTCCTCCCTTGAGCCTGGAAGTGCCTCCTCAGGGCCAAACCTTGCAGAACTGGTTTTCCAACCACTCAGCAAGCCCTGCTAAGGATGCGGGGGTACTTGGGATCTATTGTGCTGTTCTAAGGCTTTAGGCCCTGCTGAAAACCTCGGACAGAGTGACATTTTAAGGCACTCCCACGATAGGGTTGAACGCTGGCAAATAAGGATGGAACAGCAACAACAAAATTATGAACATATTGGTCCAGGAAAACAAACATAAAGAGAAGACCATAATAATGAGAAAATTCCCCGCATTTACTGAGAAAAGCTTTTCCATGTATTGTTATATCATTTTCAAAGACTAGGCCATGGGTCTGGGGATTGCAGTAATAACCTGACATTTGGATAACACGGCAGAATTTACAAAGAGCTTTCTCACATACTGTCCCTTTGGGTTCTCCTAAGAAGCGTGGGAGTTGGTGCTGTTCATCACATTTTACAGAAGAGTCAGGGTCAGGAGGGTCAAAGGGAGTCAATTTCACAAGCTAACCCACGTTAACTGAGACCTGGGCCATCAACGTACACTCCAAGTGCAAGAAGTAGAAAATAAGTATTCAGGCACTCGTCGAACAATTTAATGTTGCCATAACATCTTAGCGTGTGATCAGAACTTGATTCACAGGGCGGGGTATGGACCACACCAGGAATTATCAAACTCACAGGGTGCGTCTCATATGCCATGAGCTCTATACTAGTCATGGGCAGTAGGACTGCATTCCAGTCTGCTAGGAGTTGGAAGTTAAAGAGAAAAACAAAAACAAAAACAAAAACAAAAACAAAACAAAACAAAAAAACCTGGCTCTTCACAGTGGATAACTTGAAAAAAAATCGTGCCCTACACAGAGGGCGTGTAGAAGCCCTGTGCGTGCAGAAGCATCCAAAGCCCAGGCAATAGTACTGTGGTTGATTAATGATGTCTGTGGTGAGCACAGAGGTGGGAGGCAGTCAGGACACCACACTCCGCCCTCTCTGCTGGGTCATGGGGTCCTTGAATAGTAGAGCACGCCTAGATCTTGAAAAGAGACATATTTGCAGTAAAGGAAGCTAAACATGACACTGATGATCCTGATTACAGAAACATCTTCTATTTTCAAAATGTTTTCCAAATTTCAAACACGTTTCATGCATAGTATCTCATTGATACTTGGGATGAGCCTGATAAGAAGACAAAGAAAGGAGCATCAATCCTGTGTTGCAGAGAAAAACCATGAGCCAGGATTTCTAAGTTCCTGCCCATATGCACAGAGCTGGTCAGTGGTGGGGGGGGGACTGGAGCCCAGGACCCCAGCATGTCAGCCTTTACCACCCCAGACTGCTACTCTGCCTATGTGATGGTGAAAAAAATGGATGTACGGGCAAGCTCTGAGTACAACAGTGTCATGTGATAGGGGTTCTGTTATAGAAAAGTTGAGGTAATTTCATGGATGACATTCCAAGATGGCTTTTAGATTGACATCACAGAAGACAGGCCACCCTGGTAATAAAAAGCAATTGCCCCATTCAAACAAATGTCTTGGCTGGAGAGGAACGTGGGTCCAAGCTCGGGATGACAATTTCTCCCTTCATTTGATATCTCAGGACTTGTTCCATGTAAGGGCACTCGTGTGTTATTATAAATAGGTCGGTGAAAATTTCCTTTTGTCCAACATATCTATCGATCATTGGCTGTGTGTTGGAAACTATCCTAGGCACTAGGGGCTCAGACAAGAACAAAAGTGAAAGATGCACGGGCAAATGTTTGCAATTAGCTGTCTCACATGCAATGCTGATAAATATGTAGGAGATTCAGAACTGCTTCCGAGGATGGAGTGATTCATTCTACCAGTGGAGAGAGCGAGGAAAACAGAATAGGAAAAGGATCACAAAAGAGATGACCCCACTGGTGGCATGTTTTGAAGGGTAGATGAGCAGACAATCCAAGAAAGGGCATTCAGACAAAAGAAACAGCATAGCAAGGGCACAGATGATGCGTTTAAAACCACAGGATGGGTTTGGAGAAATACAGATGATTTTACATATCATGCGCATATAAACACGTGTTCATCATGGTAAAATATATACGAAATATATACAACATAAAACTTGCTGTTTAAAGTACACAGCTCAATGACATTAAATACATTCACACTGTTGGGCAGCCATCTGGAGATGGATGGGGGGAGAAATCCAAGTGAAGATTTGATCTTCACCATGCAGTTTTTAAGAGACATTCATTTATTGTTTCCATGAGAGGTAAACACTTTGCCTTATTGAAACTAGCCCAACACTTAACCTGACAAAGACTCAGTTTCTTCTTCAATAGTGTAAGGATGCTAACAGAACCTGCCTCACGGAGTTGTTGTAAAGGCTCATCATGTAGAAGGGCTAGAATGGTGGTAGCACAGAGTAAATGCCTCCTGTTTTATTGTTGTTGATTGGTAGTGGTGATGGTGGTGTTGGTTGGTGGTGGCAATGGTGTTGTTGATTGGTGGTGGCGATGGTGATGGAGGTGGGGGGTATGGTGATGTTGATTGGTGGTGGTGATTGATGGTGGCGATAGTGATGGTGTTGGTGATTGGTGGTGGTGATGGTGGTGGTGATGGTGATGGAGGTGGGGGTATGGTGATGTTGATTGGTGGTGGTGATGATGGTGGTGATGACGGTGGTGTTGACTGGTGGTGGTGATAGTGATGGTGGTGGTGATTGGTGGTGGCGATGGTGATGGAGGTGGGGGTATGGTGATGTTGATTGGTGGTGGTGATGATGGTGGTGATGACGGTGGTGTTGACTGGTGGTGGTGATTGGTAGTGGCGATGGTGGTGTTGGTTGGTGGTGGCGATGGTGGTGGTGATGGTGGAGGTGATGGTGGTGGCGATGGTGGAGGTGATGGTGGAGGTGATGGTGGTGTTGATTGGTGGTGATGATGGTGGTGTTGACTGGTGGTGGTGATTGGTGGTAGTGATAGTGATGGTGTTGGTGATTGGTGGTGGTGATGGTGGTGGTGATAGTGATGGTGGTGGTGATTGGTGGTGGCGATGGTGATGGAGGTGGGGGGTATGGTGGTGTTGATTGGTGGTGGTGATGACGGTGGTGATGACGGTGGTGTTGACTGGTGGTGGTGATGGTGGTGGTGATAGTGATGGTGGTGGTGATTGGTGGTGGCGATGGTGATGGAGGTGGGGGTATGGTGGTGGTGATTGGTGGTGGCGATGGTGATGGAGGTGGGGGTATGGTGGTGGTGATTGGTGGTGGTGATTGATGGTGGTGATAGTGATGGTGTTGGTAATTGGTGGTGGTGATGGTGGTGGTGATGGTGATTTCCACTTGACTTGGCCCCTCACTCCCCCACCGCCACCACACTGGGGCTTCTCAGACCAAATATGGAATGAATATGCAATTATGATATAACACTGTGGAGTACAGAGTATTTAGTGAAAATACTAACAACTGTTGTGCTTAGTATCTCAGGGGCAGGAGTGGACGAACTGCAGGCCAGAGGCTATGGACGCATTGAGTTCAGTGTCTTCTCCCAGAAACCATACGGCACCGCCAATCATTTCTGCAAATTGTTGTTCACAGAAATCCCCGTTGTTCGCAGATTTCCAATTCGTGAGTGCTCCTGCTTGCTAAAATGTATTTGTCACTCCGAGTCGGGACTCATGGCACGTTCACGGTCGTTCACAGACACGCATGGAGTGGTAAAAAATTCGAGTTGCCAATGCGCATACTCCCACCTGGGTTGAAACGAGGTGCCACTCTGCCTTCTTGTTTGGGCTCTCATCCTGTAAACAAGTGCCCTTTTCATGGTCTACTTACTGCCACATTTTTCACATTTCTGTGCTTTTGGTTGGAGATGTTGCTGTTTAAAATGGCCCTCGGGTGTAGTGCTGAAATGCTGTCTCGTGCTCCTGTGTGCAAGAAGGCTGCAGTGCACCCGGCGGAGAAAATAGGTGTATTAAATAAGCTCAGTTCAGCTGTGAGCTCCATGTTAATGAGTCAACACCTATTAAATAAGGTGTCTTTATACAGAAACACGTGGAAAACAAGCTTATGTACTGATGGATTGAGGAAAAGGTGACCAGAGGCTTGCAGGAACCTAACCCTGCTCTTCCCCTAGAAACGAATTTGCTATCCCCATGTTTGTAGGAACTTTTATAAACATAACTACCACAAATAACAGAAATTGGCTGCACGAGGAAGAAAATAGCCCAGGGAGGCCCGCGGCGTGTAACCACGTTGGTGGAGAGAAGAGTGGAAGGACAATAAACCTCCTCTCGGTGGCCACATCTTGATGGAGGAGGGAAAGCCCCCTACTCTTATGTTTGTTGACTCAAGCAAGACAGAAGAGATTCCCACAGTGGCTTGGGCACAAGAAATCTCCATAACCAGTAAAATAAAGGTTTCTGAGAATGGACTTTTGGGTTTGGGGTTGTGGTACACGAACTTGCCTTTCCAGAAAACTGCCTGAGTTGACTCAAAATGGCTTAAATTCCAATTTCCCTTTCTCCTAGAACTGTAGGGGAAATGAGTCCGGTCCTTTCCTGGCCAGACCACCAGTCTTGCCTTCTGAGCAGTACTGATATGAAAATGTCCCAAAGATGACTGCTTTCTTTTTTTTGTCCTGGCAGATGAGGACATCCACCTCTGGGACTGTACCAAGCCCCGCCCAGATCCAAAGTAATGAGATCCTGAGTCTGCACAATTGAAAACCGTGTTGCTCCTCTCGCCTCCGTGGGTCACATGTAGAGGTGAGTAGGAGGCGTCTGGTATCATGGTGACATTCTGGAGGGGATGCCAGGAGCTGAAATGCCTGGCAGAGGTGGTGCAGAGGGAGCTGAGGACAGACACCTTGTTGGTCATCATCTATCTGCAATGCTACTAGGCAGAGGGGACGTGGGGTGACGATATCTGCCTGGGGCGTTGGAGGAGAGAGCGTTTGCACTCCTCTGGGCTGTACTTCCCTGGGGGCTCACCTGCTCTTCTCCCTCTTCCCTCATCTCTTTCCTTCCTCCTCTTCTTTCTCTGCACCCTTCCTCCTTGTCATCCCTCCATCGGGATCAGCTCAAATGCTCTTTCATACTAATCAACAGCACGCCCTTGTTCATGGTGAATGGAACTTATAGAGATGGCTGTCTTGGGTCTGGGTCTTTCTTTGTCACTCATTAATTGCATACACTTGGTCAGCTCCTTCATCAACTATTGTGGGTCTACTCAGTTCCGGGCATCACCCTGGGCCCTTGGGCCAGTTCAGGAAATAAGCAGCATAGGCAGCTATCCTCATGAAGCTCAGATTCTAGCAGGCACAGAAAGACGATAAATGGTAAACGCGGTAATCATGTAAGTTAGGAAATGATAAATGCTAGGGGAGAGGAAACGTGGAACAGGATTAAGAAGATGCACACGGCGGCATGCGGGAAGACCACAAGTGGTTAACCTCTCCATGACTCTGCGTGCTCACGGCTAAATGTGGGCGACACCCCATGGCTCTCCTCCCCAGGATGCAATGAGGTGAAAGGAGAAATCACAAACCGTTAGATGAACATTTACTGTTTGAAGAAGAATCTTCTCATCTGCATGACCCGAAGTTTAAAATAAACTCCTCATTTGGACATGAAACTGATACAGGAGGGAAATTCACATGTGTTAGCGCCTACCTTGTACCATTTACTGTGTCAGCTCTCTTCTCCAGAGACCTCCTCTTGCCTCCAAGCTGAGCATCATTATCCCAGTTTTGTGGCGGAGAAAAGCGAGGCTCAGAAGTGAAGTGACCTGCCCAAGGTCAGGGCACAGAACTGGGGGAAATCCAGAGCTGGGCTGAGGATCCATTTCTGCCAACCCGAGACTCTCCCGAGGGGATCCAAAGCGTTAACCCGGCTAGATGACCTCTAAAATTCCTCCAATTCCAAGAGAGCTTGGCGTCTCAGTGATTACTCTTCTGGGTGAGGATAATTGGATGACCCAGAGAAAAACACGTCTCTGAAGGAAATGTGTCCCTTAGTTTCTAACAGGAAGGTCATTTCTCAGCAATCCTGGCAGCATAGACCTCAGGGGAAGCTGCCATTAGCAGCCTGGCTGGGGAGGACGGATGAGGGGCTGCGGAAGCTTGACTCAAAGGACTTCTTTCACCTTGTGGGGTCCTGGACCCAAGAAGAAAATAAAAGCATGAGGGATTTTGTTCGTACCTACAAGCCTCCTATTAACAAAATAAGAAGGATGACCCCAGCTGAAGAAGCAGCTTCTGGCCGGGAGGTAATTAGAAGGGAGAAAGTTTCTTTCTCTAAAGACAGAGTACCGCATGCACGATGGAAAGTACAAGGTGGCTTAGGAGAGGAAAAACATTTATATATATATATATTTTTTTTTTCAAGTTCCAAGCTTTTGCACAGAAAGAATTGACAGGCATATTAAACACTGCTCACCAAAAAGTTGACCAGGAAAAATGTTTTTTTCATGTAATTTTTCCCAGTGTTTGAGGTTTTGAGATATCAAATCACTTAATATTATAGATAACGTAGTGTTTTTTTGGCCGTTATCTCGTGTCTGATCCCTGCCAGGTTATGAATAAAGATAGTCTGATTTACATATTTATTAGCTACATTTTACAAGAAAATAGCAGCCCTGTGTCTCCCACCGTCCATAATCTGCACTGACTGGGAAGGACATTTAAAATAAGCCCCTGTCACAAATTCTCACTTTATACTGGTCACAGTGAGAGCTGTGCATAAAATTATAATAGGGAGACACTCAGAAGTCTGTGCCGAATATCAAGTTTAAGGGTGATGAGGTCATTCGGTGAGTCTGTGACCCTTCTAATTAGGTAAGGGAGTTACTGATACCCCTGAATCCCCACCTTAGGAACACTGTGGCCTGGATCAGCTCACAGAACAAAGGTTCAGATTATGACATGCTCTGTCTGGAGGTTGTGACACGCGTGTCCTTTGCAAAAAGGCCTCTCACTTAGAGGAGGCATTAAATGGAGCGTCCTCTGTCTGGGGCCCTAACATCTATGATAGTTTGTCTAGAAGCGCTCGAACCACTTGGACAGCCCTATAGGCTTCCAGTCATTCTCCTGGGAACACCGGCTCCTTCAACCCGAAAGCACTGGCTGACCACCATTAGGCTCTCAGTCCAATTTCCCTTCTCTCGTAGAAAAATACGTGTGTATAAAATTTTAACAAGCATTTCTCTTCTCAGACATAGAAGCACCTGCCAAGTAGAAATGATTTGGCCAGGAAGTCCAGGCATCTTGATTGAAGAGGGGTCTGTGAAGGTAGAGCTGAGGTGGTCCCCTAAGACCTCTGGTATCTTTTTTATTTCCTACAGCAGAGATGCTCACCCATATGGCGGGGTGGGGGGAGGGGAGGCGCAGGTGGGCCCAGGAGAATAAAATTGTGAACGACTCCACATTTTTATTTTCTGCCTACACCTTTGGGTTTAGCAAAATTAGTAACTACTGACGTCATCAAATGGCGACCCGATGTTATGTTAGGGGCATCGCCTGCAATGGGCCCACACTTAACTAGGAAAACGGAGATCTCTTTAAGACGCTGCTGCTTAACTCTTAATCCAACCTCTTGCCTACTTCCTGATCACGGGGAGGCTATAAAACAACATGGACATTTGGTACAGAGCTGCTCTAAAAGAGGCGTTTATGGTCTCTTTTCTCAAGAGCCTGGAAACAACTTTATACCCATTCTAAGGGCAGGCATCTCCTGAGAAGTCTCACCAAGTGTAATTTGCATCCTTATCAATGGAGAGCATCAAGGCTGCTTTAGAAATTTGCTGGCTGTGCAGAGATCCTGTTTCTGGGCCATCAGTCTCCTCTTAGCTGCTTCAGTCAAAGATTTATTCATTTACTCAGAGATTCATTCACTTACCCAGAGATTTATTCCCATAAACACAGAGAATGATGAGATACATAATGCACATCTAAGGATCGCTGGTTGACACTCCGGGGGGAGAATGCCGACAGGCAGGAAAGTGCCTTCCTTCCAACAAGTATCCGGTTTTTCTTTCCTTCGACTATCTCGAAACTGGAATCTTTCAAACTGAGCCTGACTATCTAAGGTCAGGGGCTTCCTACGGGCATGTGGCTCTTGTGGAAAATAAGGTGGATTCTTATCTAATGTTTCCAGGTCCTCCTGGGAGCTGGCGCACTATTTGGACAACGTGGCTTTCTCCTTGAGTCATTTAAGGAGAAAGCCTGGCCATTCCTAATGGTAAGAACAAAGCTACTCTCTCCAACACTTAACCTCTCCACCAGAATCAAGACACTTTCAGGAGGGACTATTTGCCCCCCTTGACCCAGCAGGAATTTCCCTGAGATGTTCCATTGTAGCCTTAGAGGGCCCGAAGGGATGGTGACCAAGCAATGACCGAAGGGATGCTGCAGGACAAGATGAAAGTGAGTTGGGGATAGGAAAGCCAGCCCTGAGAGCAGGAGTGTCCCCCTGCCTCGGGCTCCCATCACCCTCTCCTCCCCACCCCCCAAGGAGGATTCTCTCTGCACCAGTCCTCCCCATTTGCTCCTCAAAAGCATCATTAAATAGGCGATTTGGAAATTGTGCATATGGATGTGGGGGGGGGGAGAGAGAAATAATGAATAAAGAAATGAAGGCCCTCAAAAAAGCAAAAGATAACAAGCATTAGTGAGGATGTGAAATAAGGGACCCCTTGTGCACTGTTGCCGGGATGTAAATTGTTCAGCCACTGTGGAAAACTGTATGGAGAGTCTTCAAAATATTAAAAGTAGAACTGCTGTATGATCCAAAATTCAACTTCTGAGTATTTATCCAAAAGAAATGACAATGGTACCTCAAAGAGATATCTGCACTCTCAGGTTCATTGCAACATTTTCACAATGGCTAAGATATGGATAGAAGCCAAATGTCCATCGGTGGATGAATGGATAAAGAAAAGTGGCATATCCACACACACACACACACACACACACACACAAACACACAATGGAATACCATTTAACCTTAAAAATTAAAAAAAAAAAAAGGAAATCCTGCCATTTTTAACAACACAGATGAAACTGGAGGAGATTTTGCTAAGTGAAATAAGCCAGACACAGAAAGACAGATACTGCGTGATCTCATTTACATGAGGAATTTATAATCGTCAGACTGGTAGAAGCAGAGAGTAGAAAGGTGGTTGCCAGGGGCTGGGGGAGAAGGGATCTGGGGAGATGGATGGTGGCCAAAGGGAACAAAGTCTCGTTTATACAAAATGAATGAGTTCTGGAGATCTGATGTACAGCATGGTAACTATAGTTAACAATACTGTATTGTTTAGTTGAAATTTGCTAAAAGGGTAGAACTTAAGTGTTCTCAGTGGAAAGAAAGGAGAGAGAGAGAAAGAAAGAAAGAAAGAAAGAAAGAAAGAAAGAAAGAAAGAAAGAAAGCGGGAGGAAAGGAGAGAAAGAGAGATGGAGGGAGGGAGAGAGGAAGGGAGGAAGGAAAGAAGGGAGGGAGGAAGGAAGGAAGGAAGGAAGGAAGGAAGGAAGACAGGGAGGAAGGAAGAAAGGAAGGAAGAGGAAGGAAGAGATAGAGATAATTATGTGAGGCAGTCTAGAGTTTTCCCACATTTTCTGGAGAGGGAAAAAAGAAAAACTCCCCAGAGAGGATGACATTTGAGCTAGAATATCAAAGATAAATAATAGGGGTGTTTTCCATACAATATAGGTTTTTTGGTTTTTGGTTTTGTTTTTTTTTTTTTTTTTTTGCTTTTTTTGTTTTGTTTTGTTTTGTTTTGTTTTTGCCTCCAAGCCAAGGACATAGAATGCGCCAAGGCACATTGATAAAAGACAACGATGGACTGGCGGGAAGTGCAAATACTTCAGACCTGGTACTCCAAGGTTGCTTATTATGAGTCAAGTGTAAAACAAACTAGTGATAGGATTTTTTTTAATTGCCAGAGATTTGAAAATTCAGGCAGGCAAGAACAAATTCACACTTCTTAACTATAGGGAAGTTGATACTATCAGGCTTCTTGTTTAAAGGAAAGCATCAGCTGTTTCTGCTCCTGGCTATTATTTAGTTCCAGAGCAATGGAGTAACACTGTATATATTCTCTGGAAATTATCCTAATTAAGTAAACAACATACAAGATCTGAAACAGATCCTGAGGCAGTGTTACCAATATGCAATTTAGAGCTGGAAGTATGTTTTTATTTTAAGTACCCTGTTTGCCAGGTACTGAAAGGCATTATGACCCTCAACCAGACGAGAGGTCATTTCCTGCTGTTATTAGTCAAGTGTTCTCCCCGAGAAACAAAACTGTTAGATATCCATATCTGTATCTGTATCAGATTCGTTTCCCTCTATCTTTCTATTAAAGACATTTGTTGTAAGGAATAGGCAAATTGGCTCATACTATTATGGAGGCTGGAAAGTCCCAAGATCTGCAGTCAGAAAGTTGGAGGCCCAGGAGAGTCAGTGAGTTAGCTGCAGTCTGAGTCAGAAGGCCTGAGGAAGAGGAGAGCAGATGATGTTGTTTTAGCTCAAAAGCCTACAGGCTAGAGACCCAAAAAGAGCCAATGTTTCTGTTCCAATCTGAAGGCAGAATAAAAACCAAGGTGCCGGCTTGAGGGCAGTCTGCCTAATTTCTTCTTTTTTTTTTTTTTTTTAATATTTACTCCGTTACTTCTACACATACTTTTAAAGAAAGTTTCTCTTTTTTTTTTTTTTTAAAGATTTTTATTTATCTATTAGAGAGCGAGAGACTGAGAATGAGAGGGGAGAAGGTCAGAGGGAGAAGCAGACCTCCCGCAGAGCCGGGAGTCCGATATGGGACTCGATCCCGGGACTCCGGGATCATGACCTGAGCCGAAGGCAGTCGCTCAACCAACTGAGCCACCCAGGCGCCCTGCCTAATTTCTTCTTAGGCAGAAGAAATTCTCTTACTCTAAGGAGTTTCACCCTTTTTGTTCCATTCAGGCCTTCAACTGATTGGACGAGGCCCACCCACAACATGGAGGCAATCCTTTTTACTCAGTTCTACCACTTCAAATGCTACCACATCCAGAAACACCCTCACAAGACAAGCCCAGATTAGTGTCTGAGCAAATATCTGGGCACCACGTGGTCCGGGCAAGGTGACACGTAAAATTAATCTTCACACTTCATTGGTTTGATATACTACTGTTTGGCATTTGCATTCCATACGGTGGAGTTTTCTTTGGAAACTTTGTTAATTGCAGTACCAAAGATAATCGTTCGACCCCAAATTGGATGCATAAGATTGAAAATCAGGAAAGGCTTCTTCAGAGGTCAGAAGACCCTATTTGCATTTCCTTAACTGCCTAAATTTCTTATAACTCTGCAGCAAAATAAAGTGTGGTGGAGGACCAGCAGAAGGGGTCCAAATATTTGTAATTTATCACAAGAAGTTCTGAGTACTCCCATAGTGAGAGAGGAGGAAATACTCTGACATCAGAGGACGTGAGTCGGCGAAGTTTCCGAGGCAGCGTGTGGCTCTTGCTTATAAAATATGTATCATTAAAATCCTGCTCCTGGATAGAGCAGACCCTTACAGCTTCCCACACAGCACAACCTAAAACAATGCTCTGGCAGTCACTTCTCAGACCCGATGTAAACAAGCAATCCTGTTAATTCAGAGCTGGGGTGATTTTTCTCTTGGCCTTCCTTACCAGTCTTCGCTCGGCACATCGATCACGTTAATTGGTTAATGCGGAGCTTTGCGCTGGGCTTCCTGCTGCTTGAAATCCCCAGGGAGTTTCATTTTAGGTAGAAAAATTTCTACCTCACTCTCCCCACACAAACCCCTTTTCCCAAAATTGGAAGAGAGTCAAGACTTAATTAAGATTTTTCTCCCCTGAAGGTCTCCCCTTGACCACTCCCTTTTGCATCTCCCTTAATGCCTTAGGGACAAGATTCATTCTGGCAACACTTCTTCCTTGGGCTCTTGGCCAAGGCAAAACCTTGAGTCTAGAAACTGAATGGCCCTTGATTCAGTAGCCCTGTTAAGTGTCCCCACACAATGAAGCTGTCTGTTGAAATTTGTGCCCTGGCCCCCTGCAGTAGTGTGATTTATAAGAAATAAGTAAATACATATATATATTTGGGCATATACATATACGGGTGTTCCTATGGCCAAATTATACTTTTTGTATGTATTTCATCTTCGTCCACAGTTTCTGGCTCACAACTCCCAAAACCCTTGGAATTTCCTAAGACCGGAAGATGACTTTTGTTATGTTAACCCTTGGACACTGCCCACCGCCCCCAAGGTGAAGCCCCTTGCCAGGATAACCAGCCCTGTGACTAGAAAGTTGGAACTTCAGTCCCACCCCTGACCTCACAGGAGGGGAGAGGAGAGGGGCTGAAGGTTGAATCAGCCAACGACCAATGCCTTAGTCAATCAAGATTACTCCAGGAAGCCTCCCTTAAAAACCCCCCAAAAAAGCTGAGTTCCAGCTTCTGGGTTGGTGAACACATGGAGTTTCAGGGAGAATAGCATCCTGCCCGGAGAGGGCATGGAAACTTCATGCCCTTTCTCCATATTTTGCCTTATGCATCTCTCACATCTGGGTGTTGATTCATATCCTTTATCGTAACCTTTAATAAACTGGGACATTAAGTGTTTATCTGAGTTTTATGAGCTGTTCCAGCAAATCAGTCCACCCTGAGGAGGTCATTGGAACCTCCAGTGTGTAGTGGGTGGGTCAGAAGCACAGGTGTCATCTGTGTCTCGCACCTGGCGTCTGAAGTGGGGGTGGGGCAGTCTTGTAGGAGGAACCCTCAACCTGTGCAATCTGATGCTATGTGTGGGTAGAGTGTCAGAAGTGAGTTGAGATACCTTGCTGGGGTCTGAGAATCATATGGTGGTCTATGTAGGGGAATCCCTCCACCCCACGTCAGAATTGGATCTGGGAACCTTAAAAGACCTGCATATTGATCAAATTCTGTTTAAAAATTATTTTTATTTAAAAAAATTATTTTTATTTTTGTTTATTTTTTAAATATTTTATATTTATTTATTTGACAGAGAGAGAGAGAGAGAGAGAAAGATCACAAGTAGGCAGAGAGGCAGGCAGAGAGAGAGAGGAAGAAGCAGGCCCGGGACCCTGAGATCATGACCTGAGCCGAAGGCAGAGCCACTCAGGCGACCCTAAAATTATTTTTAGAAGAAATGGCTTATTAACAGGGAAGAAGGTTTTTATGTTACAATTGTAAGAATAGCTTTAGGTGCTTAGATTTTTGTTTTCAATAACAGGGAAGATTAAGCCATGAATGGCATATTTCAGAACGTTAGGGATATCAGAATGAAGTAACGGTTGTCAGATTCTTTTAACAAAAATGTCTTCATAGTCTTTGCTTCCATATGTAGAAAAGGGTTCATTTTCTTATTTCAAATCAATGAAATATTCTGGGTGAAACAATTCACTCATTTGTTCATGACTGTTTAGAAAAGTTATCTTTTTTATATAAAAGTTATTATGCATATTATTACTCTGAATTTGCACTATGTTTTAGTGTATTTATAAATGGTGAACTCAGTTTCTGAAATTAAACTTTTTATTTGCAATAAAAAAAAAGTAGGGACTGTTTCCCACCTTTGAGCAGTTACCTTCTACACTGGATTGACCTCTCTAAGCCCAGTACCCCTTCCAGCATGCAAATGATAATTGCTTATTTTCAGGCTGGTGGTTCCAAACCAGCATCTTAGGGGTTTATGAAGAGGCTCCTTTTCCAGGGCTGCCATGTGAAGGAAGGGAACTCTCCAAGGCAACTCGTCTTCTGTTTTACACATAGGCATACACGGCTGCCAAGGAAGACTGTTAAACAGAAGGGTCCATGATAACAAACATCTCTAGGCAATTATTTAGGAATCTTTCTCCCTTAATCCTCATGGCCTTTGTTGGAATTAATTACTTGATTTTATGTATTAATAAACTAGACTACAATAACAAGCCAACCACAGACTCTCAGCGGCTTACCATAGCAGTGGCTTACTGCTTACGGCTACCAGCTTATGTGAGCAATGCAGGCTGCTGGAGAGTTCTACTCCACTAGTCACTGAGGGACCCAGGTTGACTGATGCTCTGACATCTCAACGTCACGGGGCCAGAGAAGGACTGAACGTCGTGTACTGGCCATTGAGAATCTACAACCTGGAAGTGATAAATACTATTTCACTGTCACCGTTGGCCGAAAGCATCCCATGGCCCCATCCAGCTGGAAGGAGCTGGAAGGACAGAATTCCCAGTGCCCAGGAATTAGAGAAGAATGGGATGTCTGGCAATGTCTATAAGAGCTTCCCTTTTCTATCATCTCAGACTTCAGACTTCCAGCTCCCTTCCAGGCTTTTTCTGATTTTATGACATCTTGGACCTTTTTCTGGAATTCTGGTAATCAGTATCTTTGTCCTTGTTCTCCCCTATTGAACCTCCATACAAGTCAGACACACACACACACACGCGCGCGCGTGTATACGTGCATGTGTGCGTGTGTGTATGTGTGTCTGTTGGAGGAAGAGGATTAGCAGGTTTATCCCGTCCAAACCCAGAAATAGCAAATTCAACTAAAATGATCCAATAGAATTTTTAAAATTATGATACTCTTTGTTGGCAAAGATACAAAAAGACAGACATGCTCATACATCACAGGTGAGCGTGAACTCTGGCACAACGTTTCTGAAGAACCATTTCACAATACTCATCAAAAGATTTAAAATTGTGTGTATGCTTTGCTCCAGCACTTCCATTTCTAAATTGTTCTTGGGGGTAAGCCCAAAGATTTAGTTGTAAAGTGGTCCGGTTTAACATTATTTATTATTGGTTTAAAACGTTCTGGATGTCCACCAGTAAGGAATTAAATAAATCATTTCCTATTATTGGACACGGCCCAACAATTAAAATTACACTGTGGAAATATATTTACTGACATGAAAAGCTGTTCCTAAGTTATTGTTGCATTGTTCCCATTTTGAAAACACACACACACACACATTGTTGTCTTTGCGTAAGGGTCTACTTGGATGATTGTTTTCAATCTTCTTTGAATTGGTCTGACATTGCTTTCTAGCAGAGATATTTGTATAAAAATACTATTTTGAAGACGTCCAAATTGTGGCATTTCGAAGGAGACCTGATGGTGCGGAGTCATCCGTGAAACATCTCTACTCACCCCAAAACCCGCACTGGACAGATCTCAACCACTCGGCTAAAGCCCTCTGCTCGTTTATATTGTATTCACCTAGCAAATACTCTGACACTTGGTAAATTGTACCTGTGGCTTTATGCTCTCATTAATATCATTCTTTAGTTATTTGGCAATGAATCCCCACAAAAGCCTCTCACAACTCTTCCCCCCCAACCTCAAATTTAGACCCCTTTTTTCTTGCACATGATTCTAAACTAGCTCCATGGTTTCGAACACCATGAGCTACGTATAAGAGACTTTCACCCCATCCTTCGAAATCCCATCTCAGTTAATGTTACTTATTAGCCTCAAACCCTAAGGGTCGATTCTCATCCCTTTGTGCACTCCCATCATTCCAAATCATGGGAACAGGACTAGATACAAAAGCGAAATTGTTTATATTTATATAAACACAGAACTCATGAAACCGCTGACAGTGTGAGTGAAACTCACACTAACAATGGTGTACGGCGGTGAAGACAGAAGAACACTATTAAACCCAAATCTTGGTGAGCGTTTGTTTAGCCTGACAGCTGGAGTCTGACAATTTTAAAGGTTTTGAATAACCTTATATGTTCTTCCAACGTTTGTCATGGGTATTTGGCTAATAGGCAGCTAGGCAAAATTCTATGCAAACAAGCTCTTCTGTTTCAGTGTGGAAGTCCACGAATGCCCTCACAAAAATTCCCTCTGGCTAAGACTGTGCTAAGTATACCAATAAATGGTATTTATATAGCAGGTGCAAATGGAGAAAATAGAGTCTATTCCATTGGATTGAAAACAAATGCCCACCTTTCCTTCTGCTCTGCCTTTGTTCCTATGACTCGTGCTATTCGGACCCCTGCTTCATTTGGAAACAGTACTCACTCCTGCGTAGTGGGGCAACTTGTTATCTGCCATGCCAGAATCAATGAGCATCATTTATTGGTCTAAGAGTTGTAAGTGAGAGGCATCACACTGGAAGAAAGAAAAATCACACATGACTGCTAAGGATTTTTCAGCACTTTCCAAAGTTCTTCCCGCTTATTCTACCCTCTGGTGGGGTGACAGTCCTGAGGACGGCATCTGTGCGAACACACACGGAGCCCTCCCAGGCCAGGCACACACCAGTTATTTCTGGCCCATGTGTGTGTGTGTGTGTGTGTGTGTGTGTATGTGTGTGAGTGAGACAAATTCTCCTGCTGGGTATGTTATCACACATCATGGTGAAACTGAGGAGCAATCCATCTGGATTGACTTTATACTCTGAAATATAAGATTTCAGAATCGGGTGAAGTGTACATTTCTTTTTTTGAGGTTGCTTGTTAAGAAGAGTTGGCTGCCGGGGAGGTCAAAGCCGAAGAGACATGGGGTTGTTCAATACCTAAGTAGATAACAGGTAGTGACCTAAGAGGATTTGTTTCATTAGCTGGTTTCTGCAAGCTCCCTCTAGGAGAGTTTTTTTATTTATAGATGCATATGACCCACCCCGGTTCAAAATATACGATTTAGATGAGAGCAAGAGGCTAAACTCGTAAGGATGAGATTACGAACCGTAATATGACTCGCAGTATAAACCCGGTGTCCTCTGGGCTGACTGAGGGCCCCTTTTAATATAATATTACTATTTGTTGTATATAATCTTCTAGAGGCATCATCAAATTTACTGTGACTTTTTTCAACAAGACGGCTAATCGCTATTGAAATAAAAGTCCTTGATTAAATCAGCAATAAATCAAATTCGCTTACAGCTCCATATTGCACCCTTGGTGAGAGAACCAACGCTGGGGAGGGAGAAAACACCACGTCAGCTGCTCTGCTGTCAACAGCAGTCACTGAGCTAAAGTCTCGTCTTATTTCATCAGCTAGAGGGACTGAAGAAGAGGAAGTGCATTTCGGAAGGGATAGACCGGGCTGACAGTTACAGATGGCAATGTCCTCAATAGCGTACAGCCAACTCAAAGGCCACAGGCTCTTTCTGCTCCTTCTCTGAGCTTAGGACTCAACAGGGAAGGACGGAGACCCATCGGGACGGAGTTGACCTCCAGCAGCAGGAAGATGGCCGCAGGAAGGAAGGAAGTGGGCTGATGTTGCAGAGAGAGGCCTGGATTAGAACCAGGAGACCTGGTTTAACTGTGGGGCCTTGATGAAGAACATGGCCTCTCTGAGCTTTGGTTTCTTCCCCTGAGCCACAGTGGTCATTCCACACAGAGCATACGAGTTTTCAGGGGCTGTCCCAACAAACTACCACAGATGGGGAAGCTGACACAACAGTTTTATTTTCTCACAGCTCTGGAGGCTGGAGTCCAAACTCAAGAGTTGGTTTCTCCTGAGGCCTCTCTCCTCAACTTGCAGATGGCCGCCTTATCGTTCCAGATGTGTCCTCATATGGTCTTTCCTCAGTGTGCACCCTGGCATCTCTCTGTGTTCAGGTTTCCTCTTCTTATAAGGACAGCAGTCAGATTGGATTAAGGCCTGTCCTAACCGTCTCATTTTAACTTCATTACTGCTTTATTTTTTTATTTTTACTTTTTTTATTTTTAAAGAGAGAGGCCTTATATGTGTGTGTACGTGTATGAGCGGTGGTAGGGGAGGGGCAGAGGGGAGGGAGAGAGAGAATCTTAAGCAGGCTCTATACTCAATGCTGAGCCAGATGCGGGGCTCCTTTTCATGACTCTGAAACAAAATCAAGAATCGGGCTTTCAACCAACTGAGCCACCCAGGCACCCCTTTGTCACCTCTTTAAAGGCCCTATCTCCAAATAGAGTCATATTCAGAGATATAAGGGGTTAGGGTTTCAACATACGCATTTGGGGGAAGAATCAGAGACACAATTTAGTCATTAGCACAGAGCAAAGTAAGTACGCGATGAGATAATAGATATTCAAGTACCTGATAGCTCGCAAGGTGCTATACAGTATGGTGCTTTATCATGTGGAAGGAAATGTCAGAAAATGCTGCCTCAGACCTCCACCAGGAGCAATGGCTAATGAAAACCACCTTCAAGATATTCTGTTGTGAGGCAGTTGAAGAGGGTAGAAGGGAATGGGGGAAAAGGTATGGAGAATATTTTTAAAAAGTATTTTGCCCACTGGGCATCCATTGTCCTTCATAACGGTACCCGGATTTCCTTTGGGAATTGATCTCTCCAGCCCCGTGCACTGGGTGCTGTGAAAATGCCCTGCATTCCCACCACAGATTCCCACCACAGAAGCCGAGACCTTCTGCTAGACTCTTCCTTACTCAAACAATATCTGTCCAAGATGGCGGAGCACACACCTTGGTGGGCTTACGGGTTACACTCTCCCAGGGCTGCGTTTCCTATCGGAGTGATGGGAGGACAGAGAAAAATTGCTGGTTTCCTTCATTTTATCTGAAAAGCTCTGGTAGTCCCATGTCTCATGATGTCCTGCTCCCAAGTCTGGTTTTCAGACCTTATTGCTGGTTCTTAATGCTTCCCAATATCCCAGAAGCCTCTGCTGTCCAAAGTCGTGAGGGTTTGTATTCTACTGTTTGCAAAGAGTCACCTCTGGTAAAGAAGAGTGAAAGGACGGACAGAGGGAAGTTTGCAAGAGAGGAGGAAGGATGGCAGAAAAGGAGGGTGGACAATTGAAAAGAAAGAGAAGAGTGTAGACAGAAGAAAGGGGAAGAGGGAAGGAATGGAAGCGAAAGAAGGAGGAAAGTATGGAAAGGTCATGAGGCACAGCTACCAACATCTTCCTTGAGTGAAATCGGCTCCCTTCCCAGAGAAGAGAATATGGTCTCCCCATCACACTTAACACATAGAGCTACCACTTAGAAGATCCTTCTGTTCGTGGAAACGAGTGCTGCCCTGGTCCACCCTTAACACCAAAAGGTTTCACCTCCTCAGGTAGCCTATGGTTATAAAGCCTTACGTGAAGTTGAAATTTGCTCCTATACTCTCTGGAGGAACTCCAAACACGTCTTCTGATGAACTTGCTGATTTTTTTAGGACTGGTAGAGAGAGACAAGGGGGAGATACCACAGAGAGAAGCTATGCCCTCGAGGTCAGCATGCCCCAGATGCTGGTTTTGGAGGTCCTGAAACCCAATTTAGCCAGGACATCCAGAATGGACTGCTCAATTCAAACAAATTCACCATGGGATTCATGGGTAGAATAGGATCCAAATTTCTCGATTCAAAAGCACTAGGATAGAATCAGATCTGGATCCCACCTTGGCCCCTGTATTCTTAAGTGTGGGATTTTTGTGCAACTTCATTAACTTTGCCGAGCCTGAGTAAAACCCATGGTTGGTACAAAGGTTGCATTAAGTATTACCTGAAAATATCCTGGAGCATTATGGGAACCCAGCGCATGTCACTTCTCTTCTCTCCCCTCCTGTACCCAGACTCCCCCGCCTGAAATCTTCAGATGCTCTCAGCCTCACTTGTTCATGTTCCACCTACTACAACAGCAGCGGGCTCTGCATGAGCTCTGACTAACTCCATGCAGGCACATCTTGGAAGTATCTTCCTCCTTCTGCCTATGCCTGTCCTTCTCCATCATGGCTCTCTGCTGACTCGGCGGTGTGGGAGGCTGCAGAATGCTTCTTGGGGCCCACCTGTGTACAGCCTTGAAGGGTGGAGGAATTACCACCCTAGAGTGAGTCTTTGATCGAGGAGAGAGACTCAGGATAAATCCTTCCCTCTTTCTCCCCTCCATGGTACTATGACCATTTATAAGGCTCCTCAGAGGACCATCCCTTCATCCCTAGGACCCTGGATCCCTCAGAATTTGGTAACCAGTGGCACTTGGCTATGGCTAATATCCTTGTATTGGGTTTTCCTCCTTCTCTCCCTTATTCCCTGATACTCTCACTCCCTGCCTAGTAATAACACAAAAGCCTTTCCCCCAAACCCTGGCTAAAGTGAACTCTGACTCCCTTTCTCTTTCCAATCAGCAGAATGCCTTCATTGTTCTATCCATCGCCTGGATCAAGCAATTTTCATGGTATCCCGGAGGTCAAATGAATAGTTAGCAGTTTGCTGCTATTGGTATATCCATACAATGCAATATTATGCATCCCCCAAAAGGAAGGATATGTTGGCATGCACTACAGCCAGGGTGAACCTTGAGGCCATTATGCTAAGTAAATAAGCCAGTCACAGAATGACAAAAACTGTATGGTTCTAATGAGGTACCGAGAATAGTCAAATTCATAGAAACAGAAAGCAGAATAGTGGTTACCAGGGGCTCAGGGGAGGGATAAATGGGGAGTTATTTTTAATGGGTACAGAGTTTCCTTTTTACAAGTTGAAGAGTTCTGGAGATTGCTTGCACAACAATTCAAATGTCCTTTATAAGAGCCCATTGGGGCCCTTCCTGCTATAATTTGTAAACCATACTTTAGTATAGTCAAGGATTCTGCTAGACTTAGTCTGTATTAATTAGACTCTAAATATCACCTAAGCTATGATTTGGATCTTGAAAGCCCCTTATAATGGGTTGGATTGTGCCTTCCACCCCAAATTCACTCACTGAAGTCCTAACCCCCAGTACCTTAGAATGTGACCTTATTTGGAAATAGGCTCATTACAAGATATAATAGCTAAGATGTCATTAGAGTGTGCCCTAATCCAATATGAACAGTGTCTTTAAAAAAAAGGAGAAATTTAGAGACACACACACATACAGGGAAAACCCCATGCAAATGTGAAGGCAGAGATTCAACAAGGCAAGAAATGCCAAGGATTACCGACAAACCAAAGAGACAAACCTAAGAGAAAGACATATAACAGATTCTTCTTTATAGCCTTCGGAAGGAACTAACCCGGGGTGCCCGGGTGGCTCAGTTGGTTAAGCGTCTGCCTTCAGCTCAGGTCATGATGATCCCAGGTCCTGAGATCGAGCCCCGCATCAGGTTCCCTGCTCAGTGGGGAGTCTGCTTCTTCCTCTCCTTCTGCCTCTGCTCCTGACTTGTTCTGTCTCTCTCAAAAAGATAAATAAAGTCTGAAGAAGAAGAAGAAACTGACCCTATTGATAGCTGACTTCAGACTTCTGGTCTCCAGAACTGTAACACAATGCATTTCTGTTGTCTAAGCCACCAGCTTCTGGTATTTTTGTCATCACTGCCCTAGCAAATGAATCCATGCCCCTCCAAGGTCTTTTCTACAAGTCAGGTCTCCCCTGTGCCACACTGTGCAATATTTCTTTCTTTTTTATACCAGGGACAAAGCTTCATTTATATTTTGTATAATTTGGGTTCAGAATGTATGCCGTCAAAATCACTGTGACTCTTGATTCTGTAATACTAGATTGCATTTGCATCCCTTCCAGGTTTCTATTATCTGCAAACTGAGCATTCAGTCCCTCTGGGGTAAGGACTGTGTCCTTCTTCTGGGACTCAGAGCGTGACCCAGCAGCGCTTAGAATGACGCCAGCCTCCCAGGAAGATACACATTCTGCCTGGCTGAATGAATAACACTGGTTTTGTTATTGATGCCACTGACATATTTATGTGATTGGCAGATATCCCATAGGCCAACTAAAGTCAGCAAGACGGAAAATCATATCTCTTTCTATTAAAATGTCTTGGTGGTTACATAATGAAAGATTCACAATTTTTATAATTTTGTTAAAAAAAACAGAAGCCACTAAAACCCAACAATTTAGCCTGTGTCTCTGCTTTCTTCCTTTTTGGTGGTGGTTTGCCTCCCCCTCCCCATATAGATGGATAGATAGATAGATACAGATATCAATCTAGTGATATTTCTTTCTCTCTCTCCCTCTCATCATATGTATATATATATATATGTATATATATATATATATATATATATACATATATATATATATGGAACAAGAGAAATATCACTAGATCTATCTGTCTAGATCTGGATATAAATATGTTGTGTGTATCATACACATAGGCATGAAGAAATGGATGGCTTGGCGAATTCAATATAGAAGAAGGACAGGGTATGCCTTTTGTAGACAGCATATTGATGGGTTTTGTTTTTTTATCCAATCTGATACTCTGTGTCTTTTGATTGGGGCATTGAGCCCATTTACATTCAGGGTAACTATTGACAGATATGAATTTAGTGCCATTGCATTGCCTGTATGGTGACTGTTAACTGTGTATTGTCTCTCCTCTTTTCCGGTCTATGGTCCTTTTAGGCTCTCTCTTTGCTTAGAGGACCCCTTTCAATATTTCCTGTAGGGCTGGTTTGGTGTTTGCAAATTCCTTTAGTTTTTGTTTGTCCTGGAACCTTTTTATCTCTCCATCTATTTTCAGTGACAGCCTGGCTGGGTATAGTATTCTTGGCTGTATATTTTTCTCGTTTAGGGCTCTGAATATAACATGCCAGTCCTTTCTGGCCTGCCAGGTCTCTGTGGATAGGTCTGCTGCCAAGGGTATGCCTTTTGTATGTTTGTTATTTTGAAATAATTTACCCCAAATTCTCTATTTGGTTTGGCACAGTTTCCAGTTTTCATTATGGGTAAATCTTGCTGTTTGATGCTGTGGCACGTAAGGGAAGCAGCTTGGAAGTTCATTTTTCTCTTTCCAACCCATCACACCAGTGGTCACCCCACCTGTTGACATACCATCTTGCTCCTTAGTTACCATTAACTCTGAGTGATTGTGGATACATCACTTTCCTTTTCTGGGCAGCTGGGAAATAAGAGCCTTGGGGCAGCTAACCTCTGGGGTCCCTTCAGTTCAGCCCTGATTCAGGGATGCTTTGGGGTGACTGGGGGCAGGGAACTCCTAGTCATCAATACATGTTTTCAAAATGGCAGCTCTCATCTCAAGTAAAGCAATTCCTGCTAGCAATTCAGAGTTGACAGAGACAGAATTGGAACAGGGTTAGTAATCATAATTTAAATCTCTCTCAAGACCCTTTTTCTAATGTTTGTAAATGAAATATGTCAAAAGCATTATATTCACTGGTGTGTATTTTATTGAATATCAAGAGTAAATAATAGATGAATTGGGAGGAATTTTCTATTAAATCTATTTGGGGCCTTTTGTAGATAAAGCTATTCAATTTGTGCTTTGCTTTAATACAGAGGCAGCATTAATATTTATCTACAAACAATCCATGGATATTATTTTTACAGGTGCCTAAAACAATGTATGCCTTTGAAAGACATGTGGGGAGTTAGGGGTTTTCCCAAACCTCCAGAAAGCAACCTAGATAATAATTCTTCTGTGATGTGACCAACCAGGCAATGCCAAGTACTCTTTTGGGATCATCAGAGGCAGCTGCAGCCCCAGTGAGAAGAGAAGGCAAAGGATCTTAGGGGAACGTCAAAGGGCCAGTGATGAAAGCTCACTGAGTTCCCATTAATGCAGCAGCAGAATACTGGGCAAAGTGTAGGAAATAAACAAAGTCAATTTTTTGCTTTCTCCCTAAAACATAGTCCCCACTAAAATGTTCTTCGAGGAAACAAACATGTATTGGTGATCAACTACAAAGGAAATATTACCAATGCAATCTCATGAAAGCCCACAATAGCCCAGGGAGATATCCATGTCAGCCTCTGCTTCTAGATCTGTTAGGTGATGTTCAAGGGCTATGGTAGGGCAGGAAAAAACAGCATTTATTCAGGATTTATCACATTCCACGCATTGTGATAGATTTTATTAACCCTTATAAGAATCCTTTGAAATATGAGTCCATTTGACAGAGGAAGAAACTGAGACTAACAGAGGTCTCTCACCCAAATAAAAAGTGCCAGCATTGAACTTGACACCATAGACTCTTGAGTCTTCATGCTTTCCATTCTACTTTGCTATATCATGGAGTGTAGTTGGATAGTTGGAATTTATATTAAAAAAAAGTTAACAACCCTGAAAACATTACATTTCACTAAAATTGCCACAAATCTTTAGGGCAATGGGACATTCGCCCCCCTCTCCCAAGTTTAGACATATTTCAATATTTCAGTCTTCTTGAATCCCTTAACACGACAGTGTAGTGTTAACTCAAGATCCACAGATTTGCTTCAGGGGTCAACAAACTTTCTAGAATTATATGTAAAATTGTGTTTGTGTGTATGTGTGTGTGTTGATAACTTTCATTTTTAGAAAGGTCTGAATTCCAAAGAAATTTAGGAATTAATGGAATAGGTTCAAGAAATTATTATCAGCCTCTTGGCCACTGGTGCTTTAATAGACCATTGAGAAAAATGGATAATATAAGTCACAGAGAAAGTGGTTGCTTAAAATGACGTATCTTAGAAGAAATTCACTGACAAGCTGCAAAGAGAATGTAACTGAGTTTTACATGGATCAAATCATAGGCAAGTGCATCCTATTCAGTCATGAGTGCCATAGCTAGGAAGGACCTTGACCGACCAGGGAGTAACCGGAGGGGAAAAACTAAGCATCCAAGAAACCACATAATGCACAGAGCAGTTGGAAGACTGCAGACATTGAGAGTAGGTGTGTAAATTGTACAACTTTGCAGAGCACGATGTTGACATGTAATAATTTAAAAACATGGATATTCTACATCTCAGCAATTCTCCCTGTCCATAGAGGAACTCTTACCATGTGTATAAGGAGCCACGTAGAAGAATTGCATTTGGGTATTGTGGATAATAGGAGAACAAAAGAAAAAGAAGGAGGAGGAGGAGAAGGAGGAAGAGGTGTGGGGAGAGGGGAAGGAGAAGGGAGAAGAGGAGGAAGAGGAGGAGAAAAAAAGAGGAGGAGAAAAAGAGGAAGAAGAGGAGGTAGGAGGACGAGAAGAAGAAGGAGGAGGAGGACAAAAAGAAGAAGAAAGAGAAGAAGGAAAAGTAGGAGAAAAAGAAGGGGAGGACGGGAGGAGGGGAGGAGGGACAGGAGGTGAGGGAGAGGAGGGAAGGAGGGGAGAGGAGGGAAGGAGGAGACAGGAGGGGAGGAGGGAGAGGAAGGGGGAAGATAAAGAAGAAGAAGATGAGGAAGAAGAAGACTACCTACATAATTATCAGCTGAAGAATGGGTTCCAAAACAGTGTAAAATATTCACAGAATGGGAAATAAACAGCAGCTGAAAGGAATGAACTAGAAACACATGTACCAATACAGACAAATCTCAATGCAAATTCTCAACACAAACGTAAAAAAGGTTACCTACCATATGATATTCTTCATATAAACTTTAAAATCATGCAGGGGCACCTGGGTAGCTTAGTCAGTTAAGGGTCCAACTCTTGGTTTGGGTTCAAGTCATGATCTCCTGGTTGTAAGATCGAGCCCCACGCTGGGTTGGAGTCAGCTTCAGATTCTCCCTCTCCTTCCCACTCACTCTTTCTCTCTCCCAAATAAACAAATAAAATCTTAAAAAAAACCAAACCTTTAAAATCATGCAAAATATCTAATACAGTGTTTATGTACACACACATACACGGTAAAAGTATAAAAAACACGCTCAGAGGGCGCCTGGGTGGCTCAGTTGGTTGAGCGACTGCCTTCGGCTCAGGTCATGATCCCAGAGTCCCGGGATCGAGTCCCATATCGGACTCCCAGCTCTGCGGGAAGTCTGCTTCTCCCTCTGACCTTCCCCCCTCTCATTCTCAATCTCTCTTTCTCTCCAATAAATAAATAAAATCTTTAAAAAAAAAACAAACACGCTCAGAAATGGTTCTACCAACTTCAGGGCGGTGACTCTCTCAGCGGAAGGAGAAAGGAATGGCATTGGAGCAGTTACACAGGGATCCTCGGTTTTATTTGAAATGTTTGCTCTTTAAAACTGAAGCCAACATGGAAAAAAAAGTATAATTCAACAAAGATGGTGGTGCTGCCTATTATTATTTCTACTATTATTATTATTTAAACGTACACCTGTGTTTGGGATAGTTTACTGAACTGTACTCCCATGAAGACATGGGAGCTGCCTTCGCTGGAGGGGATCAGCCTAAGGCGGCGTGCTTTTAGAGGCAATTCCTAACCAGCTAGAACTGAATGGGGTGGTGGGTCTTTTCCAGGCAGAAGCCTGGCGGAGTCTAATGCCCCACCAGGAAACCACGGTTGGGGACATCCAGCCCCGCGCTTTGCCTCTGATCCTCTCCAGAGAAGGGGGCAGCGGCACTTCCCTCTCGTGTTCGGATGCGGTGCCATCACCCTGGTCCCCGCCATGCTGCCTAGCCATCCCCTGGAGTCCTCCTTTTGCCAGGTTCTAACACATTCCAGAATAAACTCGTGATCATAGGGAACATTGCGAGCCCAGAACCAAAGTCTCTTTCTCTTGCCTTTAGCAAGCAGCTTTGTTCTCCAGGAAAACCTCTGGGCCTCGAAAGTGTTGGATGAGCAAATGTCAAGCAGCCTAGATCGTTGTGGCTTTGTCACTTCCAGCTTAGCTGGCCCGCCTCTCCTCCCGCCCATTGGCTCCCCACCCACCAGCACCCAGAAGAGCTACGGGCCAGCGTTGCTTCCCCTGTGGGGCTTCGGGGCTCCCGCTTTTGTGCAAGGTGTCCCCTGCATCTATGATGGCTTTTTCTGTGTGACTGTCCTTTCTTCCTCCTTTAGAACTCAGCTCAGGCACTGGCTCCCGGAAGCTGGGCACTAATTCCTAAGCCCTCGAGTGGTCCCTATGTGACAGTATTGCACTACCTATAGCCCTAACTGTATTCTATTGAAATGTCCTGTTCGGAAGCTCACCTCCACCACGGGGCTTTCTCCAAGGGGGACCCTGAGACAATGTTATTGGCTATAATTTATTGTGCGTTGGGGCACCTAGGGGGCTCAGTCCACTGAGTGTCCGACTCTTGATTTCAGCTCAGGTCATGAGTCATGAGAGCGAGCTCCATGTGGAACTCCTTACTGGAGGCAGAATCTGCTTGAGATTCTCTCCTTGCGCCCTTCCCTCTGCTCATGGGTGCGCTCTGCTTCTCTCACAAATAATAAATCTTGAAAAAAAATTATTGCTCATTATCTCTCACCAACCACCCAAAAAGCCTAGGCATTATTTTAAAGAGAGCAAGGTTTGGGAAGGTGAAGTGGTTCGTTCAAGGTCATGAGGTTAGAAAGTTGCAAAGGGAAGTTTCAAATCCAGTCTGGCAGACCCCAAAATCCATGCACTTAACCGTTCAGCCAGATGGGCTCGTTCATCTTCCTGACCAGCTCCCTGCCTCCGCCCTCTACGCTCATCAGCGTGCCTGGCCCGGGGTTGGCACTCAATCAATGGCCGTCCAAAACAACTGAACTGCACCCCATTTGTCGATAAGGAAATTGCATTCATACTACCTACATCAGAGCCGGGAGGAACGAGCAGGTCTTTTTACATGTATGGATTTTAAATACCTCATTTTTTCCAAGGTGACAGGATAATCATTTTCTCATCAATACATGCCCGTGCAAGGCAAATTACAGACAAGAGGGCTGTCTATTTGCAAATGCAATTTCTTGTTGACACATAACCGTCTTGCATTTACATGCCTCTGGACTCACGTCACCCAGGCTAACAGGCCTTCCTAAAAAATTAGGGAGAAAGAGCTTTAACTACATTTGCAAAACATACAGTAATTTGTAAGGTGACTCTCAACTGTTGCTAAGTCAAGGCCGTTCATGAATTGTGTCACTGTCCCTTTAAATACGACCCTCCTGCTCTTTGGGAAAAGAGGATGATGTATACTTCTAATTATAACGGGCCAGGCTCTTCCACATGCTATTTCCTTCCCCGCAGGTTACGCTCTTTGCCAATATCTGTTTAACTGGGGTGGCCATAGGCAACGCTTCCCAGCCTAATCAACTGGAAATTCTTTGGCTCTCTCCCTCTGTAGTGGAATCATATTTCTGCACTTGAGGTCATCTTTATATAAGAGAGGGGGGCAAGGCTGGGAGAAAATTGGTATTAAAAATAGAGCGAAGTTCCAGACTCTGTCTCTAGAGCTCATGGAAGATTCTGGCCTTTTATTATTCATGCTCAATGCTGACACCATCCCCCTTCCTCGAGAGCGTGCCAAGGATCTTTATAGCACCCCTGGCTTCTTCTCAGCTGCTGGGGTTGGCGTGCATTGAAATGTTTCCTCTTCCTCCCCTCCGTCACATCTAGGGACCGTGGTAGCCGGATGGGTCAAGACAGATGGGGTGTCCATTCATCCCCAGGCCTGCTCCCTACTCTGAAACCCTGACCACCTCTCCCACTCCACTCACCTCAACCCCACGCCTAAGGCCGCCTCAGCCCTGGACATCACCTGCCCCAAAGTTTACAATTTAGGGATGAATTTTACCAATCAGCTCCCTAAGTTAAACACTGAAAATATGCTCCCCATAAAGAATTCCTTTTAGGCAGAAAATTCAACTTTTATTGATAATGCCCCTGCTTGTAAATCTAATTCAAAAGTCACTGCAATGGTAGCATTCCAGAATAGTTAGGAATATATTTTAAGGCCGACGAAAGCTTTTTAGAAAATCCTGGGTTTGACTACATCCTAACTGGTGCTGAGAGAAATAATTAGATGAGCAAGCAAAGAAAAAGCAAAAAAAAAAAGCTAACAGAGGAGAATCAAATGGCCAATAGACGCACCAGATGCATTGGGCAAGGATGAAGGAAGCAGGAAAGAGGTTCCAGGGAGATACAGGACAGGCCCAAGGAGATTGATGCTCGGGACCAGGACCTCTGTTTGGAAACTGGAGGGCAAGACAGAGAATGGACCAGAGTGTCAGGGTTGGGGAGGGACTTACGCCAAGCTTGGCCTGATACTGAGGTTCTAAGCAAACAGCCCAGGACCTATATATATGCCCGGATCAGGGATGAGGCCGAGCCCGCGGGAGGTTCTCTGTTATCTTAGGTCACTGGGTTGAGAGTCCTGCAAAGCTGTGGAGATGTAGGACTCATTGAAGGCCACGAAGGCCTTTGGCAGAGCCCAAATATGATGACGTTTCATGGAAGCCAACAGGATTACCGGCTCCCTCCACGTTCAGTCAGTCAGCAAATCGGCCACTGAGCCACCAAACGCTCCTTTGGGCCCTTTGATTCTTTCATTCCTCTGTGAGTTAGTGCCACTGCACTACTGTGCCCAGGCCACGTTCTGCTCGGGGTATAAAGAGATAAAAGCCAGGTTCTGTGCTAGGTATCTCAGGAGCCGAGTCAGTGAGATGGCCGCAGTCTCTCCCTAACGGAACTTAGACTCTGGTAGAGAAGATGAAACTCGCCTGGACTAGTTATAGCATCAGGTCCCAGGTGACAAGGACCCCAGCGGGGCAGTGAAGAAGTGGTTCTCAGGTAATGAGAGAAGGTAGAGGACTTCCAGTGGCAGGAGGAAGGAGGAGGGTAGCCAATGGGATTTCCGGGAGCACAGGACCTTGGCTATAAGGAGCATGAGAGAGGTATGGGGTCAGGAGGTTCGGGCTGTAGGACTGAGCTTCAGGATGGGGTGACCCTCCTCTACGTGATGAAGTCAAAGCTCCTCATCGCCCTGCCTACGGCCAACTTCCAAATGCCATACCCCACTCTCCCTGTTCTTCCGGTTTTAGAAACACATCTCTCCCTAAAGATCACTGGCAAATAATCTCTCCACCATGACATGGTCCACGACCAGATCCCTCCAATCTGACTTCATTGTTGAATCCCCTTTCCCTTGAGCATAGAGGGTGGTGTGCTAGAGTTAGCAGGCCTCTCTTCATCAAGGCACACCTCCTAGAAGATAAGGCAGAAAGTCAGGTTGTCCTCCGGATCATATTTGAAATCTGCATATGGCAGCTTGCTATTATCCAGTAGGAAATCTTTGTTAACCAAAACGATCATCTGGAACACAAATAATCCCACCCTGTGTGTCTATTTCCTAATATGAATTCTGCAGAGGGCGAGTTTTCTTGCCCTCCATATTTGTGGGTTCTTCGGGTATGTATTTTTATGGGAGCTTTTCATAACTTAAAATAATTGTCTTTCTCTTCAAATGGTATGAAAATCTTCAGATCAAAGAACTCATTTTTTAAACTCGTTTTCCCAAAGGGTCTTGAACAGTAACACTCTGGAAGGCTGCTGGCCTGGCTGGCTCCGTGATGATCTCAGTGGGCTCAGGGACAACCTCGGGGCGGGGGGGGGGTTGGTTTGCTGCGTGTGGATGCTGTCTCCCGGCTGCACCCGAGGAGGCTGTAGGGAAGTCAGCCCGTCTACAGGGGCAATGTGGTTCGGGTCCATTCTGCAAGGCCTCTATGATCTATTACCATCTGACGGACCAGAATCCTGCAGCCTAGGGCGTTATGTCTTCTGGCTGAAGGCCTCTCTCCTCAAAAGGGAGCAGCAGCATAAAATAATAGGAAGAGAAAAGACACCCAAATCAGGCAAGCTGAGCTCAAATAGCGCGTTTGCTAACTAACAGCTGTGAGGGCAAAGCACTAAACGTAACCTCTTTTAAGGCTGTGTACTTTTACGAAGAGGTCAGTAGTACCTACTACAGAAACTTGGGACCGAGCAATGAGTCTGGATTGAGTAGCCCCTTAGGGAATGCTGGCTGTGGATAACATTGCTTCTTGGAATTTCAGAATTTTAATTAGAATGATTTATAAGAAAAACTGAATCCACGCGCTTTTTAAAAAAATGATTTCAAGTGTACAAAATTATATTTGGTTTGCTGAAGGGCTGACAAGGCAAGACATATCTCCATAAAATAGGTTTTTTTCTTTTTAAAGCTATTATTTATTTATTTGAGAGAGAATGGGAGTGAGAGAGAGAGCATGAGAGGGGAGAGGGTCAGAGGGAGAAGCAGACTCCCTGCTGAGCAGGCAGCCCGATGTGGGACTCGATCCCGGAACTCCAGGATCATGACCTGAGCCGAAGGCAGTTGCTCAACCAAGAGAGCCACCCAGGCGCCCCCATAAAATAGGTTTAAACCCATATATTTATTATGTATACAGAAAGTGTGTACCTGAGGGTGCACAGATGGACATGTGCGCGCACACACACACACACGCACACGCACGCACACGCACGCATGCACGCACACATACCACACCTCAAATTAATTGCAGATGTGATGAGTATTTGGTTCCAGCATTAATTTCCAGTCCCTCCTCGCCAAGGAATTATCATTGCTAAACTGAATTAATATCTCCCTCCTGTTATTGTAAACACACTTGCTGGCAAGAGGTTCCCCAGGATTCCTCAGTTACCAGTCCCTAAACCTGAGGCTGTGCCTGGGTTGACCTGTTGGCCCAGTTCACGTGGCTGCCATGGCAACACACCGAGCACAGCCCCTCGGGCAGGGCTAACAAGCCCCTTAGGATTTCCGCCTGCCCTCAAACAGGAGATGGAGGGCCCCACCCGGCTCTGGGATTCCCGTGGGGGTAGGACGCGTCTGCCGCACCTCGGGGCTAACACCCACACCCTGCTCCTCTGACGCATTTGGTTCTTAACCAGATCATATCACTAATGGAGTTTCCATGTAATTACTCACGCAGCTGTCTCTGTTCTGTGTAGTTTTTGTGTATGTGGAGTATGTGGTATTCCTTTGTGCGTCCCGGTGTCTAGCTGGCTTGTGTAGCTCCTGGCCTAGACTTGATTAGTTGGATGGATGGATGGATGGATGGATGGATGGATGGATGGATGGAAAATGAACGGATGGGTGGGCAGGTGACACATTTGCTATTTTAGTTACCTATATCAACCTTGATCCAGAGACAGAGGAGAAGTTTTTTAAAATGATCATCTACCCTATTTTTAAATACCGTCAATTCTCATCTCCTTCATGGCCAGAAGCTTAGTCTTTTGATGATGCTGCCTTGTACCACATCCTGTATATCAGCTTCTACCTCAAGGCCAAGCTTCAAATGATCTTCTGACCCCAATCCTTCCCCTTGAAGGGGATTAGACTATATGTCACTTTGACATAAGGGTTATTTTGAGCTGAAGACAACTGAGAAAAAGCAGATGCAGGAAAAGCTCCCCCTGTTCCTACTATGTGCCTAGAAAGAGAGCATACATGTCCCTCTGAGGAGGTTTCCTCTCTCTCATGTCAGGAAGGGAAGAACATCCTTCATCACCAGAAATGGAGACAGCACTGAGTCTGCACAAACAAAACTTTACTAAAAAACCCTTATCTTCCATTCATTTACCCCCAAATACTTACCTCCTCACAATGTACCTACTGCATATAGAAGCCCAAGCCCCTTTTCCCTGCCTAGACCTATGTCCGCTACATGGCATCCTCTGTTAGACTGGTCCATAAGCCCCCAGGTCTAATGCCTTCGGGCATCTTCACTTCTTTTCCATGGATGCCTCCCTGGACATGTAAAAGTCAATATCAAATAAAATGTGTATGCCTCTTCCCCTGTTCACCTGTCTTTTGTCAATTTAAATATTTTTATTTATTTAACACAGAGAGAAAGATAGCGAGAGAGGGAACAAAAGCAGGGGGAGTGGGAGAAAGGAGAAACAGGCTTCCCTCTGAGCAGGGGAGCCTGATGCGGGGCTCGATCCCAGCACCCTGGGATCATGACCTGAGCTGAAGGCAGACGCTTAACAGCTGAGCCATTCAGGGACCCCCGTCTTTTGTCAATTTAATTCACAGATCCCAGGAGCAGAACATAAGAGAGTAGAGGAAAAGGTTTTTCTCTCCTACAAAAGGTTCACCTCTCTGCTGGCCTGATTTTAGACTACTGGGGCTCAGAACAAACTAACTTTCGTGTCCCCAGAAGGCACTGGAAGGCTTATAAATAAGCACCTTATCTAATCAATCTACAAATACTCGAGAGGTCTACCTGCTTGAAAATACTTCTCTGATGCTTGGAAGCAATACTTCCCAGCTGCCATTTCAGAGTCCTTGAGAAAAATGCTTCTCTCTCCGTCACATCTCCTCTCCTTCCCTCTCGCTCCTCCCTGACTGCACTGACAGCTGTGTTCCTTTCTTTCTCCTTCCCCCCTCTCTCCTCTCCATCACTCCTGAGGGTCCTGTTAGAGACCTCAGCCCGGTCACTAGGATGTGCTAGTATGCTGGCTGGAAGATCCCCTGGCCCAGGTGCATTTCCTCCTCAAAAAGCCATCCACACTGACTTAGCTCTTTCAAGGGCCCAATCCTTCCAAACCAATATGACTGCTAAAAGTCACAACCTTTGATTAGCCATTTTTTAAACACCTTATTAGGTTAGCAAAAAAATAAGGCAAGGAAGCCCCAGCATCTGAAATCAGTTCCTAGAGAGTGGCCCCTCATTGTTATACTAGCCACCGGCCAGCCCTTGAAGGTTCTTCAGAAAACACCTGTAGCTGTGGTTTATGAAGGGCTTTATGAAGGGTGTATGAAGATGTCCCCAACATCTGTGTGGCCACTAGCCCTGCCTGGGCAGAACCTCAGAGCTTGGGACAGAAGCTAATGCTCTCAGAATATCCCTATGCTCCTGGACACCTCCTATCTGCCTTATCAGATGAACCCCAGTGTAGAAAATGAGTTGGTATTTTGGGTTCTCATTCTCCTCTATAGCTCTGTTGATTTATAGCAAGAAGGCAGAGTGAGGGCAGCACTGGAGGTGGGGAGGCAACTTTGCGGCATCATCTTCAAACCAGATGTCTTCCTATGAGTATCAAAGTGACAACACGAAGAGTTTAACCCTCACACCCATTTTCCAAAAGTTGGAGGAGGAGCTTTATTCCCATGATGTTGGCCTTTTTTCTTGATCTGACTATCTTCAGCAAGTGCCAGAGTTCCCATTCACCTGTTGCCCTTGGTGTGTTTCACTTTGTGTGATCAAGTCCGGATGCTTGGAGTGTCCAAGCCAAGGAGTGTCTAGAGGAATGTCAGCCAATGTGTGTGGGATTCCTGGTAAGCATCCCCCCAGGACCCAGTTTCCTACTTGGGTGTACAATCTAAAAAGAGAGAGATTCTGGAGTTTTTACTCCCTCTTATTCATAAAAGGGCAGTGCCCACAGTGAGGGAGATTGCCTAAGTCTGAGCCCCAGGCCTGCCACTGCTGCGCTGAGGCTTATCAGGGACCACCAGCTTCTGTCAACCCAAGTGTTACAGAGAGCTCTGGGGAGCCAGTGAGTTCATCCAGGTTAAGGCTTCCCGGGCAGTGGGAGCCCTCAGTGTCAGTGGCTAGACCTCACATCCACTCTGGCCTTCTGCTGCTTCTCTCCAAGTTTTCTTAGCCTTCCGGACAAGGTCAAGGCAGTGCCAAAAGTAAATCTCCCAAATGATGTTTCCCAACTCCCCAGCAAACTCAAGAACCCTTGGTCCCACCATGTCTGATAATTTTATCATTTGTTTCCCCCACCCTTAGAAAGGGACAGAAGGGTAGAAGCAAAATTGTGTCTAGGTGGGTCATATTCGCTTTGCTTTTCCATGGAGTATAAGCTCCTTTGTAAGTCCTTGGTGACCTCATACAGGGGGATGAGGGGAACTATGAAGCTGCCACATTCTAGTCTTCCAGAGACAGAGCTACAGGGATGGTTTGGGAGAAAGCCATCTCTAGGACATCTTATCCCAAGGCCATCAGCTTAAAAGGGATAGAAAGAAAATCATCCTGAAAAGCCTAGAACATTGCTGATGAGTTATCAGATAGGAAGGAGTTTTGTAGACCCTAAAAAGACAGGACAATGTAGGGAAAGGCCTGAACAATGAGTCAGAAGACATGGGTTTGAAAAGATCCCCTGACCTTGAAAATTGTGGCCTTGACCAAGGCAGCTAACTTCTGGGGCCGTGATCTCTTTGACCGTCAATCAAGGGTCAACCCCCAATTTTGTTGGAAGGCATTTGAAAATGATGTTCTACATAATACTATTATTAAAAATTATGGATAATAATGATAGTAAGAAGGGCAGTCTGAAGGTCAGAGTTCCTCAGTGTTTTTGAGAATTGTCAAAGAAAAGAGGACTTTTTCTAGGTCAGTGTTTTTTGAAACGTTATCTAACATGACCCTCAATAAGAAAAAACATTTTACATTGTGAGCCAGAATCCATAAACAGATGTCTGTGTGTGTACATATGTATTAGTCAGGGTTCTCCAGAGAAACCGAACCAACAGGAGATACATCTATAGAGATTTATTATAAGTTATTTGCTCATGTAATTTTGGAGGCTGAAAAGGTCCATCATCTGTCATCAGTTGGCTGGAGACCCAAGAGAGCCACTTGTGTAGATTTCAGTTTAAGTCTCAAGAACCAGACACACCAAGGACAAGAGATTGATGCCCCAACTCAGCAGTCAGGCAGAGAGCAAGTCCAAGTTTCCTCTACCTTTCTGTTCTAAGCAGGCCCGTAACCAATGGGATGATGTTCACCTGCATTAAGGGGTGATAGACACATAAAATGAACCATCACAACATACAATAACAAAGGTTTCACAAAATCATACTTACCTTGCGGGGGACAAAAAGGACTCTGATCTTTTCCATTCTTTTTTATTCTACTTGATATTAAATACTGGTCAGAGGCACCTTGATGGATCAGTGGATTAAGCATCTGCCTTCAGTTCAGGTCATGGTCCCGAGGGTCCCAGGGTCTCTCTCTCAAATAAGTAAATAAAATATGTTTTAAAAATAAAAATAGGGGCGCCTGGGTGGCTCAGTGGGTTGAAGCCTCTGCCTTCGGCTCAGGTCATGATCTCAGGGTCCTGGGATCGAGCCCCGCATTGGGCTGTCTGCCTACTTGTGATCTCTCTCTCTCTCTCTCTCTCTGTCAAATAAATAAATAAAATCTTTAAAAAAATAAAAAATACAATAAAAATAAAATGCTGGTCATAATTCTTTAAATTGATTCAAAAACCACTACCAGGTTACAACTGCTTCCTGAAAAACTCTAGACTACTAGATCAGGAGTCAGTAGAGCCCTGTGAAGGTCTGGATAGTAAGTCTTTTAGGCTTTGCAGGCCATAGAGTTTCTGTTGCAAAAAGCAGCCCCAGCCAGTGGATAAATGAACGGGTACGGCTTTGTTTCAATAGGACTCCATTTACAAATACAGGTGGCCAGCCCATTGCACACAGTTTACTGGATGAACTCAAGTCCTTTAGGTAAAAATGCACTGAAGGACGATAAGACTACAATGTAAATAGCCTTAAAATCCACCTGGGTCTCTGCGTTCTTTGCAGAGCTGCTAACAACCTCCATTTGGCCTGCTGTATCAATCCACCCTCACATGGAGAGAGAGTTCTTCCGACAGAATAAACAGCCAGCCCTGGGTCTCATGACAAGTTCTTCTCCCAGTGCAAATTAACAAACTGGCATCTGCTTGCAAGTTGAATTACTGTGAGTCATTGCCCAAGAGCCCAATCAGACCTGAGTGAAAAGAGAAGTCATGTTCCTACGCCTACGGTACTAAGGACCAGATTCCAAAATGTCGCCTCTGACAATGAACTATCTTCCCTGCCCCACTCCTCCCCCTCCGCTGCAGCCTAGAGAAGCGAGATTGGCAGAATATTAACTGTGGAAACCAAAGCAATCCTTCACTGGAAGGCGCAGTTCCGTTTTCATTAGGGTTCTCATTTGACATTGTGTGACTATGAGAGAGGAAACTCCAATGATCATTCTGGTGAAGGGTACATTTTTATCTGAAATTTCCCCATATGCAGTTTAAATCATTTTAAAATTTGAATATTCCAGAAAAATCATCTTGTTTCTGTTTCAAAATGAGCAAACCCATCCTGGACACCACTGACACAGACAAGCTGTAGTTCTTGCAACTTGCAACATGGGGAACCAATGACCTTGAATTACTTCCTTTTTGCCCCTTGCTTAACGCCTAAAGGGCATAAGGTTCATTTCGAGACCACACGGGGGTCAGTAAACTCTTTCATAAGGGACCAGATAATAAATAATTTAAGTTTTGCAGGGCCAGAGGCAAAATCAAAGACATGATATAGGTATTTATAGAACCATTTACGACTTAATCATTTAAAAATGTGAAGATCATTCTTAGCTGAAACGCTTTACAACAATGAGACTAAGGCTACATTTAGCTGATAGACCAGAGTTTGTGAACCTCTGGCTTAGAGGGATAGAGGGCAGGACAGGACGAAGGCAGCATTATTTAACTAGAAAGCAGCATGACAGATTTGGCATTTGAAATGTATGCTCTCAATGTCATTACTTTTTGAAAGGTAGTATTAACCAAAGAGAATTCCTTAAAATT
>CM052797.1:8727064-8778083 GCA_028533885.1 Nasua narica
TTGGGTATTGAGTTTGATAAGTTCTTTATAGATTTTGGATACTAGCCCTTTATCTGATATGTCATTTGCAAATATCTTCTCCCATTCAGTCAGTTGTTTTTTGGTTTTGTTGACTGTTCCCTTTGTGTGCAAAAGCTTTTGATCTTGATGAAGTCCCAATATTTCATTTTTGTCCTTGCTTCCCTTGCCTTTGGCAATGTTTTTAGGAAGAAGTTGCTGCAGCTGAGGTCGAAGAGATTCTTGCCTGTGTTCTCATCAAGAATTTGGATGGATTCCTGTCTCACATTGAGATCTTTCATCCATATTGAGTCTATTTTTGTATGTGGTGTAAAGAAATGGTCCAGTTTCATTCTTCTGCATGTGGCTGTCCAATTTTCCCAACACCATTTGTTGAAGTGACTGTATTTTTTTTTCACTGGACATCCTTTCCTGCTTTGTTGAAGGTTAGTTGACCATAGAGCTGAGGGTCTATTTCTGGGCTCCCTATTCTGTTACATTGATCCATGTGTCTGTTTTTGTGCCAGTACCATACTGTCTTGATGATTATAGCTTTGAAATAGAGCTTGAAGTCGAATTGTGATGCCATCAATTTTGTTTTTCTTTTTCAACATTCCTCTAATTATTCAGGGTCTTTTCTGGTTCCATATAAATTTTAGGATTATTTGTTCCATTTCTTTGAAAAAAATTGATGGTGTTTTGATAGGGATTGCATTAAATGTGTAGATTGCTTTAGGTAGCATAGACATTTTCACAATATTTGTTCTTCCAACCCATGAACATGGAACATTTTTCCATTTCTTTATGTCTTCCTCAATTTCTTTCATGAATATGCCATAGTTTTCTGAGTACAGATTCTTGGCTTCTTTGGTTAGATTTACTCCTAGTATCTTATGGTTTTGGGTGCAATTGTAATGGATTGACTTTTTAATTTCTCTTTCTTCTGTTTTACTGCTGGTTTATAGAAATGCAAGTGATTTCTATGCATGGATTTTATATCCTGACACTTTACTGAATTCCCGTATGAGTTCTAGCAGTTTTGGAATGGAGTATTTTGGGTTTTCCACATAAAGTGTCATATCATCTGCAAAGAGTAAGAGTTTGACTTCTTCTTTGTCAATTCAGATGCCTTTTATTTCTTTTTGTTGTCTGATTGCCGAGCCTAAGACTTCTAGTACTATGTCAATAGCATGGTGATAGTGGAACAGGGCTCTGCCATGTTCTTGACCTTGGGAAAGCTCTCAGGTTTTTGTCATTGACAATGATGATTTTCTATGATTTTCATAGATGGATTTTATGATATTGAGGTATATACCCTCTGTCCCTACAGTGTGAAGAGTTTTGATTAAGAAAGGATGCTGTACTTTGTGAAATGCTTTTTCAGCATCTATTGAGAGTATCTTATATTTCTTGTTCTTTCTTTTATTAATGTATTGTATCACATTGGTTGATTTGCAGATGTTGAACCAACCTTGCAGCCCAAGAATAAATTCCCCTTCATCGTGGTGAATAATCCTTTTAATGTACTGTTGGATCCTACTGGCTAGTATTTTGGTGAGAATTTTTGCATCTGTGTTCATCAAGAATACTGACATGAACCCCATATGCTGTATTCCTGTAGCTCTGAAATTCTGCAGGGCTCATTGATCGGTGAACCTGGTCTAGAGCTGGATGCTCTCGCTGATCTTCTGGGGAAGGGACTGTTGCAGTGATTTTCAAATGTCTTTCCCGGAGGCAGAATCGCACCACCCTTGCCAGGGGGCCGGGCTGAGTAATCTGCTCAGGTTCGCGCTCAGGAGCTTTTGTTCCCTGAACGCTTTCCGTACCGCTTTGCAGGACGGGAATGAAGATGGCGACTCCCAGTCTCCGGCCGGAGGAGCTGAGAGCTCTGGGCCCGCTTCTCAGGGCACCCTCGGAGAAAAGCAGTCAGTCACTCCTGTCTCCCTGGTCTCCAGTTGCGCTCTGAGCTCAGCTGGCCTGTGACCGAGTGTTTCTGTCTCCTGCGCTCGGCCCCGTGTGGAGTCTCGAAACCCAGCAGATCCCGGCAACTACTCCTGCGCTGCTCCTGCCGGAGGAGGAAGGTGAGTCTCCCTGAATCTGCCCCCCATGGGGTCCCTGTTCAAGGAGCAGTGGCCAACTGTGCCTGGGATCCCGGTCTAAGGTAACCCCAAGCTGAGAGCCACACTGGGCTCTGTCTCTGCCGCCGGTTTCCTCCCTCTGACACCTGGGAGCTCTGCCGCACTCAGACACCCCCGGTCTTTCCGTGACCCCGCAGGTCCTGAGACCACACTGTCCCCGCGAGCACTCTACCCCCTGCTTAGCCTCTGGAGCGACGTCCCTCAGCGGAGCAGACTCTAAAAGTCCCGAATTTGTGCCCCGCGGCTCTACCGCTGCCCGGAGCCGCCCCTCCCCCCGTGGTCTCTCTTCCTGTTTCACCTCGGATTCTCTTCTCCGCACGTCCTACCTTCCAGAAAGCGGTCGCTTCTCTGTTCCTAGAATTGCTGCTCTTCTTCTCTTCAATGTCCTGTTGAGTTTGTAGGTGTTCAGAATGGTTTGCTAACTATCCAGCTGAATTCCTGGGATCAAAGGATATTTAGATGTCCTTCTCCTCCACCATCTTAAACAAGGATTAAGTTTGGTTTTAATTGATTAAAAATTACCTAGATTTCAGAATTTTTTAATTTTCATATTCTAAAAGATTTTATTTATTTGAGAAAGAGAGAGAGAAGGAGCAGGGGAAAGGGCATAGGGAGAGAGAGAGGCAGACTCCCTGCTGAGCAGGGACCCTGACCTGGGGTCAATCCCGGGACTTGGGAATCATGACCTGAGCCACCCAGGCACCCCCAGAATTCAGAATCTTGATGACATGCTTTCTTTATTTTTATAACTTGCACACATTCTAAAACATTCTAGATTTTTATTCTCCTCACTGAAATCAGTGAAATATCTGTCACTGAGGTAGCATCATCTCGTTGCTAAAACCCTCCTTACTGAATAAAAAGTAAGGGGCAAGATGTTTTCCACTTCTGGTAGGGTAGTTTGCTGCAGACCAATTTTGCTTGTGAGAATAACTAGAAAATCTGTTCACAATTCACACTAGGTCCTGTTTGAAGGTACTGGAGAGCTATCAAAGCAGCAGAGAGGAGTACTACATGAATGTGAGCCTGACACTCTAGATATTTTTCCCGTTGAGGCATTTGCTAATTCTAAAGCAGTTTAGAGCCAAGAGACTAAAAAGTGGTATCTAAGAGACTGAAAGTTTAGGCAGAGATTTTGGTAACCTCATAGAGCTTGAAAGACAGATATAAAAGATCAGAGCTCACCGAATACCCCAGACTTCCAGTTAAAACCATAGGAGAAGTAAACCCTAAGAGTAAAAGTAAGCTGGAAATAGACCATCCTCCACAAAAACAAACCATTGTTCAAACCACTCAATCTCAAACTGAATTAAAGAGATCTGACCTAATTTTAATTGACTCCTAGAAAGAGAAAATAAATCCTCTATGGAGAAAGATGTCAGCCAGAGATTCAGGAATTCAAGGCTGGTTTTAAAACTCAGAAATCAATTCATTATTGATAATTGCTCCCACTAATATAATAAAGGAGAAAAATAAAAGAATTATCTCAATAGATGTAGAAAAAAATCTTTGACAAAATTCAATCCTGATTCATGATTAAAAAAAAAAAGAAGCAAACCATCTATAAAAAGGAACCTCTTTAAACTGATAAAGAATATCTACAAAACACCAATAGCAAACATCATATTTAATGATCAACTATTGCAGTTTTTATCAGAGACTAGAAGTAAGACAATGACTCTTCTCTCTCCATTCCTATTCAACTTTGTATTAAAGGCTGTGACCATGTGATATATTAGTTAAAAAATGCATACAGAGGAGCGCCTGGGTGGGTCAGTGGGTTAAAGCCTCTGCCTTTGGCTCAGGGCATGATCTCAGGGTCCTGGGATAGAGCCCTGCATCGGGCTCTCTGTTGAGCGGGGAGCCTACTTCCCCCTCTCTCTGCCTGCCTCTCTGCCTATTTGTGATCTCTCTTGCTGTCAGATAAATAAATAAAATATTAAAAAAAATAAAATATAGACAGACAGACAGACATAACTAAAATAAATATACATGGATTAAAATGGAATAGAAATAAAGCTGTCATTCACAGAAAACATGATTGTATACACAGAAAATTTAAAAATCGACTATTAAAATTAGTAAATGAATTTAGCAAGTTTTTTGGATACAGGTCAATATAAAAAATAAATTTTATTTCCATATACCAGCAACAATTTAAGAAATGAATTAAATGAATAACACCATCTAGAATAAAACCCAAAAAATTTTCAAATACCTAAAGCCAAACTAATGGGCAAGACCTCTATAATATAGAAAGAATAGTATTAAAATAATTTAAATAAAAACTAAATAATTGGAAGGATATATTATGTTTCATGAATTGGAAGGGTCACTGATGTAAATTTGTAAATTTTCCCAAGTTGACCTAAATTCCAGAAGGCTTGTGTCTGTGTGTGTGTGTGTGTGTGTGTGTGTGTGGAAATGAACAGTTGGAATTTTGAAATTTGTATGGAAATCCAGTGCTCCATAGGTAGCCAGATAAACTTGAAATATTTCTATCATCAGATATTAAGACTTATTATAAAGACATTGTAATTAAGATATTAATGAGTATGAGCATAGATAATTAGATCAATGAAACAATAAGAGTCCAGAGGCAGACTCATACATAAAGGGGCACTTGATTTATGACAGAATGAAAAGAGGATGCTGTTAACAATAATGATACCAGATCAGCTGAAAATTTATATAAACAACAACCACAACAACAACAAAGGAAGTCAAAACTTGAGCCTTACCTTAACCCACATATAGAATTCAATTTTAAATGAATTATAGAAGATACAAGAGAATATTTTCAGGACTATTCAGTTTGGCAAAGATTTCTTAAACAGGAAAATATAACCACTACTCATAAAGGGAAAAATAGATAACACTGGACACTACTGAGAGAATGGAATTATAAATCACAGAATTGGAGAATATATTTTAATTCATATTACCAGCAAAAGATTCCTATCCAGAATTTAGAGAGAATATATGAATAAGAAAAAGATCATTAGAAATAATAGGAAGTAGAAAAAAATCAATAGAAAATGAGCAAAGGATTTGAACAGGCACTTTAAAAAACATAAAAACCAGGGCACCTGGGTGGCTCAGTTCGTTGAGCATCTATCTGACTCTTGGTTTAGGCTCAGGTCATGATCTCAGGGTCATGAGATGGAGCCCCACATCGGGCTCTGTGCTGAATATGAAGCTTGCTTAAGATTCTCCCTCTCCCTCTGCTCCTCCCCTCCACTCTCTCTCTCTCAAATAAATAAATAAATTATATATATATATACACACACACACACACCACTGGGAAAATGCAAATGAAAGCCACAGTTAGATACCACTACACACTCAGAAGAATGGGTAAAAGGAAAAGGATTAACCACACCAAATATTGGTCAGTTGTGGAGAAACTAGATTCTTCATACATTCACAATAGGAGCAGAAATTAGTGCAGCTGCTTTGGAAAAGTCTTTGGCATTCTGCAAAAGCTGAGCATACGTGTACCCTGTGATCCAGTAGTTCCATTCTCAGGAAGAGAAGACCCAGCAGAAACACACACATAGGTTGACCAACAGACATTTCAAGAATACTCACAGCGGCCTTATTCATAAAAGCCAAAGATTAGAAACAATCCAAAGGTCCATCAGTAGTAGAATGTATAAATAAGTGGAATATTTTAGAGCAATGAGATGAATGAGTGTCTTCTTCATGCAAAATATGAGTGAAACTCACAAAGTGTAATGAGCAAAGGAACTGCATGATTTCATTTATAGGAAGTTCAAAAACAGACAGAGCTAACCTATGGTGTCTATAAATCGGGAAGGGGGTAATTTTGGCAGAAGAGTGTGGTGGTAACTGGACATGCAATAGCCAATGGTCCTGATTTCCCTGGGACTGAGTAACCACTCAGGATTTTCTTTTTCGTTTTTTTTTTTTCCTTTTTTATATATATTTTATTTTATTTAAATTCAATTACCCAGCCTATAGTACATCATTATTTTTTAGCGTAGTGTTCAATGATTGATTAGTTGCTTATAACACCCAGTACTCATCACATCACGTGCCCTCCTTAATGTTAAAACAGGGTCGATCCCAAGCAAACTGGGATGATCGGTCGCCCTAAATGGCAGGGTCCCAAGAGGTGCCTCTGTTGGGCTGATGAGGTTCTCTATGTACATCTGGGTGGCGGTTACATGGCAATCACTTGTTACAAGCTCTCTGGCTAAACATTTATGATTTGCCATCTTCTCTTCTTTCATATATGATTCATTAACATATTTATTAAGCAGTTCAACCCATCTACTAATAAATGTAGAATGGTGTAGGGATACGTGGAGAACAATTGTCCCGAAGTTGTTTGTCGATGAATGGGTGCTTTTCCTGTTGATTGGAAAGGAATCAAGCTAATACTTACTCACTATATATTTGATTGGTGCCTACCCCCCAGGTAGGCACCATGCCCGGGGCTGGAAATACAAAGGGGAACAAAGCTCCTGTTCTCAGGGGACTTTCAGTCAGGCGGCAAGAGCAGGCGATAAACAAGCCCTCAATTATATAACATAATTATAGCTAAATGTAACAACAACAAATTAAAAGAGTCAATGTAGAGGGTGACCAGGACTGAAAACTCTATGTAAGTGACATTCAGTGAAAAGACCCGAAGGAAGCGAGGGAACAAGTTAATATCTTGAGGGAAAAGAGGAGAATTCCAAACGGAGGGAGTGATGAGTACAACGTTCCTATGATGAGAGCATCAAATGCATCCCTTTTGAGCACTTATTACAAATGAAACTCTTTGAAGTCTGCTTTCCCGCCCCCACGGGTGGCTCCATTAGAGAAGGGACCACACCTGATTTCTTGTTCACCAAGTTTGCCCACTTTCGTGCATGGTGCGTCCACTTCCCCAGTACGTGTTTGTGGAATGAATGCATTACAGAACTGCATTTTTACATATCCCTCAGTCTGTTCCTGGGCCATCCTTTCTGTCCCAGGAATCTGTGTATTTGTGCATCAGTTCCACAGTGATTTAAATACTGGAACTTGGGGCGCCTGGGTGGCTCAGTGGGTTAAAGCCTCTGCCTTCAGCTCAGGTCATGATCTCAGGGTCGTGGGATCGAGCCCCACATCGGGCTCTGAACTCAGGGGGGATCCTGCTTCCCCTTCACTCTCTGTCTGCCTCTCCGCCTACTTGTGATCTCTCTCTCTCTCTGTCAAATACATAAATAAAATCTTATTTATGATAGAGTTTATCTTAACATGTGGTAGGACAGTCCCAGGAGGAGCAGGGGGCTCGGCACCAGAGATACAACTGTAAGTAAAAATAGACAGATGGTGTCATTGTTCTCCAGAGGGTCAAATCCTAGTAAGATCAGGCAGGAAGAAGAGTGTAGTTTCACAGGAGAAATTGGCAGCTTTTTCTAGGTCTGAGGAGTAAATGCATAAATGCAAGAAATGGGTAGAACATCTTCTCAGGATGGGGAAGCAGGTTTACAGCTCGGACCTCGACAAATCTCCGAAATGAGGCTCAGGTTTTTTATTCGAGGTGAGCTTCTTGGGAGGGCTTTGCAGGTTCTAAAAAGGGCATGCTATTTCCAGTCCCGAAACCAAGTGGTGAGTCTTAGTATCTGTGAAACGGAGCCCAGAATAAATTCCTGCTGAGATTGTATGACCAGGGCGGTGCACGGGGTGATGCATTCATCTGATCCTCCTGACGTAGCAGCAACACCAACAGCTCAGATTGTCCCCTGTGCCCTTACTTTGAACCAGAGCAGGCCTGGGGTTCCCAAGGGTTAAGGGTGGATTTGAAAAATTAAACGGCTATCTGAGAATGTTCCAGGTGATAACCCAGCTGTACCCCTTGGCCGGGGTTCTCTTCTCCACGGCCCCAGTCAGGAGTAGTGTTGCAGGCTGCCCCAGATTTTGGAGGGTGAGATGGCCAAAGGTAAAGACGTCGCTGTCCCCGGCCAGATGAGGATGCCAAGGCAGATTTAGAAACCTCGTCAACCCCGTGCGCAGGAGAGCAAGGAGGCGTGTATTTCAGTCTCGGCACCTCGGCTGCAAAGATTTCCAATATGTGGAGTTTATGTCGTGCCCTCGCACGGCGAGCTTCCACCCCACTAGGTGAGTCTGGGCTCTCTTTTATTTTTTATTTCATGGCCAAATTTTCATAACCCAAAGCATCACGCCCCATATCATCTTCAGAGACCATTTAAGTCAGAGACCATTTAAGTCAATGGAGCTGTTTTACGATGCAAATTACTACCCAGTTTTGCTTGTTTGGGTTTTAAAAGCTGAGCTTTTGTAAAGCAGGATATGACGGCAATGAGGCCTCACCTCCCTGGTTTTTGCAGGATAGTCTGGATGCTCCACCGGAAAGGGAGCAGCTCCGGCCGTGTGTCAGCTGAGATCTCAAGAAGGTGAGAAAAGAGCCCGGCTGGTTTCTGGATTCATCATCGGGCTCTTAAACGGGTGTGGACTCGTTATCAGCTCCTCATTGTCCTCTCCATCCATCATGTGTTCGGATTCTCATCTTGCAGGGAGAAGGGATTTCTTCCAGGGCCTTGGGATGAAAAGCATCCTTGGCCCTTCCTGGATTCTCTCCCTTACTTCCCGGGAACAGTAATACCTCCAGGGGAGAGTGTGTTGAGTAGTACGTGCCTGGAGGACTTGGAGCCAGCAGACAGCACTCTCAGAGCACCGTGCAGTCCCCGTCTTCCTGACCCAAGCCTGGTACTGGACTTGCTCTTGTCAGATAGCAGGCTGTGACCTTCCGGGGAGCAAAAAATCCTGTCTATTTCCATGTGGCTGCATGGCTGTTGAAACAAACACATTAGGCAGGTGGGATTTGGTTGGTGGACAATGAAATGGAGCCGGTCCACCCTACCTCTTTCATATGGACGCTGGCCTTCTATTAGCACATGATGTTTAACAGTGATTTTTTAAAGTAATCTCTATCCCCAACGACCCCAAGAGTCCCATGCCCTACCTACTGAGCCAGCCAGGTGCCCCATATTGATTTTTTTTTTAACTACTGCATCACGTGATTTATAAATATGACACAAAAGACTGCTTAAGACCTTCATTTTCAAGTGGAATGCCCTGAGCATAGGTCTTCTTTTCTTTCTGCCCTAATTGACCTTAATAAAAATTAAGAGTTTCTAATTTATATGGGTATACAGAACACATATTCATCTGCTCTCATTCTCGAGAGTCAACTAAAATAGGAGAGAAGCGTAAAAAAGATAAAACCATGAACAGTAAAGAAATCGACTGGGGAGGGTAGGAATTAAGAACAACATGGCCAATGAGAAATTTCTAATACTTTCCAGAAGGCCAAAGCCAATGGGAGCCTTTGATAAATGGAATGAGGAGAAAGCAGGAGTCAGAATTAACTCATACCAGTATTGATTTAATTTTTGGTGGATTGGGAGAGAGGGAATCTGTGACCCTGCCCCCATCTAAGGAGCAGGTGTGGAGATCTCAGATCTTTATCTGGACGAGCAGAGCCCTGGGCAAAGTCGATTTAGCTTTCATTTCCTATGAGGTCCTTCCTTACTAATTTGTTTATCCAACACTTACTGCGTCCTGATAAGTGTCAGGCTAAGTTTCAGAGGCAGTGGATCCAAAGATGAATGAGATATGCTTATCTTTGGGGAACAGCAGGGTCTAACGGGAGAAACAGATGTGTAAACATAATTACAGAGCAGGATGAGAAGAGCTATAAGGAAGTGCAACCGAATCACAGAGGATGGACGCTCCATTCTTGCCGGGGAGGAAGTGAGACTAGAAATGGTTTTTAAAGGAGCTCATGTTTGATGTGAGTCCTAAAGGAGGCTAGGATTTCTCCGCAGAGAATGCAAGAAGAACATATTAGTGTTAAGGAGACACAGCAGGGCCCCCAAATGGAGTCACTTTTGCTGAGCCTCACCCACACTTAACACCTACCCTCAGGGCAGTTCCAGCATCTCCCAGGACTAGAATTTTAAACCAATCAGTCTGGAATTTCCAGAATAGCACTAAAGGACCTAATCTGCAGGATAAAACCCTCTGACCTTCCCCCTGAGGGAAGGGGACCTTGCCTGAAGCAATCTTTTCTCCTCCTCTCCAAAGCGTTTCTGCCTGTAAAATATCCCCATTTTGTAGAGCACCTCGGAGCTCCCTAGATGGGATGCCGCCCAATTCATGATTCATTGAATAAAACCAACTAGATCTTCAAATTTTGCTCTGTCGAACTTTGTTTTTTTAATGAATGAATAAACAACGTCATCAGTTTGTATGGGCATTAAAAAAAGAGGTTAGGCTCCACGTATGTCACTGGGGATCAATGCAGTCGTAGCTTTATCAGAGTAGACTGGAAATACCCAAGAACCCACAGCTCACCAGATAAATCACCAGTATCATTCATCAACTGAAGATCTATGTGGCTCAAGAGCTCTTGTTGAGATTTAAAAACCCTCTTGGAGATGCAGGTATATTAGTTACACTGTAGTGCCATTTGCTTTAGTCTTATAATCAATACTAACTATTCAGACTGATATCTGAAATAAAATTTGTTCATGTGTGCATGGAGAGAGGCTATCTTAATAGAAGACTTTCATGAAGTAGAGCATTTGAGATCATCATATCACAGCGATCATATTTAAGTGCATACCTCAAGCTAGGCAATCTCAAGTGTTTATCTCATTTTCTTCTTCCAAATCTCTATCAAAAAAGTTATTATTATCCCAGTTTTACATAGAAGGAAACTAAAGATAAGAGAGGTTAAGAACAAGTCCAAGTTCAACTCAGCCAGCCAGTAATAGGATCAGGTTTTAGACCAAATTGGCTGCTTTACCTAGGACTGGGCTGGCAACATTCTTCTAGAAGGGGCTAGACAGTAAATACTTTAGGTTATGCCGGCGGTAGAGTCTCAGGCCTGAGTCCCCAACCCTGACAATGGAACCTGAAAACAGTCAGACAATAAATGACCCAATGAACACGACTGTGTGCCAACAAATCTTCATCTATGGACTCCCAAATATGAATTTCATATCATTCTCATATGTCACAAATATTCTTATTTTTATTTTTTCAACCATTAAAAAATGTTACAACCACTTTTAGCTGCAAGCTCTGTGTATATATACTTACGCTTACATATAAAGTAATATAAAATATATATAAAATACCCATCCTATCACCTTCCTATTGAACTATGCTAGTTCATTTGAGTATACTTTAGGCTGATTTATCATCGATGCAATTTTGTTTGTATGTGAATGTAAACTACTTCAGTTTTTATTTCAGTTTAATATATTCTCATTTTTTAAAAGTTTTACTAACAGAGTGTTCCCATATGGAGATAACTGATTTCTTGCTCTTCCTTCATTTGTCATTTTATTAACAGTTTTGGTATTAACAATTAGCCAAACTCTGATTCTGGATAAAATTTCATAAAGAATGATTGTCTTATCATTAAAAAAAAAAAAGCAAGCAGTGGGCTGCATTTGGTTCTTGGGCCATAGTTTGCCCACTGCTGACATATTTCACTCTACCTCCCCCCCACTTTGGAGGCAATAGGAATGCTAAGGGTACCTGGGAAGTAGGTGTGAGAAAAGATAAGGAAGATCTGGAAAAAAAATTGTGTCCATTGAAGTCTAGCTCAGGAATGAGGGGGCACTTGTATACCAGAAGAACTTCATCTTTCTGTGAAATCTAATGCTCTTTTAGCATGTAGGCTGTTGCAATACAAATTGAAATGCCTGGAGTAACCCTTTGAGATGACCCTTTCTCCCTTTGAGAAGGGAGAAAGCAAAACAAGAAGAGGGAATGTGATCATCTTGCATCTGAAAACAATGTGGTCCAGACTCCTGCACTCATTCATTCCTTCCTCTCCACCTGTATTACTTAATATTGACTGTAGACAATTGAAAACACAAAATAATGGGGGTCCGAATGACAAAAAAAGAAGTGTATTTCCTTCTCCTAGAAATTTAAACAGCTCAAAATGGATCTTCCCACCTTACTGATCTGCTATCAACTGGTTTTCAATGGGTGGCCCAAGATGACTGCTTCCTACCAGCCATCATGTCTGCATTCCACAGAGAAAATTATAGAAGAGCAGGACTTTCTCTTTTCAAGGCACTTCCATTTCTGCTTACATCCTGATAGTGCTGTACCTACCTGCAAGGAAATTTGAGAAACAGACTTTGATTGTTGGCATTCAAGTATCCAGCTAATATTTCGGGTAGCAAGAAGGGGAGAAGAGATGGTGGTGCATAGTAAATGATTTCTGCCACAAAACTCATTGCTACCTTCTGCTATTGACTTTTGCCTCTACGACACTGATAGAAAGGGTTCTAACCACTACTTCTGTCTTGGACAAAGCTCAGAGTTGCTCATCCTGACTGTACCTTACACTCTCCCTGTGGATATCTGCTTCTCCTGGCCATCAATATCAACATTCAGCTTCTCTTTCTGCTTACCCTTTTTCTTTACCTTTCCCCATTATTACCCTGTCTCCTTTCAACTGGATTCATGACACTACATTTTGTCAACAGACTCTGGGACTAGGGTAGAACCTTCTAGATTAACCTGATTTCCAAGACCTTTAACCTTTTCTCCTTGGGTGGGTCTTCCATTCATTTCACACTGAATGTGTCTGCAGACTGAACCCATTACCTTTAAGCTAATATTGAATATCTGAAGCACAGATATGAATCCATTTTGATCCCAAGGACACATTAAAAAATGATAAGGGGAAAACCAAAAATACTGAGGAAAATGCTTAATTAGCCATTATTTTTTCAAAAAATCAAGTTTAAAATTTAAAGAGCTACAGCATAGTTTCATTATTAGACATTATTAAATCAGTGGTAATAAATTTGCTATTTGATTTACTGAGGTGCAAGTCTAAGTTTTGAAAAAAAATACACTGATTAATTGAATGGCATTCAGGAGCACAGCTACTGATAGGATAAGGTCATCAGTGGAATTCCTAATATGGGTTTGATTTTTCAGTACTGAAGACAGCAAAATGAGACATTGCCTTTTGTTCTTTTTTATTCATATTTAGAAGTACAATTTAATGTCATTGGAAGAGATATTTTGTAAAAATATATAGAGTCATTTCTTTGTAAGAAGAGGGGACAGTCCCATAGAATAAACTTTTTTCCTGAAAGCTACCTTCTCCCAAGCTAAAAAGTCCTGTGGTTATAAAGTTAAAATGACATAAATATGAAATGGGTTTGTTGGATGTCCAGGATTATAAAGGTAGCAAATAGACTGTTCCAGAAATGCCAGTTATATATGCAGCCACCCAAGCACCCCGAGGCCTAGAGCTCCTAGAACTTGTCTCTCCCTTATTGACCAGATATCTTTGTTTATAGTCTGGATGTGCAGCTTTGAGTTTAAGAAACTGGCATAAACACACGCTGTAGGAGAAACTCATTTTACTAATGAGTCAAATTTAGTGGGTCAACCTTTTGAGTGTTGTGATTCAAAGTATTTTTTTTTATCTTTTTCCTCATCTTTGCCTCCCCCCCAAAAAACTTCTCCCAATGCTTGCATTACTTTTCAAGGCTCTTTTGATCTGATGTATGTCTTCTGGATGTTATGCTGTGCAGAAACTGGCCTGGAGGCTGCCCAGGATGATTCTGTTTATATTTATTTGATTTAGTTTTATACTTTCTACAGATAAGGAAGAGTGTCCCCAAAATGGCCTCTGGCAATGTGTTCATCGCTTAGTTTAAAGCATGGGACACAATCGCTCTTCCAGTTGCTAGCAGGCAAGGTCAGGGCTATAGAAGAAGATATATAGATACACACACACACACACACACACACACACACATATATATTTATATGTTTATATATATATATGAGCATAGATACACACATATATATATGTGTGTGTATGTATATATGTGTGTGTGTCTACACACACACACACACACACACACACATAAACTGCAGTATATGTTGGAAACTAAGTGGGCATGAAACTAGGAACATTAGAATACAAGTGTTTAAAAAACATTACCTCCCATCCCCTCAGCTGCTCTCAGTGCATCGGGCCCAGATGCCTTCATATGAGAACTAGGGCTCTCTTCTTGTTTATGAAAACCCACACACTATGGCGGCCATAGTGCTCTTGTGATGGTCACCATGCAATCTCAACATTTGTTGAGAATTTTCCCTCCCATGGTTTTTAAAGATTATTTTATTTTATTTTATTTTATTTTATTTTATTTTATTTTAGAGAGAGGAGTGAGTGGGGTGGGGAGGGAGGAGCAGAGGGAGAAAATCTGCAAGCAGAACCCCCACTGAGCACAGAGCCCTACACAGGGCTCGTTCTCATCACGCTGAGATCATGACCTGAGCTGAAATCAGGATTCAGTTGCTTAACCTACTGAGCCACCCAGGCGCCCCTCCCTCCTGTGGTTTGTAGCATGATGTTCAAACAGAGTGACCTTGTCACTGCCACTGATCGCTTTGTGTTTCACTGGGCTTCGAAGGACCATTAGGAGTCTTCCTCGTGAAATAGCTCCTGAGGAAAGCAAGGAGGGTTGACCAGATGTTTCCAGATCCCTAAAATGGCAACAGGTATAACATAAAGGAGGCATAATAAGCAATCCAGGGGTGCCAGTGAATGCAAGGCGAGGGTAAGTAGGGAACGAGTCTGGAGAGCTAAGGATCAAGAATATATAGCTCCTATAAATACTAAAAAAGGCAAGATACTAATTTTAGAGGTAGCAGGTTTATGGACTTGTTTTAGTCAAAATCAAATAAAAGTCAACAGCTACATGATGAGATCCACCAAAGCTTATACTGCTTGCACTGCTCTGTTCCTATTATGGAAGGGAAATAGCTTTAACAAGCAATGGAAAGACCACATCTCAGCAATTACTCTGGCTTTTGCTATTGGTATGAGCCTCGTGTCACTGAAAGCCTACTGGAAAGCAGCAATTACACTGGAAATGTAACGCTCTGTTATCATCATCAGAATTACTTCCTCCACATGTTGCTAATTCAGAGCAGACACAACATGGACTTCTTTATTGGCCGGAGGGGAATTGACATTATCTTGGGCTTTGTCCAGATCAAGAGAGATTTCCGTTTCCTAACACATTTTCCATAAATTTACTGCGGAGGCCTAAATTGAAGACTGGGACTTCAAAGTCAAGGGCCTTTAGGAGATTAGATAATCAGAGTTGGCTGAATCAAAAGGTTGAGTTGCTGTTATCTGCCTTGGCTTGTCAGAATGCTCCTAGGGAGCTTTGGGTCAAATTTGAGGGGTCCCCACTTCATGGCCTATGACCGTAACCAGGTTAAGACAAAGAGATCATATTGGTCTCATCCCCATCCAAGGGAGACATTGCCTAAGATGAAAGAATCCAGCATATTTCTGTGAGATTCGAGAGGGCTCGTGGATTGGAAAAGATGTGACTGTTTTCCCCTAGAGGCATTAGAAGACAGCAGCTATTTTGAGACGGAGGTTGGCCTGTACTTGGTGAAAATGGCCCAGAGCTATAATGATCCTGAAAGGTAATATTATCTGCGAAGTCTGCATGTAGTTTATTGCTTTAAGTGCCATCACCGTAGGTCCCCAAAGCCTTGGTCAGCCCATCCAGTAGAGACATTAAGGTAACCACAAACTTCTTAGTCTTTGTCCCTCTTCCAGTGAGCTGGCTCCTTTGCTGGCCTTCAGGCCTTCTGGGACCAGTCAATTATGAAATAAGATCATACAGTCTCATTGGTAAGAATATCCAAGGGCTCTGTGGGGTGGGACAGGAGAGGGATGATAATTAAATAAATGCACCCTTGGATGAGTTCCCATTGTAAATGGGCCCTGAAGTTTAATGGGCTATTGTGCCATAGAAGAATCTTCAATCGGCTATGGAAGGTTATTGTCTCTGCACAAGTGTCTTGTATCATCCCCCCTCTTGCTGGCCTCTCGGATGCCCCACACTCCTGCTACATGACTTTCCCAAATACCTCCTCCTCTTATCTTCTTTCTCATTCTCTGATTTGCCCATAATCAACAGGTATGAAAGAACTTAAACTCAGTAGTGAGAGCATATTGTCTATGCCTGGTAGTACCGAGGAAACTACAATCTCTTTTACTAGGGACTGGGTGGTCCACATGAGTGCAGCATCCGGGGTTTGGCCTCTGAGAGCAGCAGTCTCTCAAAGAAACCAAGAACAGAAAGCCTGGAAGGAACACTGAGATGTGGTAGAAAGTCTTCTGTTATCATTGTCATCATTGGCAAGTCTAATGGGTAGGCACAGGTGCCAAAGATAGTCGACAAAATCAAGAATCTGAATCAGAGTTAAGCAGTTTCTGGGCTGTGTGTCATGAAAGCTGAAATGCCTGTAGCCTGTCTGCACTGGTCTTGAGTCACATGGTATGTGAATTGTAAATGGGTCAGGCTTGTTTAAGTGTATAGGGTGGGTCAATGCTCTCTACCACTGGGTGAGTTTGGAGCTCCCCTCCTGTCCCCAGACCCGGGATGCAGCTTGTCTGACAGGAGCTACTGGACACCATGCATCCATGGAGACACCATCTTTCTCCCCCCTCTGCTGGGACCACACTTCTGTGAGCGTGAAGGCGAAGGAAGCAATGGAGTGCAGTCCTCTCCATAGACCCAAATTCGATTCTTTCAGAAGAGGTGTTCATATTACTCTATTGCTTCAGGTATAACCATGAGAGAAGAGAGGACCCTGGAGGGGTGGTGGGAGGATGAGGGAGGAAGCTCTGTTAGGGAGAACAAGGCATCCAAGACTAAAAAACAAAGGGTTTATTGCTTCTTACATTCAGTACTTATGAATGAATTTTGGACTTAGGAAAGTGATGTCCTCTTTCCGAAAATTAAGAATGGACTTTAGGTAACCACTAACATTAGGGAAGAAACTAAACTCTTATATTTCTCCATTCCCTTGTCTATAAAATGGGAAAGCATGAGTCTAGACTTTTAAAAATCAGATTAACTTTTTAATTTTTTTTGGTATTACACCTTGGGGTAATGGGCTCATTAATAGCTACAACTGGTTGTATAAGAGACAGAGATCAAGGCATGTTTTACACCATGTCCCAGAGGTCCCCATCCAAACTTAGCCAAATGTATTCCACATTAAGGAGACTTTGTATTGCATGTATTTATGAACGGAAAAAAAAAGTACTTTTGCTTCTTCTGTTCATGCTTCCCCCAGGATTAATTTAAATCCAGAAGAAATAAAGAGGTTATGAAGAGCTCCCTTTTGCTGTGCTTGTTTCTCTAACATTGTATGTTATTTCATAACATTGATAACACAATATGAGGACCAAAAACAAGCTAGGCTTCTTTAGTTCTACTGAATTATTGGTTTCTAAGCAAAGGTGGGAACAAAGCCCATAGGAAAATTTAACCTGGTAGACACAGTGCAGATAGGAGTCTGTGAGAATTAATGGAAGCCCTTTGATCTTTTTTCATTATCATTATCCAATTTATTTAAACCTAAAAAAAAAAAAAATTCACCCATTTCTGTCCTGACTCTGGCAACCAACAATTTATTCTCTGTATCAATGAGCTTGGGGGGTTTTGTTTGTTTGTTCGTTTTGTGTGTGTGTTGTTTTATTTTGTTTTGTTTTTTGTTTAGATTCCACATGTAAAAGAAATGATACACTATTTTTCTTTCTCTGACTTATTTCACTTAGCATAATGCCGTCAAAGTTCATCCATGGTGTTGCATATGGCGAGATTGCGTCTTTTTTGTGGCTGAGTAATATTCCATTATGTATATGTCTAAAGACACCAGTGTCTTTATCCATTCATCTATTGGTGAACACTTAGGTTGTGTCCATATCGTGGCTGTTGTCAATAACGCTGCAGTAAACATAGAGGTACATGTATCTTTTCAAGTTAGTGTTTTCATTTTCTTTGGATAAACATACCTGGAAGTGGGGTTGCTGGATCATAGGATAGTTTCTATTTTTAATGTTTTGAGGACCTTCATACTGTTTTCCAGTGGCTGAACAATTTGAATTCCCACCAACAGTGTACAAGGGTTCCCTTTTCTCCACGTCCAACACGTTCCGTGCCAACACATATTGTTTCTTATCTTTTTTAGATTAGCCATTCTAATAGGTATAGGTGATATCTCCCTGTGGTTTTGATTTGTATTTCTCTGATGATGAGTGGCATTGAGCATCTTCTCATGTACTTACGGGACATCTGTGTCTTCTTTGGAAAAATGCCTAGTCAGATCTTCTGCCCGCTTTTAAATCAGATTGTTTTATTGTTATTGAGTTGGAGGAGTTCTTATATAGTTTGCATATTAGCCCCTTTTCAAACATATGATTTGCAAATATTTTCTCCCATTCAGTAGGTTGCCTTTTCATGTTGTTGGTGGTTTCTTTTGTTGTGCAGAAGCTTTTTAGTTTGATGTGGTCCCACTTGTTTATTTTTATTTTGTTGCTTTTGCTTTTGGCATCAGATCAAAACCTCATCAGTAAGACCTATGTCAATGCGTTTACCACGTATATTTTCTTCTAGGAGTTTTATAGTTTTTGGTGTTACATTCCAGTCTTTCATCCATTTCGAGTTAATTTTGTGTATGGTGTAAGATAGTGATCCAGTTTCATTCTTTTGCATATGGCTTTCCCAACATCATCTATTGAAGACACCGTCTTTTCCTCATGGTATATTCTTGGCTCCCTTGTTGGAAATTAGTTAGTTGGCCATATATAAACGGGTTTATATCTGAGCTCTCTATTCTATTCTATTCTATTCTATTCTATTCTATTCTATTCTATTGATCTATGTGTCTGTTTTTATGCCAGTGCCATAACTGTTTTAATTACTACAGCTTTGTAGTATAATTTGAAATCAGGGAATATGAAGCCTCCAGCTTTGTTCATCTTTCCTAAGATTGCTTTGGCTGTCTGCTGTCTTTTGTGGTTCCACACAAATGATAGGATTGTTTGCTTTATTTCCATGAAAAATGCCATTGGAATCTTGATACGGATGGCGTTAAATCTGTATATTGCTTTGGGTAATATGGACATTTCAACAATGATAATTTTATTTTCTGTCTCTTAGTTGAAGTTCTCCTTGTGTTCATCTATTCTTCTCCCCAGTTCACTGGACATCTTTATGATTTTGAATTTTTTTTCTTTTTTTTTAAATTTTATTTATTTATTTGAGATAGAGACAGTGAGAGAGAGCATGAGAGGGGAGAATGTCAGAAGGAGAAGCAGACTCCCCGTGGAGCCGGGAGCCTGACGTGGGACTCGATCCCAGGACTCTGGGATCATGACCTGAGCCGAAGGCAGTTGCTTAACCAACTGAGCCACCCAGGTGCCCTATGATTTTGAATTTTTTATCTGGTAAGTTGCTTATCTCCATTTTATTAAGGTTCTTTTTTTTTTTCCTGAGGTTTCATCGTGTTCTTTCATTTGGAACATATTCCTCTGTTTATTCATTTTGCTTCATTCTCTGTGTTTGTGTCTATATGACAATCTCTCCCAGTCTTGTAGGAGTGGCTTCGTGTAGGAGGTGAACCTTGTTGTTCAACCTCATCCCAGCTCTTGGTTATCTGTCAGACCCCATGTGCTTGTCCAAGCAGCCTGTTATATTTTAATAGTTCCTCATATTTAAGGATGTGCCAAGAGGTTAGTGTCCCAAAGGGGAGAATGTCAGCACCTAAATTCAGATTGCCTGGCCACACCCTCAGGGGGCAGCTTTTTTTTTTTTTTAAGATTTTATTTATTTACTTGACAGAGAGAGAGAGATCACAAGTAGGCAGAGAGGCAGGCAGAGAGAGAGGGGGAAGCAGGCTCCCCGCCAAGCAGAGACCCCAATGCAGGGCTCGATCCCAGGACCCTGAGATCATGACCTAAGCCAAAGCCAAAGGCTTTAACCCACTGAGCCACCCAGGTGCCCCTCAGGTGGCAGCTTTTAAAAGTATGCAAATATAGGAGCACGTGGGTGGCTCAGTCAATTAAGTGTCAGACTCTTGGTTTTGGCTCAGGTCATGATCTCAGGATTGTGGGATCGAATCCTGCCTTGGGCTATGCACTCAGTGTGGAGTCTGCTTAAAAGATTCTCTCCCTCTGCCTCTCCCCCAACTTGCACTCTCTCTCTCCCTCTCTCTCTCTCAAATAAATAAATAAATCTTTAATAAGTAAATGTATGCAAATATATACAATCCTGCGGGACCACCATCAGAAGCCTCACCGGCCGCCAGAGCCAGGAGATCTAGAAGTATCCCATGGGCAGTGACCATAAAAACTGGGGCACCAGACATAAAAAGCAGGGCACCAGACGTGGCTAAATCTCCCCTCCACGAGATACTGGCACTCTGCGATGTGGAAGTGGGTGAGCGTGAAGATAGCACCTGCCCTTCAGGTCGCTGGAAAGCATTACAGTCAGCTCCTAGATGTGTATTTAATTAGAAGCCTGCCCCTCTGGCCACAGTCATGATGATTAGGTAATAGGCCTCCTTCACAGAAGTCTGAGCTCCTGGGTCCGCAGCCTCTATGCCCTGGGGGTGAAGCTATTTAAGACTTCTTTCTCACTTGGTCCTGTGGGACCTGCCATCGAAAGCCCCACTGGCCACAGGAGGGAAATGACAGAGGTGTCTTCGGGCAGGAGTTGCAAAAATTGAGGTGTGTGAACTCCTTTTTGGGGTGACACAGACTATTGCGGTCTCTTGGGATCAGGAATGCAAGCCCCCCTGGTCTCCAGAACTAGGAGATGAAGAGGTGTCCCCTCAGTAACCCAGCGCACCGATGCATGTAAAATCTCCCAACGCGGAGTGAAGGAGCTACTTGCTTATATTAGAACCTCAGCCCGAAGGGCAGGTCTCTAATTTAACACGCCCCTCTAGGAGCCTACTGGAACACTCTCCAGGGATAGAGACTGGCAGATGCCATGTGCACGCTTTGCCCAAACCATCACACTCCGTACGGACTTTCAAGAATGAGAAACCCACTTGTGTTTTGTTTTATTTTGAGGGGATATGATGGTTGAATATGAATACAAACGTCCGCCACTTACTTCCAGCCGCATGCCTAGCACTGTGCTGAGCATCTTCACACTGAGGGCTCCACTTAATCTTCACGACAATCTCATGAGGTCAGTGGAGATTATCAATTCCATTTGAAGAGAGCAAATTTAAAGCTAGAAAATAGAAGTCATGTGTCCAAGTTCATACAGCTAAAAAAGGGCAGTGGTCTAGGGCAAACCCGGGTGCATTCACACATGGACATAATAAATATTGATTCAGCACCTACGATGTCCCAGACACAGGATTCAGTACTTTGGTGCTGGGATGACTAAAAACAGATACAATCTTTAACCTCCGTCTACCAAGGAAGAGGAATAGGAAGGAGTTGTACAAAAAAACCTGTGTTAGAATAGCAACAAACAGAGGGACTAGAAAGAAGAGTTACATGGCATCTGGAAAGCCTGTAATAGAGGCATTTGACCTAGTCAGGAAGGTTGGGAAGGTCTCCCGATGTGTCTGAAGCTGGGCAGAGGGCATAGCATAAATAGCACGTCCCAAGGTCCTGTGGCAGGAAAGATGATGGGGACTATGAGGGAGTAAGAGAAAGCCAATGGGACTGACACAGAGACACCAGAGGGTTCACAATGACGCTCGAGGGCCAGACGGATTTCCATGGCCTGGTCCATGGAAATCCTTATGGGCCACAGTGAAGAATTTTCTTCTGAGAGCAATGAAACCTCACTGAGAAGTTCTGAGCAGGCAGAACATTGAAGTACTAATTTAGATACAGATTTTCTTCCTTTCTTTGCCGGTGGAAATGAGGTCAAGTAAAACACCCACATTATGGAGAGGCGAGAGAACAGAAAAAACAAGGGGATGATGTTTTTCTCCTTGAGGGTATTGACCTAATCACAGATCATTAGCAGTAGGGTGAATAGTCTACAGGGACAAACGGTTACGTGAAAACCCACGAAGGACCCACCTTGGCTTCTAAAATGCTCTGCCAGTAGAAGTCTTGTCCCAGTTCTCAGTTGTTCTTAAAACACAGTTCCATGAGAAACAGATGAATTCTATTCGCTTTGTCTAAAAACCAACAGATTTAGGTGCCTACTCACCCAGTGTGGTAGTTAGTAAGACTAAACAAGCATATAAATCAAACACACAATGAATAACTACTGATGTCCTGCATCTTAAGTGATTGCTGGTGTTTTTGTATGATTGGGGGAGGGAGGGTTCTCTCTCTGTTAAAGGACTCCAGGCCCTTTTAGATATACAGGCTTCCCCTAGAAGAAATAAACAAGACCAGTTAAAGTTGGTTTCATTTCTTTTATTGAAGTGAGCATATGCTTATTAACTCTGAGAGAGAACTGTGGCATAAGAGAAAGAACTTGAGCAACTTAGGCGCCTTTCTAGGAAAATCAGACATTTTGTGCTTACTTCTGTCTTCATGACTATTAAGTTTTGGAACTGGAAGAAGTTTCTTTATAGATTAAAAAGGAAAAGAATCTCAAGTTCAGTTCCCTGCATTTCAGAAAGGATAAGGCTGTATAACAGATCTTAAAAGATGCATAAATGGGGGCGCCTGGGTGGCTCAGTGGGTTAAAGCCTCTGCCTTTGGCCCAGGTTGTGATCTTAGGGTCCTGGGATGGAGCCCCGCATTGGGCTCTCTGCTCAGCGGGGAGCCTGCTTCCCTCTCTCTCTCTGCCTGCCTCTCTGCCTACTTGTGATCTCTCTCTCTCTCTCTGTCAAATAAATAAATAAAATTTTAAAAAAAAGATGCATAAATGGAAGAGGAACCAAGAATATTCTAGAAAACAGGTTTTTCATTTTCTTTGGAACTTAGACAGCAGAGGGTACTCAAATAAGCGCTGTTATTGCTTATTTGATCATGGCTGTTCCATGATCACTGTGTCTATTCACAGGGTTGATACTCACATGTTACTTTCTACAAAAGTAGCAGGCTAGTCCCTGCTGCCTCCAACTAGGACTCTCCCACTCTTCAGTGAGCCCTACATGATGCTTCTGTGTCTGGGCTCCACCAATATCCCCACTCTGCTCTGATCTCTCTCCTTTACTTTATGTGGTGGTGTTAAAATACGTCCCCAAGTTGAAATTCCTCCCTCCAAACAGTGGGGCTAATTTCTCACCGTCCCCTTGAGTGTGGCTAGACTTCTTGACTCACCTCTAAGATAGAACATAGTAAAAGTGGCAGGATGTGGTCCCTGCAAATAGGCCAATTGAAGATACCACAGCTTTATCCTTCCTCTCTTTCTTAGAACACTTACTTTGTGGGAAGCCAGCTGCCATGTCATACACTCGGGCAGCCCTGTGGAGAGGCCCACGTGTGAGGACTGACGGCTTCACCAATAGCCACCTGGGTGTGCCATCTTGGAAGTGAATCCTCCAGCCCCCAGCAAGCTTGCTGACGACTGCACCTGCAGCCGACTTCTTGAGTGGCGCTGAGCCAGGATCCCCGAGCTAAACTAAATTCCTAGCCCATAGAAACTAAGAAAATAAAAGTTTGCTGTTTTAAGCCTCTACATTTTGGGATGATCTGTTATATAGCAATAGAAAACTAATATATCCCATGATAATAGTAACACAAAAAATTGAGTAACACTTCACTAGAATATAATCTCCTTGACAAAAAGAATCATGTCTGTGTCTCACCATGGGAACCCCCGTGCATGGCTGAAAGTCGGTCCTCCATACATACTTGTGGGTTAAATGAATGATAAGACTGTAGTTATACTGACTGGTATTATGTTATTCATTATACATGTATTTTCTCATGTAATTCTCACAACTATTCTATAAAGTATATTTTGTTCTCTTTGTTGTACAGATTAGTAATGTGACATGTAGCGAAATGATGTATGCACATTGTGGAACCTCTGACTCCAGGACCTAAGGCTTGCGCGAGAGTCTGTGGCAGTCCGGCGGACTTAGATCGAGCCACCATGAGGTGTGTTTTTGCACTTCCTGTACTCTCAGCTAGAGACACGTTCTTCTCACACCTCCCCTCAGAACTCTGACAACTGAGCCGAAACGTGCCGAAGCTCCCGTGGAGGTGTAACCGCCATATGGTCCCCAAGAAAGCACAAGAACAAGCTCAGTTGCTTAGGATGGGAAGACCCAATTCTGCTGCTAGAGTGGGAAGGAGGGGCAGGATCCACACAGGGCAAATAGGAATAAGCCATTGTCCCTCTTACCAGGGCCTACCCCTCTCACCATGGTTTTGCCCAAGTCAGATCTCCAGCATTGGCAGCAAGCCTTTAGGCTGGTTCCGAACAGTGGAAGCAAAGTTCCCAGATCTAAGCAAGATCCACAAGAGCCTACCTGGATTCTCCAAACACAGCACACTCCAGAGAATTAAATTCTAAGGCTCCAAGTCTCTAAGTTGCATTCCTGGCCTCTCTCTAAGGCTTGACGGAAAAATGTTGAGTTGTCGAAAAGCAGGGTATAAGAGATTAACCTACCAAATCCAATCAACGATCAATTTGTAGTGAACACTAACCAGATATGTTCATGTCTAAATGCACAGTGTCTTTGTGGCAACCTACTTTTTCCTTGTAAAACCTAAAAATCTGGAGTGCCAGTGTAATTTAGGAAGAACTTGAGAGTTTCCCTTTGTGCTGTTTTGGGACTTTCTGCAGATTTCATGAAATGCTGTGGCTCTGGGATCATATTTAAACTTGGAAATAATCTTACCAACCTTTGCCCTTAATATCTTAGTTTTTCCTTTAGGATGGCTAATTGTGTGTGTGTGAAATTAATTTTTGAATAGAGCTCCAGGAGCTTTTATGGCCCATGAGAGAATCTTGAGATACTATATTTTGGTATTTTCCCAATAAGCAGCTTATTTTTCTGATGGGAAAAGAGGGAAATAGGGAACACATCTTATTTTTTAATGTCAAAATAATTTTTAGAGGAATATTCAATAATATAGAAAGAAGCTCACTAGTACTAGGAAAAAGGTAGGTTACAAATTAGTCATAAAAAATCTGAATGTGAGGCAATAAGCGTGGACCTGGCCATAGTAAGCACTCAATAAATGGCCACCATTGGTTGTTATCAGAGGGCGGAATGGAAGCTCAGAGGAAGCCAGCAGGCTCCTGAAGATATAGATCCCTGAGCTCACGGTCACAGGACTAACCCCGACCTGGTAATGATAAATCACTAACCTGGGGCTTGTGTTCTTTGCAAATCCAATGTGGGTAAAACCTGTCATTGTTATCTGACACAAATGTCCATAATCTACAACACCCAACTCCTGTTCTATGAGGCCAGTCTGTTTTAAGCGGGTTTGTTTTTTTTTAAAGCTTTTAGCTTTACTCGCTTCCGGGGCCCCTTCTGAAGACCCCAATATAGCCTTCTGCCACAAGGCAAATCCCAAACCAGCTTAATGGCCTCCACCAGAGACTCTCCCCACACCCTCCCCCCACCCAGAGTCTTGGCTTCCTGCCTTTCTTCCTTTTCATTTCTCCTTTTTCTCTTCCTTTTACAGGAAATTTTAGTTCCTATTATAACTAAAAGAATTCCTGAATCTTACCTCCTCAGAGGTGGCATGGTGACAGAGCGAAGGCACAGCCCTTGGAGTCAGGCAGCCGTGAGTTGGAATCCTATGGCTCAGGGCCCAGGAATGTCGAGCAAATAATCCACACCAGTCCTGTCCCTGTGTGTTTGCAGGAGAGTGAAAATGACCTCATGGGTCTGTCATGGAAAAGAAGGTCACTAGCTTAGTAACCAACCCTTGACACACCCTCAATAAATGTTGGCTTTCTTCCTTTTTCAGTAAGAACATTGTATTGACTGTATTTACACACAAACTTTTAGGACTCTGCCAGAGTGCCAACAGGCCCCCCTTCTCCTTTCATATGCATCCAGAGGTAAAGAGGCCTTTCAGATGCTTTGAAAGTTGCAGCCCAGCTGAACTAATGAAGTAGTTTTGAGGGGAGGGTACACACCTACTCGTTTTTAGCATCATCAGACCATAGTGACAAGAGGAAAAAGGAAAACAACATTGGTCAAATGGACCGAGAGTTCCATTCATTACCATAACCCAACAGCCTGAATGAAAAAGGGTTGAATTGAAAGGTTGCATTGAAGGATGAAGAAACACCAAGGTCAAGCAAAATGACCCCAATGTTTTATTCATCCATTTATTCAGATTGTTACTCACTCAGCAACTATCAGGTAGATGCATAGCACTATCCTAGAAAAAAATGTGAGGCAATATCCTCTGTTTCCACAAGAGAGAATCTGGTGGAGAAAATCAAACCTACATCCTTGATCTCTTCTCTCTTTACGGGCCCCACATTCCATTACCTGCAAATGCTGCTTATGGGTGCTCTCTATTCCCTCTCCTCCTTAATGTACCTACTCTCCACTGAATCCAAAGGATATTCTCAAAGGATACCAATAACCTCTTAATTGCCGAAACCATGGGCTGTTCCCTGACCCCCACTCAGCTCTTCACCAGCTGGGTTTCTTCCTGCTTTCTACAGTTGACTCCTCCTTTCTCGAATTTCTTTCCAGGTTCACTTATGTTGCTTCACTTTGATTTATCATCTTCATTGCTAACTAAGTTATTTATCGCAAATCCAAATCTGCCCCTACTGTTCTCCTGTTGAGAATCCTTTGACATTTTCCTATGACCTATGGGATAAAGTATAATTTCCCCAGTAGAAATGCCCTTTGGACCTTGCTCCAACCTGTCCTTCCAGCTTTCTCTCCTGTCTCCTTAGAAATCTTATGTCCAGTGATGTGAAATGACTTTTTATTCAAGTTGGTCATGCTCATCCAACCTTCCATTCCTCTGCTTCCATGGGCTTCCTCAGATGGAGATCTTTTACTTCTAGAACACTCCTAGGCTTAACATCAACTTGGCCGCCCTCAAAACTGCTATATGCCTGTCTCCATCTCCAGCTCTGAGTTACTTTATAAGAAGAACATACTTTCTCTTGGTGCTCTAAGGTCTAGCAAAATGCCTGGTACATCATAGCAGAAAAAAAAAATCAAACTTTGTTAGATAAATGAAGTTCTGTTGGTTTACCTCTGTAATTTCTCAACTATCTGTATCTTCATTCCCTTTCTCTCTCCCAAACTAGAGAGGTAAGCCTCTTACTTAGACTATCGAAGAGCCATCATTATTCTCTGTTCTGTGTCTTTTCACTAATATTTATCCAAAGCACAGAAGCCAGAGCAACATCCCTAACGTCTTACTTACACATCAGCAGTTGGTAAATAGCCACTGATTCTGTCCCCCAGTGATGTCCGGCCAGCCTAGCTACCACCACTGCTCTCCAAGACTTTAGTTTGGAAGAACCTGGCACATCAGGAGACTTTTAACACCTGGGCTCCAAAGGAAGACTAACATTGATTCCACTTGATTGTTTAACCTATACCTCAGTGTCTGCTTACAAATCTGTCAATAGTTGACATGACTTAGCAAATAAAGGCACAATTCCTTGTCATGGTATTAAGGTCTTCATAATTGGATACCATTTTCAGCCTTATATGCAAATAATATGTTTGATATCCTATACCGGTATATCTCAAAATGTAGTATGTTTATGAATCATTTGAGGGATTTTGCACCAAATGCAGATTCTGATTTGGTAGGACTAAAGCAAGAGCCCCAGACTGCATTTCTACCAAGGGCCAGGTGATGTCAGTGCCTCTGCTCCACAGACCATAGCTTTGAGTAGTAAGGGACACAATCCAAACCACCTCTGCCCCTGTGTTCCTACTTTAACTTCCACTTGGAATGCTCTCTGGTCTCCATTAATTAATTGATTAATCCCTCAAAGCCAAGTTCAAATGCAGCCTTCTCACTAAAATGTTCTCTTATCTCCTGAGGTAAATACGAACTCTTTCTCCTTGGAATTCTTGCATGTTTGATATGGGAAATTAATCACCCAACAGGCATAACTAGCAAAGTTTTTATATAATTTCCAGCGTAAGACAAGTTTTATTGTTTTCCTATTAGTTGATCCAATCATACCCTACGATGACCTACACATTCATTACTACTTCTACATAGTAATTAAGGTACTTGAGAAGGCTCCCATTTATTCATGATAAAATAACCAGAAAAAATGTGAACAACCTAGATTGTGAATAATTGCGTGATAATAATTTATGTTCATAGTAATAACCCAGAAGCACAAGGAGCCTAAAATAGCTCCTGAATTATCAAAGAAAGGTTAAAATTACATTCAGCATATTTTAGTGCAAAGTGAATTTGATCGCGTTCTAAGTCTTTGAAAACGGACATGTGGCATATGCATATGTGTGTGTCTGATATGTTCCAATTCCTTGAAAACGTATAAGGACTATATAATTGTCTTTAACAGTCACATGTAATGTTCACCACCCTTAGCACCAACTCCATGCCTGCATTCCCCTAACACATGTGCACACACACACACACACACACGTCCAGGCATGTAGTTAACATGATTTCTCAGGGAAAAAAACCCCAGAAATCTAGGATTCTACTGTACTTCCTAAATTCCCCAAATAAACTCCTCAAGGCCCTGAGTCTCTCCTTAAAGCTGAAAACCTTACAGTTTTCTGGACTCAGCATAGGACTGGTCCTTTCTCCATTTTTGTGTATTCCCATAATTAATGCATATTCATTCCATAAAGATTTGCAATGGATTACAAAGCATACACAATACAATTTCAAAAACAAATTAAGTTAAATATGCAGAAGAAAAAACAAGGGTTGAATGTGAATGAAGCCAGAAAGAGTGGTTGCCTGGCCATGTGCTTTGGAAGATGCTACTTAATCGTCAACCTGGAGCAAGGATGTCAGCACATGTAGCTTCCCCTTCCTCCTTCCTCTTCTGCTCCCATAGCCCATCAAGGCAGATAAACAGGTGTTTCCCTTCTTCCTCTTCTCCGGGGCTTGCTTGTATACCTGCCCTCCTCATTCGAAGGTAGCCTCTGCCTCCCTGTCCTCCTTGGGATTATATCGGTATTGCTGCTTAATACATTAGGGAGACTAATTATTTCATTTTTTCTTTACCATTATCTTCAATACATCCTTCCCCTAATAAACTTTTGTACCCTCCCCCCACACAAAGGGCATTTCCCTTTGTCCAGGAATCTAACTCCTTCCAAAAAAGTGGGAACTAGGTCTTGTCCTTCACTTGTGTCTTTGTCCATCTTCCGAGTCCCCAGAGTCTGGCCAGAGTCAGATGAACCTCATTATTGGCTGAAAGTCTCACTTCCCATCAGTGGGAATCCCTTCTGAGTCTCAAGAAACTTGACTTTCCCAACACCGGCTCTGTCTCCAATGGGATCTGGCCACACGATCAGGCAAAGCTTCTCTCTGCAGGGACCCGCTCACCAGCGAACACCACCTGCCTCATTCTGGCCCTCCCCCTATCCCTGCCCAGTTACCCTTAGGGAGAGGTCTTTCCAGGGAAGTTTAACAGTTTGTATATCATAGGCATCCATATTTCACAGGGTGGATCTATCGAAAATTAGGAGTGCCAGGGAGGCCTGGGTCAAAAACCTGAGAGAGGATGGGCAGGCCCCACAGGGATTCTCAGCAGATAGAGAGAGGGGAGGCTCATAGATCTCTAGCTCCAAGGCTCCCACATGGATTCCTAGTCTTCGAAGGAAGTCCCCTCCTAGAGAAGCAAATAAACCCATCTCCATGGCATAATCTCAGGTCGACAACGAAGAGCCTAGGACACATTTGGAAAGGCCATGCTATAGAGAGGGAGACTGGAGGCCATTGCCTGGCCAAAAGGAAGACTCATCGTGAGCCCTCCGAGTATGCAGAGCCACTGAAGAGTGGGTTATCCATAGGTTGGTGCCAGCAGAGAACCCAGGTGTCTTAATCAGTAGAAGGAGTGACCATACTTGGTCCTCAGAGCATGAGGGGAGGACCTTCTTTTGTAAGTGAAGCAGGGAACTGAGTAGAGGCAGGCTGGTCGAGGCTGCTGCTAAGCAGGGTCATCCAGTGGCCTTCTAGCCCTTGACCATTCAGTGCCTAGAAGCTCTACTGGGGCCCTCTCCTTGGCTGACCTATTGCCACAGAAAACTCCCTAGGAACTTATTGGCACCTGAACACAGTCTTCAACTTTCTTGAGTGGAGGGGAAACCAATGGGACTGGCAGAATGGACCAGAAGTTTTCCTGAGCATGCTGCCCTTGATACTCGGACTCTCTTGTATTCTTCTTGCTTTGCTCTCTGTCTTCATCTTTTAAGAACCCTTTGATTCCTGATTGCCCATAAATTGTCTTCGGCAAGGCTCAAAGCTTCAGGATTTATACTGGCCCGTTTCTTATAAATCTACCTTACTTCTTCTTCTTCTTCTTTTTTAAGATTTTATTTATTTATTTGAGATAGAGACAGTGAGAGAGGAGAAGGTTAGAGGGAGAAGCAGACTCCCCGTGGAGCTGGGATCCTGACGTGGGACTTGATCCCAGGACTCTGCGATCATGACCAGAGCCAAAGGCAGTTGCTTAACCAACTGAGCCACCCAGGCACCCAATCTACCTTACTTCTTACATACAATTTGCCTTGATGTCAGTAATTTGTCTATGCCTTGATTCAAAGCCTTGGACTTTCTCCTATCCAGCACGATCACCTGACTCTTCCAATCGTGTTTTATTTTCCCCAGGCTCAGTTTCCTACCCTTTATCATCAATTGACAGCCATTTACATCACTGCATGAAAATACCTGAAACAATGAAAGTCCTATCTTTGTGTTAGTAATGAGGAAGAGAGAGTTGAATGGGGATTTCCTGTATGACCAAGTTCTCAGCACCATTTGAACTGCCTATCTGATTACCAGGTGGTCACAATAATGATCTGGAATACTCCCCAATTCCTTAATATTTTTATTACACACTTATAGCACAACCTATCAGAATTGGAAGGGAACTTAGAGATGATAGGATATGACATGACCATTTTACAGAGAAGTAAATAGTGAACCAGAAAGCTTAAAGCCTTTGCTCCGAATCTTAGGGCTAATCAATAAAGGTGCTAAGGCCAACACCTAGGTTTCCAGAATTCCAGGTCTAATATTCTTGCCACTGCATTAAAAGCTTATTCCCAGCACACCTAAGTAAACAGTAAATAGAACTGGAAAATTTTTTAAAAGCCAAGACTTCAGGGGCACCTGGGTGGCTCCTTTGGTTAAGTGTCTGACTCTTGATCTCAGCTGAGATCTTGATCTCAGGGGACATGAGTTCAAGCCCCGCATTGGGGGCTTTAAAAAAAAAAAAGCCAAAGCTTCAATGACTGAAGCTCAAGAAGAATTTGCTTTACTCATTCACTTAGTTCACTCATATTTATTGAGTGCCCACTACCTACCAGGAAAAAGAGGTAAGGTGTGGGGGAACAGATGCCAATGTTGTCTATGGATCTTAGACATTAAGCAAATATTTGTGCAAATAGATTATAGCGTATCTTCTTTATCTTAAGATGCAACTATTTACTTCAAGATCTCAGCATGTCCAATATCAAGACTTCTAGTTACCATCCTTACCATTGAGTTGACCTGGGAGTCAGATTCTTCCAGAGGGCATTTGCACTTGTTTCTTTTACCTGGAGCCACTCCCAACATGGAACCTCTCCCCCGCCCTTACCCCACCTAACCCTCTTTACGCTACATGCTCTGCTTGAGGTTTTCTGGACCTCCCTTGTAGTCAGACTTCAGACCACAAGCCTGTATGATGATCACCTTCTGGTCCAAATTGCCAGGAGAGAGAGAGTTTCCTACATTCTTCCCCCAGGGGCTGAGGTTGAGTTTTTTAAAAAGTTCCTATAAGTCTATACGATAATGGTGCATTTTACAACCAATGGCATTTTAAATTCTGTGGATTACAGTGATTACAAATTGCAGTAAGAGTTGTGAAGGAATAATGCAGAGTGGCCCGAGCGGGCATATAGGCCCATTGAGATGGAAGGCCTTTGTAAGTAAATGGTAGGTAAGCTGTACGGGTTTGTGAGGGCTTCTGGAACAGTCATAGGCCGGGTGGCTTAAACCACAGAAATGTACTTCCTCACACAGTTCGGGAGGTTGTAAGTCCCAGATCAAGGGGCAGGCAGGTTGGCTCCTTCTGAGGCCTCTTTCCTTGGCTTTCACATGGTTGTCCTCTCCATATCATCACATGGTCTCCCTTCTATGTGTCCATGTCCTAATCCCTCTTCTTAAAAGGACCCAGTGCCCTTCGATTAGGGCCTACCCACATGACGTCATTTGACCTTAATTAGCTCTTTAAAGGATGTATCTCCAAATACAATCACATCCTAAGTACTGAGGGTTAAGACTTCAACATATTAATTTTGGGGACACACAACCCAGCCTGTAACATAAGCTGAGGCCTGGAGAATGGGACAGATGACCCAGGAGCTGAGCATTCCATACAGGGGAGACTGCCTGTGCAAAGCCCACTGAGATAGATAAAGGGCCAGAGTTAATTTTAAATTCCTCTAGTGTGAAATCCCCAAAGGAAAAGAATGTCATTTCAGTGAATCAGTTTCTCTTGAAATCTGATATAGAAATATGATGGATTCCTATTTATAAATTACTTTTAAAATTCAGATTTTTTTAAAGTAAATAGGGCTACGTTCTTGGGTTGTAATTATCACCCACGATTTCCTCAGTCTGAACTTGATTTTGTTCCCTGTTGCTGTGCTAAATGCACTGTGAATTGACATGCGGATCAGTAACACGAGAAATTACCACCATTACATACGCCTTTCGCATGGGGTGGTATTAAAACCATTTCCTCTAGCTGCTTTTAGAGAATAGCCTCATTTCCAGGGGCCAAGCATTCCAGACAGGGCAAACAGCCTGGGGAATAAATTATGATTTGTGACAGGCTCACGGAAGGACGCATTCCATCTAATATATGGAGGACGCCATTCCTCTTGTCCCATCTTCTGTAAATCAGTACAAAAGCCCATGCCTGTCCCAGCGCTCTTTCAAAGGGGTTCCCTGGGACTTCAGAATAGTGATCGTGACTGCTGGCCATCTGTATACTCGACATCACTAATCGCTGGGGAAATGCAAATTAAAATCACAATGAGATATCACCGTACACCTGTCAGAATGGCTAAAATCAAAATACAAGAAATAAGTGTTGGTGAGGATGTGGAGAAAAAGCAACCCTTGTGGCATTGCTGGCGGAAGGCAAATTGGTGCCTCTCTTGTGAAAAACAGCGTGGCAGTTCCTCAAAAAATCAAAAATAGAATTACCATATGATCCACTAATCCCACCGCTAGGTATTTCCCCAAAGGAAACAAAATCGCTAATTTGAGAAGATATATTTACCCAGTGTTTACTGCAGCATTGTTTACAATAGCCACGAAAAGGAACAGCCCAAGTGTCTATGGACAAAGAAATTGTGGTATACATATGCAATGGAATACTACTCAGCCACAAAAAGGAATGAAATTTTGCCATTTGCAACAACATGGATGGATCTAGAAGGTATAATTCTTTTTTTTTTTTTTAAAGATTTTTTTTTTTATTTATTCATGTAACAGAGAGAGAACCCAAGCAGGCAGAGAGGCAGGCAGAGGCAGAGAGAGGAGCAGGCTCCCTGTCGAGCAAGGAGCCCGATGCGGGACTCGATCCCAAGATGCCGGGATCATGACCTGAGCTGAAGGCAGCCGCTCAACCAACTGAGCCACCCAGGCGTCCCATAGAAGGTATAATTCTAAGTGAAATAAGTTGGAGAAAGACAAATACCAAATGATCTTACTCATATGTGCAATTTTAAAAAACAAAACAAAAAAATGAGATAAAAAAAAACAGACCTTTTTTTTAACATATAATGTATTATTTGTTTTAGGGGTACAGGTCTGTGAGTCGTCAGTCTTACACAATTCACACCACTCACCATAGCACACACCCTCCCCAAAATCCATCCCCCAGCCACCCCACCCCTCTCACCCCCCTCCCCTCCAGCAACTGTCAGTTTATTTCCCGAGATTACGAGTCTCTTATGGTTTGTCTCTCACTCTGGTTTCATCTTGTTTCATTTTTCCCTCCCTTCCCCTATGGTCCCCTGTCTTGTTTCTCAAATTCCTCATATCAGTGAAATCATATGATAATTGTTTTTCTCTGATTGACTTATTTCACTTAGCACAGTACCCTCTAGTTCCATCCACATCATTGCAAATGGCGAGATTTCGGTTTTTGATGGCTGCATAATATTCCATTGTATAAATACACCACATCTTTTTTATCCACTAAATGTTGATGTTAATGGACATCTAGGTTCTTTCCATAGTTTGGCTATTGTGGACATTGCTGCTCTAAACATTTGGGTGCACACGCCCATTTGGATCACTACATTTGTGTCTTTAGGGTAAATACCCAGTAGTGCAATTGCTGGGTTGTAATGTAGCTCTAGTTTCAACTTTTTGAGGAACCTTCATACCATTTTCCAGAGTGGCTGCACCAGCTTGCATTCCCACCAACAATGTAGGAGGAATAACCAGAATCTTAAGTACAGAGAATAAACTAGAGGTCGCCAGAGGGGAGTTGGTGGGGGATGGGTGAAATAGATAAAAGAGATTAAGAACACATTCGCCCTGAGGAGCGCTGAGAAGTGTATAGGCTTATTGAACCATTATATGGTACACCTAAAAGTAATTTAACATTGTGTGCTAATTATATGTGAATAAGAAAAAGTGATCACGATTAAGCACAATCCGCCGCCCACCCACCCGTCTTTTTTTCACATACGTGGCACTATAGCAAACAGAAGCCAAGGATCTCTCTGCTTTTTCTGGGCCACCTCAAAGCTCAGAGATCTGACATCCCAGTTTGTTATACGATTAGACAATAAGGGCATCCTTGTATTTTCAGAGCTCTGCTACAAGAACTTGACAAAAGCAAATGCTGCCCAATATTGCCCCAGTGTCCAGTTACGGTAGAGCTCATCCAGATGAAACGCTCGATTCTTTTTCAAGCAAATGCTCTGACCCCGAGTGACCAAACCACTCATGTGAATTCCTAGCAATGTGTTCAGCTTTTGCCCTGCTCTGTCCTTGGGTTGTGTGGGAGGCAGACCTAAATGCCCGTCTGAATTTTCTAGACTAAAACGTGGGGCTTGGGAGACTCGTTGGCAGAACCCTCCCTCAGAGCAAAGGCACCTTTATCCAAGGAGTTGCAGAAGCTGCGATGAGCTGCTTCTTTGGTCCCTTATCATCTGCCATCCTCAACCAAGATAGGAGAGGTGGTCCCCGGCCATGAGATGTGAGACCGCTGCTCTCCTTGAAGCCAAATCTTAAGTTGCGTGGAAGAGACAGGAACTTCTTATCAGCCAACCTCTAATTTCATTTCATCTGGACCCCAGGTTGGTCATTATGGACACAAATCTCCCTACTTTGTGCTAATGTGATCATTTCATGCAGGGAAGAGACTTTGGTTGTGATAAAGAGCAGTGGTGGCAGATTAACTGATCATTCATGCAAACAGTAATTAACCGGCACCTACTAGATGCTCTGTGTTGTTCTAGGTATGAGACATACTCTGTTCCCGAATCTCTCGCACTGAAGCTGCTGTGTGGCGTATCTTCCTGTTTCTCTTCTTTTTCTTCTCTTCTACTCTTCCTTCTAATTTTATTTTTTTAATTTTTTTTTACAATTGACCCTGCCTTTTATTTATTTATTTATTTATTTATTTATTTATTTATTTATTTTCCAAATTCTTCCTTTAAGGTTTATATGACTGTTTGATTATTAGATCAAATAATTGTATTTGGTTTGAAAAGAAAAAAAAAAGCGAGGGAAGTCTCAGAATGGTTACGTCCGGACTTCAATTGTTAATTTCAAAAGCCCCTGTACTCCTTCAAAGATAAAAACCAAGGCCAAAATTCAGCTCTTGTGGTTCTGAAGGGCTTTCAGAGAGAAAGAGTGAGCTGACAGCAACAAAATTCCCCAAAAAGTTGATTAAACCTAAATTTCTTTCACCTCAGAAAAACCGTAGGCTTATATAGTAGGATAAACCTTTTATTTCAAAGCTAACCTTTGAAGTTTGAGAATAAAAGCTAAAGACTTGTACAGGCCCAGGACACCAGGGCTGTTCCAACCTAAAGCGCTCACGGGAATTTCAAAGAGAAAGGGTAACAGGTGAGCACTCCTGTGTGCACAAGCTCTGGGAACCCAGCACCCAGGATCGCGCGTGGGACCTGCCACTAACGTACTCACAGAGCACTGATGGGCTTCGCGGTGAGAGGTTGAAGGTACAGAACCCTTGAAGGGAAAATATTCTGATCTTGCCTGCCTATGACCCCGAGTCAAAAGCGGAGAAAAGGATTCTTTCCTCTTTCTGCCCTCTTCCTGGCGATGGCGACAGGGAGGCTGGGAGAGGGGCTCACAGGATGGGTCTAGATAGATTCCAAGGTGGATATACAGGAGGTAGAGAGCCCTGGAACTTTTACCTGGGAGCTTATAAAACTTCTGATACCCAAGCCATGCTGGAGCGGGCATCAGGAGGATCCGTTAAGTCAGGTTCTAGGGGTGGGAGGTTGGGAACCAGGTATTAGCATGTGTTAAAGACCCCCTGGGTCTCTAATGCACAGCAAGGGAGAGAGGATTGCTTGTCATTGGAGACAGGACATCCGCTCTGCCATGATTGCCCTTCCCTGCCCCCTCCCTCCCACCTGGCCAAATTCCTCTGCCTCCTTGCAATTACCCTGCTGGCAGAGGAAGGAAAGGACTCAGGTACCCCCTCCCCCGGAGTATACAAATACGCTCAAGCTTCTCCCATCTTTAAATCAACATGAGAGCCAACGCACCTCCATAGACTTTGGGTTCCCTCCTAGCAAAACCTCTCTCCTCCCTTGCACACACAAGGCTTTGGAAAAAGAACTCATTGTAGGCACCTACTATCCACACCTCTTAATCTCCACTGTCAGTATTTAAAATATGTCAATATCTTGCTCGTTATAGACTTTTTGGCATTAATTTTGAATTTTAAAAATACTGCCTTGATATTTTATTAATCTTGATTACTTCATTTTTTAGCACTCCCCCCGCCCTTGATTTTGCTCCCAAGGAGAATGCCTCATTTGTCAGAGTCCCGGCCCTGTTTTATTTACTCCTTAACCCATTATGATCTGGCTTCTGCTCCCCAAAATGCAATAGAAACTAACCTTGAAAGGTTCGTAGAAAATCCTTGATGTGTCTTTAAAGGACATTTTTATACTCCTGGTTTCAGCTGACATTCTTTTGAGCATTTCAAAGACATCAAACAACAAGTAAAACATACACAAATATAATGATTACAAAAAACATTACTTACACCTAAACCCAGTCCTAACTTACCTCTTATGCCTCGTCCCGTTTATTATCTTAATATCACTTCCACACTTCCTAAAGCCACAGCAGTACTTAATTACAAACCTTCCCAAGGGTATAGTATTCTTACCCAGACCAGAGAGAAAATGAATATCAATTCAGAGAGCCAAGCTTACAGGATCTGGTTCATCAACTGATTCCTGGTTATCGCACAAAGGTGTTACTTCTCCCAAGGCTATTCAAACCCAAGCCAGGACTTCAGGCCGAAAATTTCCTTTTTAGATAATCTTTTCTTTCTACATAAATTAAGAAAAAATGTAGGTCCGAGCTTTTCCCATGGATTTTCGTTTTTTTAGTAGCTTGGAACGTCCCCATGAAATGTTGAAGTCTTTCTTGGCCAGCATGACATGGCCCATTGTCTCCTCATTGCAGTGACCGGGTCATTGCCATAACTTGCTTTATCGACATTATTTAAAATGTATGGATGCCATACTGGTGTCTTGTTATAAGTCATGGTTTCAACTCCCAGGAGTGGGAGAACAAGGTCATGCAACGAGCACTTTTTTTTTTTTTTTTTAAAGGCATTTGGCCTATTCATCATCTGGGAACAAAGTTTTGAGCCTTCTCTCTGCAGAGTTATTTTGTGTGAGCACCAGTGCCAATTAAGTTCCTCTTCCTCTTGGTTCTGTATATTTTCCCAGAGCGATTTGCCTAACTCACTTCCCTGTACTTTCCTCCTCTACTTACTGAGACGGACATCAGTTTCATGTCTATGTTTTAGAATCAAACCCTTAATAGAAGAAACAGAATACCAATTTATGTTAACCTACTCTCGTTAAAATTAATAAAAAATTAAACAGGTCCCTTTATAGACAACTTCTTTGCTCATCCTAATTACTCTTGGTGTACTTTATATGCACTTTTCTCTTAATGTCATTATGAAATTATGGCCTTTCACAAACTCAACATTTTTCAATTAACCGCAATTATTATACCCATTTTGATGCTCCAATTCCAGTTTGGCCGTAGGAGACCTCTAAGCTAGCTCTCTTGTCCTTTCGGCACTGTTCCTGGCATCTTGGAAAGCATCTCTGCTTTTTGGCAAAGGTAGGGTATTCCAGGACCATTCTCGTTCGTGTGTATCTACACGCGGACGAGCACATGTGCGCACAGCGGCCATGCCCGTTCCAAATCCGGGCATTTAGGACTTCACGTCAACGGGCAATGAGCAAAAATGATGCTGCTGTTGAAACATTTCTAGCAGGAATAATATTGCTTTTTAACATCATGTGTTCACATTGATTTCCCCCCTAATATTATTAACATAATTAAGTCTCTGTACTTTACTCACCTTGTAGCAGGTTTTATTGACCTCTAAGACTTTCTGATGTGTTACGTAACAAATGACCTCCTCTTGAACCTTTTTTCTTTAACAGTTCTACCAGTGATATTGGCTTTTGTGTTTGTCTTCACATCGCACTGACGTTCAAGGACTCTGAGCACTTTGTCTTTGTTCCACCATTGTGGTCCCGGATTTTCATCTCATCCCGCGTGAATTCTCAGACCCTGGGCAATGTACCTAAGTGTTTCTCGCCCCAGAGGAGTAATACTTGTTTCCAAGGTGGCATGTTGATTTTCCTCAATTGCAGGAAAGGCTTGGCTTCATTTATACTTGAAGGCTCTGCTTTGTTCAGGATTCAGTTTGGGAGGACATCAAATTGCCTTTTGCCCATTTGTTTCCCTACCACCAGTTCTCTCTCTGCCCCGTACAATTTTTCATCGTTGACGTCCTTTGTGTCTAGGACTACAAAGGAAGAAAGATGTGATCTCTGGAGAGTCTCAGTGACAACATTGAAAGGACAGTAAGTAGTATCTTTTCCCTGTCTTGGCCGGTTAGTACATTTCCTTCTAGAAATGCTTGTTTTCTTCTATTTTTAATGAGTATTTTTCTTTGGTAACTGCAGACTTGCTGATCCCTTTGTTTCAGGGATCTGGAATTCCACCAGTTTGCTCTGGCTACCACAGGTTTAGATTCCACTATTACCTGGTTGTTTTTTGTGTCAAAGATACCCCATTACCTTTACACATAGGAAGAGGGCTCTGGACAAGGAAAAGGGAGAACATTTGCTTAAAGAGAGAAGAGATATACAAAGGGACACATATCTGATCTCTTATTCGAAATAACCTTAGAAGGGTAGAGTTTGAATTTGACAACAGCCTGGGTTTCATTTTATGCCTTTGAGCTGGGGCAGAGCGCATGAGAAATGTCAGTTTGCTGGAGGCTGCCCATTAGACAAGGCAGTTTGGGTCCAGAAATGATGGAGTGGGTATACATTTTTCTAATATGGATAAAATTTGAAAAGTCATAATCCTAATGCATATTTATTTTTTTAAATGGTAACTCGGAAATGTAGGTGAACATTAAACCTGCCGTGAGCGAGCCAGGCTCCATGCCAGGCACTGGACGTTGTATGGCTCTTCCAATACACATTGCAACATGCTGGGAGGGGTCCTATTTTTATTCCCATTTTAAAGATAGGTAACTTAGGGGCACCTGGGTGGCTCAGTCGTTAGGAGTCTGCCTTTGACTCCGGCTCGGGTCATGATCCCAGGGTCCTGGAATCGAGCCCCGCATCGGGCTCCCTGCTCAGCGGGAAGCCTGCTTCTCCCTCTCCCACTCCCCCTGCTTGTGTTCCCTCTCTCGCTGTGTCTCTCTCTGTCAAGTAGTAAATAAAATCTTTTTAAAAAAGAAAGATAAGTACATTGACGCTTAGAAAGGTTGAGTCAATTATTCATGGTCATGAACTAGTAGATGGGCAATTCAAATTCAAGTGATTCCAATTTATGTAGTCTTATCACAGGACACAGGGTCCTTAACATGCGGCGTATGTATAACAAAAATCTGACCCTACTGCACGTGCAATCTGGAATCTTCCTTTTTTTTCCCTCTCTTATGAGTTTATTAAGAGGGTTTCCCCCTTCTTATAATGTTTTATCAAACGTCATTTAAAAAAAAAAAAAACACGTCATTTAAAAAAAAATGGGTGAATACTTGTGGTGCCTGGCTGGCTTAGTTGGTAGAGTATGCGACTCTCTATCTCGGAGTTATGAGTTCAAGTCCCATGTTGGGCGTGGAGCCTACTTAAAAGGATAAAAATTAAAAAGGGTGAATACCGTCTTTTCTTGAAAATGTAATTTGGCCAGTCCTTTATTCATGGATGTATACATTCTTCCCAATTTTTCAGTATCAGAAATAATTATTCAATGAATATTAAACAACAAACACTAAAGCTTTGTACTTGTATTTTTGCTTGTGTCTTTGATTATCTTCTTCGGACAGATTCATTGGGAGAATTATCGAGCCAAAGGAAGTAAACAATTTGACTGCCTTGATAGGTATCACCAAATCACTTTCCGCAGAGTGGCACAAATCCGCATCTCTCCCAATGCTTCACTAATGAGCCTTTCCAGCAAACTTCCCCCAGCGCAGAAAATTTTCTTTGAGAAATGTTTTGCCGGGCACGTGGGTGGCTCAGTTGGATAAGCGACTGCCTTCGGCTCAGGTCATGATCCTGGAGTCCTGGGATCGAGTCCCACATCGGGCTCCCAGCTCCATGGGGAGTCTGCTTTTCCTTCTGACCTTCTCACCTCTCATGCTCTCTCTCTCAGATAAATAAATAAAATCTTTAATAAAAATTAAAAAATGTTTTGCCATGTTGGAGGGTGAATAAAATGCATCTTGTATTTGTTTTAATTAGTATTTGTTTGATTAGTTGTGAGTGTGACTATTTTTGCATGTTCATTGGGTTTTTGTATTTCTTTTTTTTTTTTTAAAGATTTTATTTTATTTATTTTAACAGAGAGAGAACACAAGCAGGCAGAGAGGCAGGCAGAGGCAGAGAGAGGAGCAGGCTCCCCGCCGAGCAAGGAGCCCGATGCGGGACTCAATCCCAGGATGCCGGGATCATGACCTGAGCCGAAGGCAGCTGCCCAACCAACTGAGCCACCCAGGCGTCCCTGGATTTTTGTATTTCTTTAAATTTTCTGTGTGGGGACCCTCAGCCCACATTTCTTTCTGAGTGTTAGAGTTTTACTTAACGATCTGTAAGGGCACTTTATGTTTTGATGCTATTACCCCTCAGCTCTGCTGCTAAACGACTTCTCCCAATTTGTGAGTTTATTGTCGCGAGCAATGTTTCTTGACATAGGGGAGTTCTAATTGTGAAATAGGAAAGTCTGGCTTTTCCTTTGTAATTACTCCTGTTTCTCTTACGTGTAGAATGCTTTTGCCTCTCCAGAGATCTGATAATTATTCCCTTATATTTTTGTCTATGTGTGGTTCTTTCATCCATTCGTTTTTATTGTTGTTTTTGCTTTGGGCTATTGCACCGGCAAGGCTATAATTTGAGTTAATCAATTTTCTCAACCATTTGATGAATAACCTGTTCCTTTCTCATTTTTTGTTGTGCTTACTTTATTAAGCTGGGCTATATACTAGAGTCTATTTCAGGGCTGATTGCTTGATTCTATCAATCCTCTGCCAATTCTTGAGCTCATACCACACTGCTCTGTTGGATGTTGCTTGTGATATATTTTAATACCTGGTAGGACATGCCTCCTTAATATAACTGCCCCAGTTTTCCTATTTCAATATGTTCTTCATTTTTTTTACTTGTTATTCATCTGTATGAACTGTAGAATCACTACATCATATAAACCAGATAATATTGGCTTATCTTTTGGTTTTCATCATATCATCGAACTATGTAACATGTTATTGCAAAATTATAATAGCATTTATTGTTCTTTTGTTAGGCTATCTTTGTTGGTTTTATATTAGTATTAGGCTAACTTTGTACAGTGAATCTTTATATTTTCGGCTTTTGTTTTTATAGCTGGGAAAAATCATATTGCAGAGTTATCTGTCTTTATGAAAATCTGAAAGTTATCATTGGTGAGATTTTAAAGCAGTGGGATATCTTTAGAGGTAATTTATCTTAGGGTCAAGTAAAGTTTGCCATTGAAATATCTATTTAATTCAGTTTTCCAAATTTACCGACACATCGTTTTTGAATAATACTTTGTCAAAATTTTCCTGTTCTTATTTTTACATTTTTGACTTTTAAATTTTGTTTTCTCCCTCCACTTCTCATATATTCTTGAATCGTGTTAAAAAATTGGGTCTTGAGGGGCGCCTGGGTGACTCAGTGGATTAAAGCCTCTGCCTTCTGCTCAGATCATGATCTCAGAGTCCTGGGATCGAGCCCCGCATCGGGCTCTCTGCTCAGCAGGGAGCCTGCTTCCCCCTCTCTCTCTGCCTGTCTCCCTGCCTACTTATGATCTCTCTCTCTCTTTCAAATAAATAAATAAAATCTTAAAAAAAAACGCAAAAAAACCAAAAAAATTAGTTCTTGAATTTGTGTGTCAACTTTATTTCTATTTTTAATAATTCATTCATTTTTTTCTATGCTCACTTTTAGAAAATCTTTTATTCTGTTTTCCTTGTTTTAAATACATGTTAATTATGTATAGTACAAATGCTTTGAAATGTATCTGTTTTGTCTACTTGTTTTTTCAAGTCTAGTAATTCTATAAATGGTCTGCATAAGGTCATTGTGTTTCTGTCCATTTCTTGTATATCTTTGCTTTATGTATTTGAGGTATAAAATACATATGCCTTTTATATCTTTATTGAAAACTGCACATTTTTATGCACACTCTGACTCATGTATTCAGTATTTATGAATTTAACATTAATATCTTTATTTTTTCTTGTTTATATTTTTCTGGTAAATATTAATTTTTAATTTTTTAGTCTATTTGTATCATTTTGTTGTAGATAAATTTCTTGTGAGTAGGTCATGGTTGGATTTTCTTAGCCCAATACTGAAGTTTTAATATTTTATTGTAGGATGATAAATCATTTACATGTATTGCTACAACTGTCCCATCCCCTCATTCTGGATAATTATTTGGGATCTCTGGGGGTTTACTCAAGTAGAGTTCAGGGGAACAGAGTCTGAACACTGACATGGGAAACAGCTGCAGGAATGAAAACAAGGAAAACTCACACTTGGTCATGGCCAAGTCCCTCTTGGGAAGAGAGGAGCATTCTAAATGATAAGCCTGTGGAAATGGTCAGAAATCTAGAACAGGATCCATATCAAAGAATCCAAAGATCAGACACAATTGAGGAGTTGGTTCAGAACACAGAGCCGGGAGAGGCTCCGGGCAAGAGACCCACACATTTTCAATTTTACTGTAAATGACAGTGAAAAAAGTAATAGTGATTGGCAACAATTGACAACAACTAACTTATTGACATCGTAAGAGATTCTTCCGATAAAGATTCCTGGCCCCCATGTTATTACACTTTTCCAGACAGGAAAAGAGGCTCTGAATTTTCCAGACCAAAGTGAGGAAGTGCCAGAACTACTTTCAAAAACCAAACTTCCCAAACTCTAAAGCCCATGATTTTGATTATTGTGCTATGCTGTTTTCTTCCCAACATTATAATTGTTCTTGGTTTTCATTTTCCCAATATTTACAAGCATATATTCTCTTGAATTATTGTAATTAGGTTTTTCAAAATCACACTCAAATACATAGATCCTCTAATTTATCAGGTTCATGAGGGCTATGATAACTTTTGACGCCTTCTGTAAGATGAGGAATGGAGTGCCCTTGCTTCCCCACATACTCTTTTCCCCCATCTTTGCCAATATCATTTGGAATTAGGGACCTATCTTTTAGTGGTCTTATTTAGTTATTCTATTTCAAGAAACAATGGCAAAAACTTTCCCTTTGTACTGCTATTTACAACATTTTTTTTTTTTTTTACTTAATTCGGAATCTTTAGCTAGGACTGTCACAATGTTTTTGAACCCACTTCTGCTAGTCTTGAGTTTTTGTCTTTAATTATTATATTGTTTCGAATTTACGTATCTTTACGTAAATTTTTCAAGAAAAGTTCAGGGGTGGTATCTTTTTTGAGCTCCTGGTTAGAATATCTAAGAATATCTTTTTGTTTTCTTTGCACATTAGCAACGTTTCAGCTTGAGTCATAAGCATTTTCTCTCAGCGCCGTTTAGACTTTGTTCCATTATCATCTGGCATCCAGTCTTGTGATACTCAGTTGATTTAGCCTGTTTTCTTTTTTTTTTTTTTTTAAGATTTTATTTATTTATTTGACAGAGAGAGAGATCACAAGTAGGCAGAGAGGCAGGTGGAGAGAGAGAGAGGGAAGCAGGCTCCCCACCGAGCAGAGAGTCCGATGCGGGGCTCGATCCCAGGACCCTGAGATCATGACCTGAGTTGAAGGCAGAGGCTTTAACCCACTGAGCCACCCAGGCGCCCCGATTTAGCCTGTTTTCGTTTGATGATAAGTTTTAATGTTTTGTCTGGATGTTAGCAGAATTAAAAAAAAATCCTTTATATTTAAACAGATTTTCTAGATTATAACTAACGTGAATCTTTCTTCATTAATTTTGTCTGGAAATGGTGCACTATTTTAAACTGTGAATTCTTTTTTTGTTTTTGTTTTTTCAGCTTGAAAACTTTTCTTCCATTCTTTGTCTTTGATATCGCTGCAACATTGTTTGTTCTGGTTATATCTTTTGGGGGGGGGGGGTTGTCTTTCTTACCCATGTAGTGAGTCTTTGTGATCTACCTATCAAATCACCTGACTTTTTTTTTTTAAAGATTTTATTTATTTATTTGACACAGAGAGAGAAAGACAGAGAAGGAATACAAGCAGGGGGAGTGGGAGAGAGAGAAGCAGATTCCCCACTGTGGGGCTCCATCCCAGGACCCTGGGATCATGACCTGAGCCAAAGGCAGACACTTAACAACTGAGCCACCCAGGTCCCCCCCAAATCACTCATCTTTTCTCTCCTCATTTTTCTTTCCCTCTTTTTTTTTTAATCTTTGTTTCTCTTCTCTACGCTGATAGAAAACTTACCTAGCTTGCTCTCTATATCATTTATTTGGTTTTCTGCAATTTTGATTCTGATCTTTACTGCCTCCAAATCAGATTTCAATTGCACGATTTTATTTGTGGCTTACCTGAGTCCTATTCTTATCTGCCAGCTTCCTCTTCAAATTGAGTTTGAATCTCAAGCATCATCTTTTTCATCTAACACCTTATTATTTCAGAAAGTACATCTGTTTAGTATTTATTAAGAAGAACACAAAAGAGCGGGATTAAATTTTTTGTCTTATGTGGTCAAGTTTTCTTTTTCTTTTTTTAAACAAGCATACTTTCTCTTTGCCTCACTGGTCTGGGGAGTCACTTGATTCATGTTACAGAGTATTTTTCATAGACTCAATGTATTTATTTTTTTTAAGATTTTATTTATTTATTTGACAGAGAGAGACACAGCGAGAGAGGGAACACAGCAGAAGGAGTGAGAGAGGGAGAAGCAGGCTTCCCACCGAGCAAGGAGCCTGATGTGGGGCTCGACCCCAGGACCCCGGGATTATGACCTGAACTGAGGGCAGACACTTAATGACTGAGCCACGCAGGCGCCCCAACTCGATGTATCTTTATCCACCTCCCAACAGAGGTACACTTATTCCTTCTTATTTTTTTATCAATAGTTTATTTTATTTTTTTTAAGATTTTATTTATTGGACAGAGAGAGACACAGCGAGAGAGGGAACACAAGCAGGGGGAGTGGGAGAGGGAGAAGCAGGCTCCCTGCTTGGCGGGAGCCCGATGAGGGGCTCCATCCCAGGACCCTGGGATCATGACCTGAGCCAAAGGCAAATGCCCAACCAACTGAGCCACCCAGGTGCCCCTCATTCCTTCCTAAACAAAGAGATATCTAGCCAAGTTGGTTGTACTCTGGATCTGCTCGAATCTTCCTCTTAAGTATTAAATTGGAGAGCAAGTTTTGGTGCGTAACCTCCATCATGACTTCCAGTGCCCAGCTAGCAATGGGTACTGCTAGATTGTGGCAGAAATTTCTCTTGCATCCGTAACTACTTCTTTGTAATGGGAGGTGAATTAATTAGTAAATAGTTGGAAATGTTTCGTAGTCTTTTTGTCGCCTGAAACAGTGCATGAGGGGCTTTGATTCTAAGACGACAGTGCTCTCAATGTATATGGCAGATTGTATTTTCCAAAGACGGTCACAGCAATATATATCGCATCCCATAGGTTCTTCTTTTTTTTTTAAAGATTTTATTTATTTATTTATTTATTTGAGAGAGAAAGAGAGTGTAAGTGGGGAGGAGCAGAGGGAGAGGAATAAGAGAGGAGCAGAGGGAGAGAGGACAAGATTCCGCTAAGCACGGAGCCCAATGCAGGGCTTGATCTCATGACCCTGAGATCATAACCTGAGCCGAAATCAACAGTCAGATACTTAACTTACTGAGCCACTCAGGCGCTCCCCATCCCCTAGGTTCTTCTAACAAGGTGGCGTTGACCCACCTTCGTGGAAAGGTGAGTTCTGTGATCTCTCCCCTTGAGTCTGGTTGGAGCTTTGTAGCTGTCTCCATCAATAGAATGCAGCAGAAATGATGCTGCATGACGGGATGCTAGGTCATGAAAGTCCCCTGGCTTTCTTTCTGAGGCATGGACACTAGGACTCCTGACTGGACGTCTACGAAGTCTGGCTTCCTCAAGGTTGCCATTTTGGAGGGATCATGAAGAAAGGCCCCAAACGGAGATGCCAGGAAGGCCTAGCTCTTTTAGGCCCCCGCTGTTTGAGCTTTGCTAGCCCAGGATCCAGGCTTGCGAATGAGTGAGACCTTCAATGATTCCAACCCCGAGCCTTCCAGGAGAGTCCAGTTCTCCCTACCAAGCCCTGCCCACATTGTAGATTCTGGAGCAAACTGAATAAATGAACGTCATTGTTTAAACCACTACGTTTTGGGGTGGCTCGTTCCGCAGCATTAGATGATTGAAAACATGGGCTTCCCATCCCCACCCCCATCTAGATCAGGGTATTACCCGCTCCCTGTCTCACTATATTACTTATATCACAGGACATACTCTGCAGCCACCCACCCCTCCCACTTGTGCTTCCCGTTGTGCTTTTCTGGGATTTACAATTGCATAGACTTAGCAAGATTCGAGCCCTGAGCTGTGTGTCCCTGGGCACCCAAGCCGTGGCTGTCAGGCTTTCTGATTGGGAATTAACCCGGGTCCTCCGTGCAGAGCCCTCCCGTCCTTTCTCTGTGTGGAGGAAGGAGGCGCTCTTCCTTGGTCATGCCATTCATCCTGTGTTAAGGGGCATTTGCCTGAGAAACTGGATAATCCATATTTAGGACCTGGGGTTGCAGCCCAATTAAGTGCTGGCAGCCCTTTTGAGTTTTCATGGATATCTTAAGGGGAGCTAGGAGAGGGAAGTTCAGGCAGCCCTCATGATCTCAAAGTCCAGGATCCTAACTTTCATTCTGAGGTTCAGAAGTGTTGCCATAAACAACGATCAGACACAAAACGGATCCCTCTCTTGGTCCTGGGCATTGTCGGGTCACCCACGCTCTGTGGGACCCCATGGGGTGAGGGTTCCCGGAAAATATTTAAATAACCAGCGTCTTCTTTAGAGCCAATTGTTCCTCCCTTCTAAGGCCCCAAACACAAGGAAGAGGGGAATGCCCAGAAATCTACAATGCCGCTGGAAGTCGCCTAGCCCTGGGCTCCTTTTGATAGCCTCCTAGGCTGGCTCTTTTCTTCTCAAATCATTATGTGCATATGAATCGCCTGGGGACCTTGCTAAAATTTAAATTCTGATTCCGGTCCTCTGGGCTGAGGTCTGAGCCTCTGCATTCCCAGCAGGCTCCCAGGGGACTCCAGTGCTGCTGGTCCAGGGACCACACACTAAGTGAGGCTCTGGGCAGTTTTCATAACGCTCACTTCCTGAAGGCAGCCCGGAAGGACTCTCACTTCCTTCCTCGCTAGGTGTGGTTTTACAGCTATTGTGACTCTCATGTCCCCTGCCTCTTGGCCTCCCCGTGCTTATGGGCTCCTCCTGCCATTTTGTCCTGTTCCACAGCTGGGGTGGGGGGCGGGGGGCGGCTAGCTCAGGTGGGGAAGGGTCACTTCTTGTATCTTCACTAATTTGTTCTCTGCCTGGTAGTTACTGAACACTCTGGGCTGGCTCCTCCAGGGCCAGAAACAGAGATGGAAGACTGGTCAGAGGCTCATCAGGGAGAGGGGCAGTGAGTGCCCTCTACAACCGGACACGCGCCCAGGCAGAGGACGACATAGAGGGCAAGGGGATGTAGGTGGTAAGGAGGCAGTGGGGGAACCGGCAAGGCAAGAGTGAGAGGGTATTCTTTAAAGGCTCCCTGGAGGAGGTGACGTTCTAACTGGGTCTTAAGGTACCAGTAGGTGGGAGCCAGCTGAAGAAAGGGGAGGAGGGAACAGCATTCCAGGCAGAGGGAACAGCAGGTGCAAACAATTGAAGGAGAAAGCAAGGGACAGCAGTTAATTATGACCGGGGCATGGGGGTGTGTGTGTGTGTGTCACAGACTGTGTGGCTTAAATGACAGACATTTGTTTTCTCGCAGTTCTGGCGGCTGGAATTCTAGATCAAGGTGTCAGAAGGTTTGGTGCCTCCTGAGGCTTCTCCCCTTGACTTGCGGACCCTCTTCTCCCTGGGTCCTCACGTGGTTGCCCTCCTGTCTGAACTTTCTGTGTCCTAATCTCCTTTTTCTGTAAGGACACCAGTCTTCTTGGATGAAGTGCCTTCGAAAGAGCTCCTTTGACCTCAATCTCCTCTTCAAAGGCCCGACCTCCAAATACAGTCACATTTTGAGGGACCAGTGGGGGTAGTTAGAGTTTCACCGTGTGAATTTGGGGGGCCGCAAGTCAGCCCAGAATGCGTAGTCAGAGGTAGGATGGCTTTCTCCTTCATTGTGTTGCTCTCATTACCCTTCCACAGGAGGGAAGTTGGATAAGGTTTGGAGGATAGAATCTGGGCGTGGGGGAGGACCCTAATCTGAGTAGGGGTATTCTACTTCCTCATCTGCGGGGGCTTTCTTTATTACTCATACTCTTGATTTAGGTTTTAGCAGCATCCTATACTTTGGGGTTTTCTTTCCTGGTCTTCTCAGGTGCCCTTTGTTCCAACAGCCAGAGGGTTCCTGGGCTGCCGTGTGCCACGATCACCTGGGGTACCCAGGGCCGGAGCCCACTGCCCCTCAGGGGGGCAGACAGCTGTGGCCACTTTCTGCTGGGGCTGGGGACCCATGAGACTCTTGGCATGTTATCAGCCTTGAAAACCCACACCTCTTTGCCAGAGAGGCTGTTGGGCCTTCTGAACATTTGCAGGTATGGTTCATTTCATGGGCTCACATTTACTATCAGTAGCCATCCTTAAAACACAAGGGTGTGTGTGTGCATTTTTGAGACTGGGAGCAAAACTGGGACACTTGCCCTTGAGAGAGAAAAGGCAGTGTGTCAGGGAGAGGCACTCCAGGATAAGTCCTGCTGCAAGAAGGAGCCACGGGGATGGAGGAGTAGGTCCCTGGGGAGCATACCTGGAAAGAAGTTTTCTATAAACCTTGACACCCTCTGGTCATTTTCCTGTATTAAGCCTCTTGGCAGGAGGCCTGTTAGATGCTGAGCAGGACAAGGGCTCCTTTATTTTTAAAGTAAAACACTCTGCTCTTAAGAAACTAACAGTCTATTTGGGTAAACACATTCTATTTACTCATATATCAATTGAAGGCAGCCAAGGATGAGCTAACCAAATACACTAATATTGGTAAATGTTTATCATTTGTATTGCTTCTTTCATCTCAAGGCTCATTTTGCATAAATAGAACACATTTCTAAATCCTGAGTTTTCTCCTATCTGTTCTCCAATTTCCCCGAACGTTCTTTTTTTTTTTTCCCCTTCCGTTTCCCTTGGATTTTGGATGCACATTCTTAAAATTGCATCTACGCTGATGTTTATTCTTTTCACTTCTTTGCTGAGCTTTAGGATATATTCAAATTAAGAGATATAATTTAAAATATAGAACTATGAATACAGTCAGTAGCAAACACTGGCTATGGGCTCTGAGCAGAAAGGCATATGGATCAGGCTAATCGTAAAGTGGGGGTGGGGAGAGAAAAACTCCGAGGGAGAGAAAATAAGCTTCAACTCAGCCCAAATATTAGTTTCAAGCCAAAGAAGTTGGCCTAGCCCCAATTCTATCCTTGGTTGGACACAATTCATGATTGCTGTATTTTCAGAAAAAGAAAAAAAAAAATCCATCCATAGGGTGAGAATCTAAGCATCTATTTTCCATCCCAGTGACAATCAGAAATCATTCTTTGCATTTTTTTTTTCAACTTTGTATTTGCCTGTGAACAAAATTGAAGCTGGCAAAGGATGGTTCATGTGAATTACTTGAACAACAGTTTCTCATTGTGTTGAATTACATTGAGGTTGCTTGCTGTGAAATCTTGCCACAGCCCAGTAACAGTGAAAGATATTGTCACTTTTTTTTTTTCCCGTGGCCATGAAGTTATCACTTCTCTCCCACATAAATGAATTGATGGTCCTTTCCAAAGTGCGGGAGAAAAGCTCCCCGAATCCTAATCACCAAGTATGTACATACAGCTTATTAATGTTTTTGGAATAAAAAAGCCAGTCTATCTTCCCACGTCACCCGATCTTCCTGCTTCCCTACAATA
>CM052797.1:8778183-8791143 GCA_028533885.1 Nasua narica
CCCCCCCCCCCCCCCCCCCCCCCCCGTTTGTTATGCCCAGGGATCCTAAAATTCATCACCTGCCACTAGGGGGATAGATGATGAAGAAGGGTCCAGGCTGCAAGTGGTGGCTGTGGCATTTCTCCAAGGCAACATTTAAGGTTGCCCAGTTGAGACGTGGGATGGGATCTGAGCCATTTACGTTGTTTGCCACATGAGGGCCAATGGTTCATTTCAGAGGCTGGTTGGAAGCGAAACCACAGATCATGGCGGGGCTAAATCACCTCCTGATTTCGTTCCTCCTCCTGGGCATTCCTCCCGACTTGGAGTGGAAAAGGCAGATTTCTATTCCTGCCACTTGGTAGCTGTAAGCTCCTAAAAGCCACTTGCTGCTTTTACTCATGAGTGAAACGGGACTAATGAGAACAGTTCTCCCCGTTGCGAGACTTGAATGATGCACGGGGCATTAACGTACTCAGTCAACAGTCACGTGCGATGTAGACAGGAGGGTGGTCACTGCTTTGCTGCTACTTTCTCTGCACAGGAGAGAAGCCAAGCAGAAGGACCTACAGCTCATAAACTGAGCTCATCAACCCCGGAGCCCTGATCTACAGGTAAATAAAGGACAAGCAAGGAGGGAAGGAAATTGGATGTGTTAAATTCTTCTTTCTGATGGCTGTGAGGCTGACACCTGATTTCCTTCAGGCTGACTTTGATTACTCTTTAAGGCTTCAGGCACAGGATTATTTTCATGACTGCTTACCATTAATTATATGGAGAAGGTACAACCCTAATCCGGAATCCTCTCTCTGGCAATAGAAGTGTTTGACGTCTCCAAAGATAGTTAAGTTTTTATCTAAAATAAATGACCCGGGACGCCTGGGTGGCTCAGTTGGTTGAGCGGCTGCCTTTGGCTTAGGTCATGATCCCAGCGTCTTGGGATGGAGTTCCACATCGGGCTCCTTGCTCCGCAGGGAGCCTGCTCCTCTCTCTGCCTCTGCCTGCCTCTCTGCCCGCTTGTGTTCTCTCTCTGTTAAATGAATAGATCAAATCTTTGAAAAAAATAAAAAAAAATTAAAATAAATGACCCAAACTGAAAAAAAGCCTGTGTCCTTCTTGGACTATACACAGGGTAATGTGGTATAGAGTAAAGAGAGCGGGGCCTGGATTCAAGTCCTGTCCCTTTCGAGCTGTGTGACCCTGGGCTAGTCACTATGTATCTCTGAGTCTCCACTTATAAAGTAGAAACCATATGAGTTCTGCTGTTCCCGAGAGACAGGGAGTCATTAAGAACCTGGACTGGTTGCAGAAACTGGCCTTGCCATTGACTGGATATGTGACATTGGTAAGGTTACTTAACCTTCCCGGGACTCCATTTTCTTACCTGTAAAATGGGCTAATAATAGTATCTAGTTTAGAGGAGGGCTGTAAGGTGTAAAGGGTAAATGCAGGTAAAGCATTTATAATGGGACCCAGCCAGAGGAAGCACAGGAGAAACATTAGCTCTTGTTATTACAAAGTATGTAAACAACACTGAAGGGCTCTAATGCACTCAGCATGCTATTTCAACAGTTTCGGGGACAAGGAGACATCTCCGCTTTGCAGGGCCAAGTCACAGAGGCAGGAAGGGAACTAACTCATCAAGGGTCTTCTCCAGCAAAAGAATGGAGGAGCTCCCCTGGAGCCAGAGTGTTGGAGAGAGCCCAGCCGGCGGGCCAGAGGCTGGATGCAGTAGACAGGTCAGCTGTCTGTGAGGGGAGGGTGCAGGGAGTAGCGGCGGAGCCGCAATAAGGGGACAGACACTCTCGGGGAATGCTGCAGGCCCTGGTGACAGGAACGGGGGAATGGTAAAAGAGCTCTGCTGGGGGGAGCCAATTCAGATAGCAGACAGCCTAGTCAAGGAGAGGGGAAGCATCTGAGAGTGACACGGAGTCTAGGTGAGATCATGTCTGGAACCACAGGATGAAGCAGTTTATATTTAAATGGTATGGCAAGACAACACCCCCACATTCACCATCCATTCTCATTCAAGTTCTTCGGGAGGAAGTAAACATTATGGAAGTGTTAATTGCTATTCAGTTTCAAATTTTAGCCTGCATTTGTACACAGGAGCCTGGGAGAATGGTTCATTTTCTCTGACACAGTATTAAGTAAAAGGCTTTATAAATAAATTGGTTGAACCCCCCCTCCCCGCCCCAGGTGGTCCAGGCAGAAGTTGCTGAGTGCTTCCTGCTACTGATCCAGTCCTTCCCAGTTTTTCTGAGCTTCCCAAAGCCGTCAGACGACTAGGGGATCCTACTGGTGGTGACTTGCGGCCCAAACTCCTGGTGATGATTATAAAGAGCGGCTTCCACGGGGCGCGGGCTTTCAGGCCAAGGACAGGGAAGCGGCCCGGGCCGCAAAATTAGGGGAGGGGTGGGGATCAAGGCAGGCCTGTGGCTAATCGCTTCCCGCTGGCTTTCGCCTGGGCTGCATCATTCCTGAAGATAGGCTCCAGGCAGATGGAGGGCTAGATAAGGCCCTCTGCTGGGGTCGCTGCGACCGTGCAGTCACCTAGACAGCGTGGCTGGGGGGCGGCTGAGAGCCTGTGCGGTTCCCGACGGATTAATCGAACTTCCCCCTTGGGGTACTTCGGTGGCTTTCTCTCCTCGCGGTCGGGAGCCGTTTACGCACGCCCAGGGGTCCCGGGGCGGGGGCAAGAACAGGGGCTGGCGGCCCGTGGAAGCCTCAAGCAGCTCTGACCTCTGGCACCTCCCCAAGCCCCAGGGCTCAACATCTGTCCCCAGAAATAGCCGGCCGGAGGAGAGAGCGCGCCCACCCCTTCCTGGGTACTCGGTCTTCTCTCTCTTCCTAGAAGCCGGCTCTCCCCTCCTCGCGTCTAGCGCCCCGGACATCTAGCACGCCGTCCCCGCCCAGCAGGGGCGCCCCCGCACCTCACCGCCGCGCCCCCACTTCGCGCAGCACCGCCCAGCGCCGGCGACAGCGCGCCCCGCGCCCCGCAGCGCCATCTAGGGGCCGGGCACCGCCTCCCTCCCTCAGGGGCACCCGCTCCCTCCCTGCGCGCGCGCCCCGAGCCGGTCCCCGCGCGCCTCCCCGAGGGCGCACCGGCGGCGGGGGGCGGCCCGGCCGCGGGGCAGACGCACGCGAGGCGAGCGCCAGCGCGGCCGGCGGGCGAGGGGAAGCGGGCGATGGCAGCGGCGGGCGTCCGCGGGCGGCGAGGCGGCGGCGGCGGCGGCGGCGGCGGCGGCGGCGGCGGCGGGCGGCGCGAGGAGCCCCTGTGATTGGCACAGCCCGAGCCGGAGGAGGAGGCGCGGGGAGGGCGGAGGAGGAGGAGGTGGAGGAAGGGGGCGAGCGCGCGCGGCGGCGGCGGCGGCGGCGGTGGTGGCGGCGGCGGTGGCGAGGAGCTGTGCCTTCCACCTCTTCAGCCCCGGCAGGACGGGGGCGGCCGCCGCGGGCCCGGGGCGGGGACAGCACGCAGGCTCGCCGCGCACACCCCCGCCCGGCAGCGGCCCCGACACCCGGGGCGAGCGGGAAAGCGGCGGCGGCAGCGGCGGCGGGGGAAGGATGCAGGGGAAGAAGCCGGGCGGCTCGTCGGGCGGCGGCCGGAGCGGCGAGCTGCAGGGGGACGAGGCGCAGAGGAACAAGAAGAAGAAAAAGAAGGTGTCCTGCTTCTCCAACATCAAGATCTTCCTGGTGTCCGAGTGCGCCCTGATGCTGGCGCAGGGCACGGTGGGCGCCTACCTGGTGAGTCCCCTGCCAACTCCGCCGCGGGGGCCCTCTCCCCAGGCCGGCGCTCGGGCGGCCGGCAGGCACGAGGAAGGGGCCGCCCGGGCCCGGGGGCAGGCGGGCATGACCTCGGCCCGGCGCGGAGGTTGGCGAGTGGTGCAGAGGCGGCCGCCGGGGGAGCTGCCGGCCCGGGCTGCCGAGAGAGCGGGGAGCGGGCGGGACCGCGGATGCCGGCAGCTGCTCGCACGGCCGGCGGGGGCCGGGGGTGCCCGGGGAGCAGAGGCGGCGGGCAGGTGGGCGTGAAACCGTTCCCCTCCCCGCCGGGAAAGCGCAGCCGGAGGGTGACTTCAGGAGCCCCCTCGGAGCGGCAGGCGGCGCGGTTTTCAGGTGACCTGCACATGGGAAGAAAAGCCAGTTAGCATCCTGCGTCCTCTACTCTCCATTCCAGCCGCCTGGAGAACAAATCCATTATGCATCATTTTCTCTGGGCGCTTTCTCCGTGCGCCAGTTATGGGGGGATTTAACAGCTTAGAGCAAAATGCGCCCGAGTGTGGCCCTGATCCGAGTCAGGGCTGCAGGGGGAATATTCCCTCTCCCTGTCCCCATAGCCATCTTTCGGCGTCTGGGATAAAGTTACGGTACCTGGAGAGCCGCTTCGAGTTGGTACAGTTCCTGCTACCCCTGCTCAAACCTCGATTCCCCACCGTGGTCTCTCGCCCACAAGGGGGTTGTAGCATTTTGCACTCTGTACTTCTCTTTCATTTGCCTTCCGAAAGGGGATATTAGTGCCCAAACGGCCCAGGGGTGCATAACACATCGGAGGAAACAGTTGTAATGACTCAGCACTGTCAAATACCTACTTTGTGGCTGCGTCCTGCCCCGCGCAGGTGGTCCCAACTTGAGTTAGAGAGAGTGCACTTCCAGACCAAAGTACAGCCCTGCCTACACCGGGGAAGATGTTTTTTCGGAGTGTATAGTGTTAAATCATTACTTGGTGATTGACCTGCAACTGAAATCGAATGTCAGAGACTTCGGTGTTGGTGACCAAGTTTGAGGGAGATAGAATTGGACAGGATTTTGGCTGTTGGCTAAGGGCATCCACAGATAGAATCGTGCTCTTCCTGATGTACCAGTAATCCCTCCTTCCTGGCCTTGGGGTCCAGTTAATGAGGGCCAGACTGCTGGGAGGGGGCACCATTCATAAATGGTCTCCAAAGACTGGGGGGAGGAGGATGCTTGCTGTCTGAGGGAACTCGGAGCAGGTCTGGTTTCTAGTGGGGGGTAAAGTCAGTTTCGAGGTGATGAGAGAGGGTTGGTCAAGCTCAGCTCTCCCTTCCTGGGGTTACAGACTTAGCGGGCTTGTGAAAATCAAATGCATTTCCTTTCCTCCTTGTGAGATGAAAGCGATTTCCATCCCTGTTTCTGTGCACCCCTGACTTGTGTGCTGCAGGTGAAGCCTGTAGCCAGAAGCACATTTTCTTTTCTGTTTGGATCTCTGTTCTATAAAATGCATTTTTCTCTGTAGTTACAGCACAGATAGGGCTTGTGGCCTTTGGAGTTTGGAGGTAGGGATAACTGTGTCTTTGGGGGGGGGTCCGTTTATGAGAACTTTCATGGAGGAAATTTTGATTGTGCTGGTCTTAAAATAGGTATATGTATTACCAAGATGCAAATGCATAGTAAGAAAATATTTGTAGGTCTGTAGCTGGAGCATATGCAAAGTATGTACTACCTGACCTGGTGTGTGTTTGAGGAGGTATTTAGTATATCCACAGCTGCCTTCAGTTTAACAGTTTGGTCGCCTGAGACCAGTTTCGTCGAGTAGAGTGCATTATTCATGTGTGGCGAATAGCAACAGAACTTTTCACACGGGGAATGATAAAGGCACAGGCTCAGTTTTAGCTCGCTGTGATCTAAGGGTCTTGTTTTCAACAATGAGGCTGGACTTCAACCAGATGAGTAGCCTAATAAGCTCCTCTAGAAAGTGGAGAAGCAGAGGGCTGATACACAGAGGCGGGGCTGGTACCAGGAGATAGGACATTGACTCGAATCCCAGAATAGGCAGAAGAGGCAAGTGGCTCGCAGCGGAGGAAGTCAGTCCACCTGGCGGGGGAGAGGGGGTGCTGCTGGCAATTTCAGCCTGGGTTGATAGAAAGCTTAGTTCAGAGGGGTAGGGTAAGAGGAGTCAACAGGTGACCAGCAGAAAGGAGATGGAGGCCCAGGAGAGGACAAGCCTAGGAAATTGAATTCATTTTGATTACTAGGAGTGGAGGCATAAGGTGCTCAGGGCTCGGCCTTGCCGGCTGCCGTGGACTCTGAATTGCCATCTGAACCTCGTGAAAATAGTTTGCTTGCCAGGCTTATCCGAATCCGCTTGCTATGGCTTTTCCTCTTCTGGGCCGCTGGGGAGTTTGCTGTTCATCTTTTATTCTGCGGGTGGAATAAAAAAAAGTTTGTTATTCCTTCGGCTGCGCAAAACTTCTTTATGGATAATTGGGGAATGAAGCATTGTAGGGTGTTTGCAGGAGAAGCAAATTTCTCCCTGTTAATTCATCATGGCGTTAAGAATCCTGAATGCCTGCTTTTGGAGGTGATCGCACACGCAGGGTCGGTGTGCAGGTTGCGTGTTATGTGTGATCTTTGCGTTGGCAATCAGCCGGTCCCTCTGATGGAGCATTTTCAGATACCGGAGGAGGGGCACACCTTGGGACGCTGCCAACGATGCTTGCTTTGATGGGGGCGGTGTGTGTGTGGGGGGGGCCGTAATCAGAAGTTCTATGCCAGTGATGTTATTTCCTATTTGATCCCAATAGTCTACCTTCTTATTTTGTCTTCCCAGATGCCTTTTTTTTTTTTTTTAAACATTTGGAGGCTTCATTTCGTTTCTCCGTTTACTTTCTGAAAAGGTAGATTGCCCAGTGTCTTCAGTGACACTGGTGTAGGCTTCCCAACTGGCGACCTGAAGGAGGAAGTTGCCTGTGATTTGAGAAGCGACTTTGAAACGCAGGACTCTGCGTGTGTTTGTATGTGTGTGTGTGTGCGCGCGCGTGTGAGCGCCCGCGCCTTCCCTCCACAACCTGCCTGGGGAGGAAACTCAAGGGAGACTTGTATAGGAGACAAATGCTAATTGGTAAGCTGGGCAGGGAGCGGCAACTTTTTGCTTGGGTGTGTGGGGGTTCTCTCAGGGGAGTGCGGAAGGCTATTGCCCACGCCCCCCAGACTCTGATGGTAGAAGGTAATCGTGCAACCCCAGGCCAGCTGGGGATTCTGAAATCTGTTACACTTGCCAGTGTTTGAACCTGAAATTATGTTTCAGATCGGTTCCTTCCTAGTACCCAAAACAGCCCGAGTGGCTACGAAATATTTTTTGTGTAGCTGTTGCGGAAGAAAGACCGGTCCGGTTTGATGGGCATGGCGTTGCTGGGTCAAGAATGCGATTTCCTTTGACTTGGGTCTTTGCTTTGGGTGGCTCCAGTCTGAACTGACCTACTTGCAAGGATGTGACCTTTACTGAAGTCTCGGGCCCTTTGGAGAAGGTGTAGGCACGTGGGAACTATGCGGAGAGAAAGTCAGTGTGTGCGCGCGCTTCCTGGTGACGCGTGGAGACCCACTGAGATGTTTGCGGCCATTCGTGGAGGGCAGCCCTGCGTACAGAGGTTCGCATGCATTCTCAAATTGCTGCAGACCGGAATAGATGAGTTTCTTCGGGTTTAAAATTCAAGGCTGCGGGAGGAGTCTCCAGGGTGGGGCGCACCTGCACCTGCGGGGCCTCTGACTGGGGGGGGAGGGGGAGAAACGGGGTGGGGGGCATTTACCTATTGAGAGTTTTGCACACCCTGAGACTGGGGTGTGGTGAGGAGATGACGAACCGGGGAGTGAGTGTATGTCACAAAGCTCCAGCTCGCTGATTGATAGTCCCTTTTTAAAAATTTTCAGGCCGGGGCGCCTAGGTGGCTCAGTTGGTTGAGCGACTGCCTTTGGCTCAGGTCATGATCCTTGAGTTCGGGGATCGAGTCCCACATTGGGCTCCCAGCTCCGCGGGGAGTCTGCTTCTTCCTCTAACCTTCTGTCCTCTCATGCCCTCTCTCACTTTCTCTGTCTCTCAAATAAATAAATAAAATCTTAAAATAAAATTTTTTTTTCAGCCTGATAGCATAGCATAGCTTGAGTTACTGGTAAGGTGAGACTGCTGGATGTGTTCTTTCTTCTTCTTCTTCTTTTTCTTTTTTTAATCCTTCAGGAAGCATCATTTTGAAGAGGGGTATTTGCGTCTCTTCCCCAGAAGCAGACAGCTGAGAGACATTTTTAAAGTCCTTGTCAAATTAGTATGATGAGTAAGGCCACTGTATTTTACTTAATCAAATTATTTTACACACTTATGGTTGCTCGGAGTGACAAATTCCCTGCCTAATTACCGGATAGCCCCAGGTAGCGAGAAATAAAATTACCCTTTTTTTTTTTTTCCTTGCTGTTTGGTTGCAAATGTTTAGCTAATAATTATTCAGGGGAAAAAAACGATTTCTGAAAATTCCTTTCAATCGTGTGTACACAGCTTAGTTTCTGGAGGGGTTTTTCTCTTGGGCGTTTAACAGTCCAAGAAAGTGAATCAGTTGTGAAGTGAGCACGAGATCTTTTCCTGAATTTTGTAACTCTCCTGCATTTTCATTTTGGATTCCTTACAGAGGGGATGACCCAGAGGCCTCTCCGCAGAGAGACTGCCTTGCTAATCAGATGCCCAGCATTTAAACTCATCTCCTTGCCTGCTGTCGGAGTGGTATAGTTCTGTGTTAAACCGGATAAGTTTCCACTGGTGCAAAGGCAGTTCAAGCAAGAGGGTCTCAGAATTTCTCTTGCTCCTCTTAAAGCAAGCTTCGAAGTACTGCCTTGTTCAGGGAGGGGCTCACTTAGCAGAGTTAAGAGTGAGTATAAGGTAGGGAAGAAACAATGAGGATACAGCCACATTGGATGAAGACAAAGGCCTTGAATAAAGAAAAAAAATCTGTGAATTTCACCCATTAATTGCTGACACTGGTGTTCCTTTCAAGGTCGGTGCCAGGCCTCCTGCAGAGGCTGGGGAGTAGCAAGGCCTGCTAAACTGACCTACGAATCTTGTTCCTTGGGTTAAGGAGGGCTCCTTGAGGTGCCAGGCAAGGGGGAGGGGTGGGGCCTGCCGGGTGACTGGGCAAGCAGGTGGGCAGAAGGTGCTCCCCCCTTACTGGGGCGGAGAATAAAAGTCCACCCCCAGCACTTCTGCTTCCAACTTGGGGAATACATTTAACTTGCACCGATTGAACTGCAGCACATCATTTAATAAAGAACTACCTTCCGCCGAAGTAGAGTCAAAGTACTTATCGCTTCTACTCACGTAGATTTTATACGTGTTCTCTATTACACTATGTTAATGTATGCGTTGCATGTTTCCCTACATACGTGTTCTTAGGCAGGGTTACCTACACCAAATATTGAATGCTGTCCTTTTAGGGAGCAGTTAAAGGACGTTTCAGTGGTAATTTTGATTGTATGGCTTAAACACAGATTTAGAACTCCCCCCGAAGTCAAGTCACCTATGTTCTGTTCCCCCTCAGAAATGTTTTTGGGGGGCGCCTGGGTGGCTCAGTGGGTTAAAGCCTCTGCCTTCAGCTCAGGTCCTGATCTCAGGGTCATGGGATCGAGTCCCACATTGGGCTCTCTGCTCAGCAGGGAGCCTGCTTCCCCTCCTCTCTCTGCCTGCCTCTCTGCCTACTTGTGCTCTCTGTCTCTAATAAATAAATAAAATGTTAAAAAAAATGTTTTTGGCAGTCCGTAGGCCAGAAAGATAGCATCCTTGTCCTTGTCACTTAGTTTTGCTCTCTGTTTCTGTGTGTGCATCTACAAAATTGGTAATACACCGGAAAGAAAGAGTGCCATCACTGACTTTGGCTCAGGGGACAAGTGAATGGGGATGGTTCGAGACGGTTCGAGACACCTGTATGTTCTATCACTGAAGTATTTATGTGTTCATGTAACAGGCAGTATTGCTGAATGGTTAAAACTCCAAGTTAAATGGTCAAAACTCCCAGATGGAGACTGACAGCACCTGTGGCGGCCGTGGCTCAGAAGACGTGGGGTTCACTCCCGTGTCTTCCCCTCCTCAGCTCTGTGTTCTTAGGCCGATTACTTAGCCTCTCTGTGTGTTGGTTTTTCATTTTAAAACCGGGGTCATGATAGTACCTAGCCTCCTAACGATGCTGTGAGAACCCCCGGAGTTGGTACTTGTAAAGCACTTTAAATGTGAACTGGCTCCCAGTGCTTGAGATACACAAGCTATTAATAACGACGCGGTTATATGTATTTACGGCAGGCATTCAGTTTGTGGCTCCAACAAATGAGAAATAAAATTATTTCAATGAAGCGTTGATTTGGTTGTAGTGAACTGTACATCAAGTAGTGTTCCTGTTCTGCACGAACATTCCGTCTGGGGGGAAAAGGATTTTAGTAGGAAGAAGTCAGTACCAGTGGCAAATTCTGTTTATGCCCTTACTATAAATACGACAATCCATTTTATCCTAAAGACACTATAAAAATTGCCAGTCACGTGGGAGAGGGGCCCGCTCTAGCAATGGGTACGTTGAGCATTTCTAGTCAGTGGGCGCTTCGGGGTGGGGGGAGCCAGGACGGTGCTCGCATGGCTGGGAGGGACAGGTGCCCTGATGCCTCGCCCTGACAGGCCCTCTTACCTGTCGCTCTGGTCCCTGGCCCCAGGATGGGGAAGACTCGATAGTCTTCTACATGGTACGCCACTGAGGAGCAGGGAGGAGGGTTTTGGACTTGGAGTCAGAAGACCCGCATTTGAACCTGGACGTTCTTCCCAGCTTCTGACTTGACTTAACCGGAGCCCCAGTATCCTCATTTGAAAAATGGGGCCTGTCTTGACAGATGGTTGGGAGATTTAAATCAGCGGACACGTGATAGAGGGTTTCTCAGACGGTCCAGGATTCGGTACTTTACAACTGATGACATAACCCTACTCGTTGACCTTGGCACAACACACACCCTTCCCAAGGCCCTGAGGATTCGCTTCCTGAATTGGAGATCTGGGCCCTGGCAGCTCGCCCTGCGTCGCTGGATGAAGGGTGACCCCTTCAAGGCAGCCTGAGGTGTCAGGAGGGGGGATCAAGGGACAGCTGTTACGGGCGTATGCTGCCCAGAGGGCAGCCTTGTTGAAGATGAGCGAGCTTGGGGCTCAGTCTGGTTGCCTAGGGGGCTTGGGACTCATACCACACGCACTGCCTCTTAATCCTCCTGTCGGGTGAAGCAGGGCTCAGCAGGCACAGTTGTGGGCATTTTTCTCCTCTTGATCCTTTTTGGTTTCTTCGGAAGCCAGGCGAATGGGCTCTTGACGTGTGTGTCATTTCTCATCCCCTGGATTCATTCCCCTTAGCTCATGATGATTGTTTAGCAGGTCCACCCTTGCACAGTGCCGCTCAACCTTTGCTCTCCAGGTCTGGTCACCTCTGTCCTTGGGATGGACAAGGAATGAAAGCCGACTCTTCGCTGCAAACCGAACTGCAGTGGCTATTTTAGGTGGGTTCCTAGGTTCATGGTCTATGGCCACAGGCTTCCCGGGAGAGCACGTGCCATCTGAGGACCAGTGCAGCCCCAAACCTCGGTGGCTCGGGGTCGGCTTCACGGAGGGAGAAGCCCTATCTGCTTCCAAAGGCTCTGGACCTTCTGCAGCCACGGCTGGGCAGTCAGTGAGCAAGCTTGGGGGCCCTTCATCGTGGGCATTCCAGGGACCGTAGACAGAGCGGAAACGTCCCACTGGGCGCAGGCAGGATTTCTGCAGTTGGCTATTTCCAGATTCTTTATTTCTGTTCTTCTTTGTGGCTTTGAGCCGAGGCTTTCTGAAAAGGGAAGCCCTTCCTCATGGAGGGTTTAGTAGCCCAGTTTTTTAATGGAAACGATGGTCACCAAGCCAGCTGCTTCCTGAAATAACCAGTCATCCCCCTTCGAAGAGGGAACAGTTACTCTCTAAGACATAACAGTGGGTCATTAAAATTTTGGGGGGACTTAGTGTGAAAGTCTCATTTATGACTTCTGGTAAACACTTACTGAAAATATTTAAGAGCCAAAGGCACCATAGGCTGCTACAAGCCATAATTTTTGACAGGGGCGGGTGGGGGTGGGGCAGGTAGCACGGAGCCCACTGGTCCCCTTTGCCTTCGTGATTTCCTTCATAAGTAACCTGGCAATACCTCTCCAATGCTCTGTTCTCCCGGGAGGTCGTATCCCCAGGGGCATTTCAAAATAACCTGGTAACACAATGAGAGAGTATTGAGTGAAACAGGGATGCCTTCTTTCCTTAGCGTTGGGTTTTGTTAAAATCGTCACTATGGGCACTCTGAATCCTGGGGACAAGCAGGTGTCCCTGGGGTGTGGCAGCAGGTGTGCATTACTGTGCAGGAGAGTGAGTCTGTCCTCCGTGCATCTGTCTGTCCATCCATCCACACTCCCTACGTGCGTTCTGTACGACACAGGGGCAGATTCTCATTTCTCTGGCAGGTTGCCCTTTGGGACGGGTCTCCGGATAACGAACCTGACTGTCCAGGTGACCCCTGGACACTTTTTGTCGGGAGCTCTAAAGCCCTTTGTGGCTCTCACTTCAGAGCTACCTGAGCTCCGGATTGTGCAGAGTTGGCAGAAATAGGAAGGAGCCGAGAGCAGGCTTTCGACAAATAGTCCTGGGGAATATAATAGACTCTTAGGCAAACTCCTCCCTCAGTCCCTGCCCACACAACTACAGAAACTTAAGCAAGAGAGAAATGATTATTTTTACCTCCATTTCTGCACTGGCAAGGTTGGTGTAGGGAGAACAGCGTCACAATGGTGCTTTTCAATTAAAGACTATTGTACAATGTTCTTGGGAATGGCTATTGTCTTTCCCTCCTCCCCCCTTCAGAAAAGGCTTATATAAAACAAGCACGCTCCTTCTCTAATTGTTGGATTTGCTCTCCCCATCCTGGCACTGCCGCTTTCCCATCTTGGGCTGATGAGAATGAGAAATCACCACCTTGAATATACGCAAGTGGAAATTGGAAAGCTGCCCTCCGACTGATTATGTAAGCTTTCAACGACCGTACCTGAAATCTCGTGTTTACCTTGCTGAGAATTCTCTTAATGAAGATACGCTTTTCTAAGCAGCACGGACCCATATGTTTTTATTATGTAAGCTTCAATTGTTGTGATGCAACCTGTAAAAAAAAAAAAAAAAAAAAA
>CM052797.1:8791643-8833126 GCA_028533885.1 Nasua narica
GGGGGGGGGGGTCCCTCAGCCTTGGAACGTCACTGTCCTCATCTGTCACTTGGGCATGATGAGTTCCTGCCTCAGAAGCTTCTCCCGAGTGTGAGTTACCGTATGGGGAAGGCCTGGTACATAATAAGTCTCAGCCTCCTGGCTGTCACCCTTCCCCCGGGTCCCTGAAGACCCTTCCTCAGACGTTTTGCCTGGAGGGCTCTGTTGTCATGCCCCGTGGTGGAGAAACACACGGCTGGTGGCTGAAAATCTGGAGGAGATAAGAGAGTAGTGACGAAAGTTCTAGACTAGAGCCGGGACCTGCAGGCGACAGCCCGCGGGCCAGATCCGCCTTGTGGGCTGTTTTTTACATCCCGTCGTGTCAGGACACAGCTGTGTTGGTTCATGTATGGATCCCTGTTTATGGCCACGTCGGCGCAACGACAGCGGAGGTGAGTGGTTGTGACAGAGACCACAGAGCCTGCCAAAGCCTAAACCGCTTACTCTCTGGGCTCTCGCTTAAAAAGCCGACAGACCCCTGCTCTGGCATCCTGGAGTTCTGAGAGCTGTGGTCTCTCCGGGTTGGGTCTTGGCTCCATAGAGAAGGTGCTGCTTCCTGGTGAATTCCTACCTTCAGCCCTGGCTCCCGGGGACACCAGTTCCCCGTCTTTCTAGCCTTTTTACCCAGAGCCCAAGGCTGACTCCTTCTTCTGGGCAGGTTCCTCCTCCTGATCTTAGGCTGACCAGCTGTGTGCTCACAGATGTTCTCATAGCTGGGTAACATCTGGGGGTCCTGAAGCTCCCACATTGGAGGGTCCTGCCCTTGGGGTCTTGCCTCCTAGCCAGTCAGTCGAGTAAGCCTGCTTGTGTTTTGCATGGCACCTTCTAGATGACCCCCAGGGAGCTCCTTTGCACCCCCGCGGCACCCCCTATGTGGTTCTCATCTGTGGTGGAGGGGGGTGTGCGGCCTTCCCTCTGTTCATACTCCTGGCCCCGGAGCCCTAGAACCGCTAATTGTAGATATTTTGCTTCTGCCAATATGTTTGGGGTCCTGCTGTTTGACCCATATGGAACCGATTCAACTCCACGGAATGGGAAACCTCATTTCCATAAGCACTTCTGCGTTTGGATGGCAACACCACTTTCCCCAAGTCATTTTCTCTTGCATGCCGCTTTTAGTACTTGATTTATTTCCTGGTCTTTCAGATAGTTTCTATTGATCGGAGGCATTAAATTTAATTCTGAAGTGGAAGAATCTTTCCCCTTCTATTTTGTACTGTCTCCTCGCCACTTAAATCATTTATTTAACATTTTTAATTAATTTGGCGTGAAGCGATGATGGCATTTCTCCTCGTATATATTTTTAAATTTTGATACCAAGCCCTGCTCTCTTCTCCCTCTCTTTCCCTTCAGAAATTGAAGCTATTTGTATTCTGCGACACCGACCGTATTCATCAAGACCGGTTTATTGAGTGTAATTTGCCAGGTCCTCTTCTAGGATTGGGGACAGGGAACTTAGCAATATGCACAAAAATCTCCCTGCTGAGGGAGCTTTACGTGGCCGTGCGTTTCTTAAAACCTTTGCAAATGACATGGGTGCAATGGTTGAGATTCTTGAAGGAGGGAGTGCGTGTGGCTGAATGTGAAAGGTTCCCTCGTGGGGCTGGGGAGGAGGAGGACAGTGATGTGGACCGCACAGAAAAGGCAGGGTCATCAGCAGAGGGGGGAGATGTGCTGTGGGAAGAGGAGGGGTGATAACTGAGGGAAGGGCCCTGGCCGAGCAGACAGGGGAAGGAAGAGGGCCTCGTTGGATGGAGGTGGCCGTTAGATCAGGAAAGGCCTGGAATCCTAGACTCAGTCTAGTTAGTAGGCAAGAAGGGGTTGTTTTAGGGTTTTGCAAAAAGTGGTGGGACCTGTGGAAAGAAGTGTTACACGACGAGGGTAGCTCAGTGAGCCTTCAAGGAATTGGAGACCCGTAGTTGGGTCCGAGCGAGCTCGCAGCGGGAAGTTAGGGAGGAAGGCGTGCGGCTGGGCCTCGTGCCCACCCTCCGTGCGCGAGGTGGCAGGGCCACACAGAGACTGTCCTTCTGTCCCAGAGCTTTACTGAAACACACAAAACCGTGCTGAGAAAATGGGGCACAATCTAGCAGCCCAGAAACGAAACCAGCATCATGTGAGATTCTTAAGGGGGGTATGGGTTTGGGCCTTTATCAATCGGCTGCGCGACTCCTGGTCCTGGGTGGTAAGCCAGAGGGCATCGGAAGGAAGTAGCTCAGTGGGTGCTTATAGGACTGGGTTTTACCTCCCGGTCTTCTAAATACCGGCTTCCACAGCACAGAGACGAAATGACGGAACTTCTTGAAGCCTCTGGGGAATCTGTTAAGTGTTCAGAGTGACATTTTGACAGGGACACATCAAACACTCGGTTATGTTTTAAAACCAGACTCTAGTTCTGTGTCAAAGCATCCAGAATCGTCACCTTCTCGCCGCCTTCCTTACAACTCAGAGTGTGGGTTTTCATGTCCAGGGAAAGAAACCCTCATTCACCACCGTCCAGACAAAGAAAGAACGTGCGGTCACCGAAAAAGGACCCACGTTTCACCGGAAGGACCTTCTGCTTGCAGAGAGAAATGTGGCACTGCGTGGAGATTTTATCGTTTTTTTTTTTCTTACCTTCAGGAAGTAAGAATTGAGACTCTTTTCCTCAGCAGCATGTTTCATTTCTCTTGTGAGCAGTTGTGTTCTTTCTTCCTGAAATAGCTATTGTCAGTGAGGCATAATTACCACGTAAGTATAGAGGGGGAAACGTAACTCCGGAAAGTCTGCCCGGGACGTGTACCTGTGCCGTTGAATGCAGGCTTTTACCCACACGCAGTGAGCCGGGCAGCCGCGAGTCCAGAGACAATTGTGTAATTCGACAGGGCTGCTGTTGTTAGCATAAGGGTTCTACTAAAATATTTATTGCTTGTCCCTGAGCTGGTGCCCGTAATGCAGGTACATTATGCATCACCACTTACCCTGGGATGTGCTTGGTTTCTATCACTTAGTTTGTCTGACTTTTTTTTTTTTTTTTAAAGCCACCATCTGCATTTTCCACTTTGAAGTACATTAGTTCCTATGGAAACAGTGATGTCACTGGAGGGGGTGAGGGTTAGGAGCATCCAGGAGGACAGTAGGAAATCATTTTATTTAATGGGTTGAAATTTATACGACACTTGGGGAATATTATAGGTATGTTTGGGGGAATGGTGTGCTTATACAATTATAGCTAGCCTGATGTGTGTGCATGTAACAAAAGTCAGCATTTGTGTGTGTGTTTTTTTAAGTTTGCAAGCAAAAACATGCCTGAAAATTAAGACAAATCTACAAAAGGAAGAAAAAGGAAGGCCAAGGGGGCTGCCCAAGGCTCATGGCTCCAGCAGATGCATAGAGTTCCCTCTTATAGAGTTCTCTAAGTAATGGCATATTTTTCCGGATCTAAAAATACTGTTCAGGATAGGTCTTTGGCTCTCTGAGTGACCCTTGTGCTCTGGGCGGTGGTGGATTAATTGTCCTTCAAAACTGCCCTCTCTCTCTTTCTTTTTTAAACTTAATTTTGAGATAACTGTACATTCCCTTGCACATGTAAGAAATACTACAGAAGGACGCCCAGTGTCAGTGGTAACATTGTGCATAACTGTAGTACATTGCCGGGGTCAGGAAATTGGCGTGGACACAATCCCCCAGCAGACTCCCCCAGGTTTGCGGGCATTCATTTGTGTCTGTGTGTATTTTGTCTTTGTTGTTTCATCCCGTGGGTGGATTCATGTGACGGCCGCCACAGTCAAGGTACAGAAGTGGATCTTTCCTGCTTGTCCCCCCTCCCCCAGTGCGGCCCCACCCTTCCCTGTCCCCAGCCTCAGTCAGTCACTGATCTGCCTGCCGTCTGGGTCACACAGTCCTGCTAAGAATGCTATGGACGTGGAATCATTCACGCAGCCTCTGAGGTCGGCTTTTTTTTTCACTCAGAAACCCCCTAGTTGTTGCATGTATCCTAGATCCCTAGGATTGCTAGGTGATATTACCGAGTGATGTTTAATGGTGCGGATATACTAGGTTTATTTAAACCAACACTCCTTGAAAGACATTAGGTTGTACTCCTCTTTTCTTTTTTTAAAGATTTTATTTATTTATTTATTAGGAAAGAGAGAGAGTGAGAGAGAGCATGAGAAGGGAGAAGGTCAGAGTGAGACGCGGACTCCCCATGGAGCTGGGAGCCCGATGTGGGACTCGATCCCAGGACTCCGGGACCATGACCTGAGCCGAAGGCAGTCGCTCAACCAACTGAGCCACCCAGGCGCCCCGTACTCCTCTTTTCGAACAGCAAGTCCTTGGGAGAGAGATTGAAGGGGTCCTGACAGCACACCATCGGCGAGCCCTTCAAAAGAATCCAGTCTCCGTCTTGTTCTCTTTTTTTCTGGAGTTTCCCAGCAGGGCTCCTTCCAGAAGCAGGAAAATTTTCCAGATTATTTCGAAAGAAGGCAGGCCGGCAGTGGAGAGAGCCCGCTGTAGCCCAGGGGAGCCGGCTAGCGGGCTGACGTGTCTCCTTTCAAGGGTAGGCCTGGGTATTGGATATATTTAGTTTGTTCGCAAAGGGGTGCAGAAGCACTCGGTGCTCGGAGACCTGCATTGGAGCAGCGTTATTTCTCTTCCAGGAGTTGATGGAAGAAGCTACTTTCTGTTTTGGGTTAAAAGGATCTGTAACACCAGCTACTTACCCTTCTTATACCCCCCACCCCCCCCACCCCTAAACCCTTTTGGGGCAAATCAAAACCTAAACTCTTGTTCTGGGACAGATCCTGGGTTTCATTTGATTGAGTTTGATTTTGAAAAGTGTTGCCTTTTAAAAAAAAAAAAATATGCCCAGGGATTGTCTCCCCTGTCACGTGCCAATTTAAACACCAGATTCCTTCTCAGAGGGCCTGCTGGGGGGCCGCGTTTCTGGTCCGACGTTCATCTCATCGGAAGAGGCCCGAGCTGCCGGGCCCGTCGATCTGATGTCGTGCTCCCCTGCTGGGAGACCTCTCTTTACCTTGTGTCTTATGCAGCCAGCCGACTCCCCCCCTTATCCTCTGCCATTCAAGCTACTGCCCTAAAGAAAGGAAGGGGTTTTAGCATCGGGACTGGAGGGTTAGAAGCCGCTCGGAGAAACCTGGTGCGTTGGATCAGAAGCTTCTAGTACCAACCGTTGTTTGTCAGAGTGCCCGCGCAGGACTTTCTGTCTGAGCTGAGCAGCCGATGTGAGCCCCCGTGGAGGAAAAGCAGCGTGTCGAGGTGGCCTACGTGGGAAACAGCTTGGGCCTCTGGCTCAAGCTTCAGGAGACGGTTTTCTTAGCATAAAGCCATGTGATTTCTTTGGCAACCTCATCATCGTTTTCTAGCACTAATGTGGGGCGTCATGCTTGCGTAGGGCCACCCTGTGGCCTCCCCATCGGCACCTTCCCCGCCTCTCCCTGGCTGGGTGAGTGGCCCTTCTCTTGGGGGGCCTCCTTTGTACTTGTCCCAATTCTGACACCAGACCCTTGAAGTCACTGCCATGAAGGGCGGTTGCACTTGGCTGGGCGCCTTGGTTCTAAAGCAGCCTGGGGCTCCAGCTTGTGTGGGCTGCCATCTAACCCAAGGACGGTCCTCCATCGCCTGCGAGGTGGGTGGTGCCTTCAGGGGTCATGCCGTAGGAGAATCGCTTAGCCCGAAATCGGGCTTAGCATCGCAGAGGTACGCGTCCAGGAAGATGGCACGCGGGGACGGACGCTCGGGGACGGGGTGGGAAGGGGTTCACCCCTCCTTTCTCCAGCACACTTTCAGGGCGTGCCTTTACTGAGCGGACCTGGGGAGAAACCGCGCACTCTTCTGAAGTAACGCATTGTGGAAGGTGTGCATTGCTCGTCTCTGTGCACGGCGCCCACTCCAGGCTTGAGGCCACGGAGTGTTTGGTTAGGCAGCTGCCGGAGGAACGAACGGTCAAGCCGAGAGACGTGAACTTCACTAATATGGAACGGATGGGGCCACTCCCACCCTCCTCTCCCCTGGCCCCCCCGTACCCGGACTTTTCAGCCCTCCTCTGATTTGACCAAACATACGCACAACGTGTAACTCCGTCGAAGCTAGTAAATCATGACCTAGAAAGAAGTGGAATTTTCCTTGCGATGAGGCATCACCTGGAATCCCGGCGAGCTGTGGTATCACCTGGTTCTTTAACGAGTTGGGTGGGCTGCGCTCCTAGCGCCTGGTGTGTAAGGCAGCACAGCACACAGGCCGCGAGCCGCAGCGTGGCCCGGGCCGGCGCCGTCTTGTGAACGCGGGTGGGTGGCGGGGACCTGGGAGCCAGCCAGGCGCCCCAGCTGTTTGGGTTCCGGGTCTGTCAGTGCATCTTCATCTTCAGGTTGCCAAATTGCTTGGAGGCTGGTGGGTAATAAAATGACTCCCTCTTCCTCCCCCCTGCCCCCCCCCCCCCACCTGTTTTGGTGGTAGTGGTGGTGGTGGTGTTAGCAGCAGGCAGCAATGGCCTGGGGTTCCCTTCCACCAGGGGCCTGGGAGGCTTGCTTGGTGAAATTTGCTGGTCCTGGAAGTGAATAGAGAAGCTTGGTCCTGAGACTCTAGCCGGTTTCTTCCCTCTTTCCGGTTTGCCCTTTCTCTCCCTCCGCTGAGGCATCAGAAGGAAGTTCAGAAACTCTAGGGTTCTCCGTGGGAGGGGCACCTGTTGGGGATCACAGCATCCCTTCTCTGCCTGGTCCTCTTGCTCGGATGCCGGGGCTGCTGGATGATGGGCTGCCTTGCTTTGGCGTGCCGGGGCGTTTAGAAACTGCCACGTTGGGGGCACCTGGGTGGCTCCGTGGGTTGAGCATCTGACGTTTGATTTCAGCTCAGGTTGTGATCTCAGTGTTGTGGGATCGAGCCCTGCTTTGGGCTCCACACTCAGCATGGAGTCTGCTTGAGATCCTCTCCCTCTGCCTTTCCCCCGGGCTCATGCTCTCTCTGTCTAAATAAATCAGTACAATCTTAACAACAACAACAACAACAAAAGGAACCACCATACCTTCCATATCCTATCCCCTTGCATTTCCTTTCATATAGCAGTAGGTTCTGTGGGGATTTCCCCTCTCAGTTATTTGTACTTATCTTATGCCGTTATATACCCTTACAAGTTGTCATTGATTATAAATTCCAAGTTGCGATTTCTCCTAATAATTACTCTGGTGATCTTTTCACGCACTATTCACACTCTCGGAATTATTGCATGTGTTCTACTGGCTTGTTTGTAGAAATTTTGGTTCCAGCTCTTTTTTAAGCAGAGTCCTATTGGTAATATCCCTGAGAACAGCGTCCCGACACACTACTTCTACTTAGCTCTATATGCTGTGCCAGGGGCCGGCTTAGATGCTATTCATGTATCATCCGCTGAACCCTCCCGCTGATACATGCCCAGAAGTGTTGCATTAATAAAGTCGCATCCCATAAAGTCGCATTAATGATCAAAATCGCCACAACGAATGATAAAAATAGTGATACTACCTAACGCCGTCCTAAGCTTTTTACATGTATTAATCTGTTTAACTTAATCTTAAAACCTTGTGCAATCAGTATGCCTATTGCCTTTATTTTATAGATGGAGATTCTGAGTTTTTTTTTAAGGCTTTTATTTATTTATTTGGCAGAGAGAGAGAGAAAGCACAAGCAGGGAGAGCCGTAGGCAGAGGGAGAGGGAGAAGCAGGCTCCCCGCTGAGCAGGGAGCCCAAGGTGGGGCTCGATCCCAGGACCCTGGGGTGAGCTGAAAGCAGAGGCTTAACCGACTGGGCCACCCAAGTGCTCCAGATTCAGAGTTCTTGAAGGGTCGGGAAATGTTCTCAGTGTCATACAGCTTGAACCGCAGTGCTGGGCACTGAAAGCGTGGGTTCCCACTCCAGACCTTTTTTTTTTTTTTTGAAGAATAAAAAGTTGTTTTAAAATAAAGAGACCATTATTAATTTTTTTAAAAAAGATTTATTTATTTGAGAGTGTGAGAGTGTGAGAGCGTGAGTGGGGGAAGGGGCAGAGGGAGACTCAAGCAGACTCCTTGGTGAGCACAGGCCTCAACGCGGGGTTAGATCCCGGGACCCTGAGAACATGACCTGAGCCGAGATCGGGAGTCGGACGCTCAACCGACTGAGCCACCCAGGCGCCCCTGTTAATTTCTTCAACAGAGATTATGTGAATCACTAAAATCAGAAATTATTATGAAATGTCTATTTTCTAGTATTACATGGGGTTTAAGTGATTTCCACAATTTGCCTCTTTCTAGAAATCTTCGATAGTTAGATTTGGGTTCTAATTTTGATGTTTCCTTTTTTAAGTCATTATCGTGATTTGTTCAGATGTAGCACTTTCTGAATACCCACTTTGTGCCGGCCTTGTACTGAGTGTTTCCCACATATCGTCTCATTTAACTCTTAAAAATAGCAAAATTCTTTGAGAGCTGAGGAAACACCTCCACCGAGGTTAGCTCATCAGAACCTCTCCACATTGCTTGGGTTCAGCAGTGGGGGCCCTCCTGGCACGTTCACCTGGGTTCCGGGAGCATAAAGTCTGGTATCTTTCTCCAGCGCATTAGGAAAGCTTTCTGGGAAAAGGTGCCGTTATATGGATTGTCTGATTCTTGCTCATTTAGTAGGAAAAAGCCTACCCATCGCATGTGGGGGCCCAGGAAGAAATCCGGTGGAGGAGGGCACAGGGCTACCTTCCCAGAGCTCACTCCCGAGGGCAGGAGGCCCGTGCTGGCTTCTCCTTGAATGAGCTCCGAGGGCACGAGCTTCTCAAGGGAAGACACAGGACATCAGAGGCTGGAGTGCCCTTTTCAAAGCTGTCCTGGCTTTTCCGTCTCCGGTCGAAGCTGGTCAGACTCCCCTTTCCTTTAGGAGCCAAACACCAGAGTGTCTGAAATCTTATATGTTCCAGGAAGGTGGAACCTTTCTCTGCTGGGCAGCTGGGTCAGAAACGCCCAGGGTCTTCTCGTAATGCGGAGAGTGGGGCCTTGTTTGGGTTTAGCTTTTGTAAGATATCAACCCTTAAACTGCTAGGATGGCCCTTGGCTATGTGCACCCATCTCCGTCCTTGATTCCATTCACAATGGGCAGTTTGCGGTAGATCCCGACCAGGCGCAGCCCTGTGCTGTCTGAATGGATGCTCAACCTCCCCTTTTTATTTTGCTGCTGATGTTTGGGGAGGTAGAGAAAGGCTTCTCTGGGCAGAGGACACTTGAGTTGATTTGAAGGAAGTAGAGGATCAAATGACAGCAATAGTGTTTCAGACAGAGGGATTAAGAAGTGCAAATGGCCTGCGGTTGAGGCATGCGTGCTGTGATCGGGGAATAGAAAGGCTAGTGAGTCCCTAGCGGGGAACGACAGGGGGGGAAGTGGTAAGAGATGAGAGCAGAGTGGTAGCTGGAAGACCAGATCTTGCCGGTCCAATCCCTGTGACCCATCAAAAGGCTGAATTGATCCCTGTTAAGGATTCTTTCAGGCTGGCAAGGATGATCAGTCCATTTCTCCAGTGCCCCTACTAGCCTCTGCATGTTTGCCTTTCCTCCAGTGTGTCCTTGCTTCCTTGGTCTCTGTTCAGTGTGCAGTGGGAAAGTTTGCCCTACAGTATTAGTATATTGCATAAAAATCCATATCGGAAGCTAGAGGATTGTGTCTTTTTTCATGAGCTAATTCTTATTAACTGAAAAATGACATCAGAGCCCATCTCTTATGCTTCTCTTTTAATTAAGACCCCCCCTTAATTAAGACTACAAACATGTAGTCCTACCATTAGATGAGATCCCTACAAGCCCCTGGCTTCCTCACATGTGGGGCGAGGGTCTGAAGAGTCCCTCTCTGGGGTCCCTGTGTGAGTATGAACGTGGACACAAGTGGTTTCCCTCTTTATGCCTTGCCCTTCTGATGAGAGACGGTATTTCCCACATCCGTGTTGGTGCAGCGTGACCCTGTCTCTGCATTTCCTGACTGCTGAGTCTGGAGGCATTCGGCGTCCTTACCTTCGTGGCTTTGTTCTTAGGGGCTCACACCGACTCCATCAGTCTGAGCAGTCTGGCTGAGCTCCAGATGAGCGCTGAGGGTGTGAGATGCTGGCCCTTTGTGGATTTCCTGTGAAGTTGGGAAAATGAGGGCTAATGGGCATTTAATGGGTCCCCAAAGATGGCAGGTGTGGACAAGGGCCTACCTCTTCCATTTCTAATGCTGCCATCGATGTATTCTTGTTCAGCACTCGAAGCCCAGAGGTGAGAGAATTCTGCTTACCATAGCCGGCAGTGCAGTGGACCCGGGGGAGGGAGGGAGGGAGGGAGGGAGGGAGGGAGGGAGGCGTGCAGTTTCCTTTTCTTCTCCGTGTGCGTCTGTGTGGTCGCCAAGACTCTCTTTCCCGGTGGAACCCTTGCCGGCCTTTATGGCCCTCCGTGGGACACGCGTGCACGCGGGGTGTCGTTCTCAGTGTCAGGCGCCTACTTTCTCAGCGCAGGGTCCCGCATGGGCTTAGACATGCCTTCGGATTCAGTTCACGTAGAACGTGCTCACGCACGGCTGATATTTTGGCTTTATTCTTCAATACGTTCCTGTTCTCATTTAGGATATTGTCATCCCCTCTCGCTTCCCTCTGCTGTTCCCCTCTGAGTGCAGGGACCCTCGAGCCACGTCCTGAGTTCGGCTGTGCAAGCACGGCTGCCCACCCAGGGCCCCCAGTGGCCGCCCTGCAGGTTTTCACTCAGGGTCCTTTGGCCTGCTGCCCGCACCCCACCCCGTCGAGGGACACCGGATTCCCGCGGCAGCAGGTGCCCACAGAGCTCAGCCTCGTGTTGGCATCTTCGAAGGGCCGGGCGGCCTTGGCCCCCCTGGAGCCCAGCTGGTCCCGGGGTTACTGGGCTGCCCTGCAGAAGTGGTTTGCCACTTGGTACTAATAGATCTCAAGCCTAGGAAATTCTTTCTTTCTTTCTTTCTTTCTTTCTTTCTTTCTTTCTTTCTTTCTTCCTTCCTTCCTTCCTTCCTTCCTTCCTTCCTTCCTTCCTTCCTTCCTTTTTATAATTGTATTTATTTATTTGAGACAGAGTGAGCGAGAAAGAGAGCAGAAGCAGGGGCAGCAGCAGGGGGAGGGGAAGCAGGCTCCCCACTCAGCAGGGAGTCCAATGTGGGGCTCGATCCCAGCACCCTGAGATCGTGACCTGAGCACGCAGGCAGTCGCTTAACCGACTGAGCCGCCCAGGCGCCCCTCAATCCTAGGAACTTCTGAAGATCAGCTGCTCTCATGCTGTCTTCTGACCATCTTTGTGATGGAGGATGTTGGAGGCGGCTGTGCGATTTAATGAATCCGGGCCAGATGCGCAGTTAGGAGTCTAAATTCTCATTCTGCCGTGCTAGCTAGCTGTGCGCCCTGGACAAGTTACCAGAGCTCTCCGAACCTCTCCTCCTGTATCTAAGTTGAAGTTAATAATACCTGTGCTGCTTGGTTTGTGCCAGGCTTTATTGAGATAATGCTTGTGGAGAGTACCCCGTCTGGGTCTCGGCACAGTGTCTGAGCTCCAGTGGCTGATTCACTTCCTTCCTTTTCTCAGCTAGGATCCCAGGCAGGAGAAGAAAAGGCCAAGTCGACTGCAAGACGCGCCTTGCTCTCTGCAGTGATCTGTGCTTGGCAGATTTCAGATACTTACAGACAAAAGTAAAAGAGTTTTAATTACGCCCTTGTCTGTGGTTTGGTTTGGTTGTGATATTTTCCGAGACTGCGGCAGCCGCCTCACTGCTGCTAAATAAATGCAGGGCTGGCCGGGAGTGAGCGCGGGCCATCGGTATTTGGTCAGGGCACTCCCAAGTCCCCTGCCTCGCAGGTGAAGTTGGCGGCATCATCCGGATGCCATGTGGCCCCGGGGCCCGGTTTGCTGAGCCCCTGGGGGCTGCTGGCCCTCTCATTACATCTTCAGGGACTGTGCCTCTGGACCTTACAGAAGCTCTTGGTGTTGCACTTTGCTTTTCATTCACTTCATTTCTGTTGTGTAGTCACTCCCGGTTGTGCACCTGACCTCGGCACAGCTGGGATTGGCGTTAGTGTGTCCCTGGGTTCACACTGCCTGCATTCCAGCCCGCCTCTCACCGGATGGCCTTGGGCATCGGGAACCTCAGTTTCCATGTCTGCAACATGGAGAAGCCCGTTCCTCTTAGGACTGCATGAGGATGAAGAGGATTAATGCAGAAAGGTGGTTAGCACAGAGCCTCTCCTCGCATTTGTGGGTGAGCATGGCTGTGGGTGCTGGGAAGGACTTGTGCTTAAAGTTCAAGGCTCCGTGCCTTGTCGCACACGGTGCTGGCTTCTTCTGTGAACTTACCAGCCCAGAAACTCCGTGAGGTAGGCTCATTGCAAGTGTGATTGCTATTCACTTGGTGTCACGTACAGCATAGTTATGTACACCTGGGATCCGCTCAGACTTCTCTGTAGAACAATATGACGAGCCTTGCTTTCTACACGTTCTCTTCGTCTCTTAGCCGGGGCAAATCAGCATGGAGTTAAGGCAAATGTAGGATATTGGAATTGTGTTTCCTTCCTTTATAGGTTGAATGATTTCATTCAGAATTGTTATTACTTTATGGCATCTGGTTCATAAATACCTTTTTCCCCTCAGCTATTTTCCGTTACGTTTAAAAGTAGGTGACTTTAAGGGGAGGTGGTCTACAGTTTCCTGGTTTTTTGCTGTCTAGGAAACACTGTGCCATCAATTTTTTGCCAGAACGAACTACAAACCCAGACCGAATATCTTTCCTTTTGTTTACATGCCCCATCCTCTGCTTATATTTGTGTTTTATTCATTTATGACTGTGTGTATATAAGTGTGTATATATCTATGTGTCTGCATGCGTGTAAATATATATATATTTTATAAGTACGTACACATTTAACATGTGGAATATAGAAGGACTGAGATTATGTTTTGCTCCCTCTGTATGTCAGTAATCATTTTCCCCCAGTATTTTATTATGAAGTATTTTATTTTATTTATTATTATTATTATTTTAAAGATTTTATTTATTTATTTGATAGAGATCACGAGTAGTAGGCAGAGAGAGAGGGGAAGCAGGCTCCCTGCTGAGCAGAGAGCCTGATGCGGGCCTCGATCCCAGGACCCTGAGATCATGACCTGAGCCAAAAGCAGAGGCTTTAACCCACGGAGCCACCCAGGCGCCCCTCAACACCTACTTATGACTAGGCTGGAAGCCTAACCAGCAAGCACAGGGCCCTCCCAGTGACCTCTCCCCGGGCTGTGTCCCTCTTGGTGTGGCCTTAACAGTTCTGATTCTCACTGTGCATTTTGAAACAAGTGTGTCCAAGATGTTCTATCTACCTTTTGGCTTTTACACACATAGAGACTTAACAAGACTCCCCAGAAAATACGGTCTGCTCCCCATCCCTTAGCACCAGCCAGATAAAGGCTCTGTAGACACCGACTCCTGATTCAGCCTCAGGTTTCCTCTTTGGTTATTTTCCAGCATTCTCTTGTCTGGGCAGCCTTCCCTGCCCCTCCAGCTAGCCATCAGGCTGACCTTCGAGGAGAGGCCGTTCACGGCGGTCCTGACTCTCTGGTGCCCCAGTTCTGCCCTGGATGGAATGTTGAGAAGGAATGTAGGAATGAAGGCCTTCGTGGGAGTAAACGTCCCATTCGTCTTAAATAATGTCTTTCTCCATTATGTTTATAATAATCTTGCAACAATTTCCATTTAACATGTGCATTCTGTCAAAAAATAATTTGGAAAAAGTGAGAAACGTGCCACTCATATAATTATAGAGGGAAGCTGAGTCAAAGATTTCATTTAAATCATTAATGTAGGAACCAGTAAGTTGGTAAAGCTGAGTCAAAGAGCATTTGAGGAACTGGGTATTTACAGGCATTTTGAAGAAAAACGATGGAAGAGGATAATTAGGTAAGTGTGGGGGAAATAATGGGGTACCGTTCAGATCAACCTCGAGGCACCCCAGCTTCTGGAGGTGTGGCCAGCAGAAAGCTCTGTAGGGGAGGAAAAAAATTTTTTTTGCCACCCTTCTTGTTTCTTTTGGCTGGTCTGTTAGTTGATATAAGACAGATTGGAGGAAAGCAAATTTAATTTCATATGTACTGGAGTCCCAGAGAGATCTGAGAGGCTCTAAGATGGGCAGTTGAAGCTTATATGCCATCCTGAGCTGAGGAGGGCTGAGGGTCTAGGGCTTCAAAGGGAAAGAAGACAATTTACAGGAGGTCGGGAAGAGCAAATGTTCGGTAAACAAATGTTCGTTGTGCCTCGCGGAGATAACGGGATACAGACAGGAATTGAACTGGTGGGCCCTAGCACCCCCTTACCCCCCCAGCCCTATAGTTTGTGTTGTTCTCTCTTCCTGGACTAGGACCTCTGTCTAAATTCTTAGAGGCAGTTAAGGGGAAGGTTAAAAGCTCTTCCTGAGTCTTTTGGACCTTGATTATTTTCAGCTTAAATAATCCATGTGACGAAGTGGTACATTTTGGGGAAGTTGGGGGGACTTGCTCGGAATCCTGTTAGCCCTTAGCTGTCAGCTCCCTTCAGGAGTTTCCTGGGCTGATGAGAGTCTCCCGGCCTGAAGATACGCTCCCTCTCAGGACAGCCTGTGCGCAGTGCCTTATCCACGAGCGGGGATAAAGCACGGACGTCTCACCCTCTGCTTGCTTCTCTCAAGGTCATCCGATGATCAGAACTGCCCATAGAGTCAGCCAAGGCCTGTCACAACTGTGTCCCAGCTTACCTTCTTTCTCTGCTTGGTCCTGCTTCCTTCCCTCCCTTCTTTGGGGCTTGATCCCTAGAACATTCCTTCATAAGCTTGTGGCTCCAGAGTGACCATTTCAGAGTCTTTCTCCTGAGAAAACCAGTCTATCACAGCAAGATACAGAATTAATGAGCATCCTACAGGGCAGTGTTCCTATAGAGTTTGGGGTTATCTTTTCTATGGCACAGAAATCTACAAGTTAGTACGTGGCTTCACAGTGTCCAAGCCATTAGTCTATAGAAAATAACCAATCAAATCCGAGCGTACTACTCTAGGTCTGGGCCTGGCTGATCCGCATAGAGCCAGATAGTCGAGATATATATATATATTTTAAAGATTTCATCCATTCATTTGACACAGAGAGAGATCACAAGCAGGCGGAGAGGCAGGCAGAGAAAGAGGAGGAAGCAGGCTCCCTGCTGAGCAGAGAGCCCAATGTGGGGCTCAATCCCAGGACCCCGAGACCATGACCCGAGCCGAAGGCAGAGGCCTTAAACCACTGAGCCATCCAGGCGCCCCATAGTCGATATTTTAAGCTCTCCAGGCCACACCTCTCTGTTGGAGCAGGTAGGTAGTGTTGGCGGCCTGGCTGTGTTCGCAGTGCAGGTGGAGGAGGGTGGGATTGGGTTACAGGGTCGTAGTGTGCTGACCCGTGCCCTAGATAGTTATCTGTGTAAGTCTGTTAAACAGCGTCCTAGAATGACGTCGGAAGGACAAGCTGCCTGCCCTCTTTGCCCCTTCGATTCTTGGAGGATTTAATTTCTAAATCTTGCAACCGCCCACAAGGGGCTTGTATTACCATTTCAAAAGTGAGGTAACTGGATCAATGAGGGTTCTCTGTGGTCTTACTACTTAAGTAGATGATGGCTCCTGGAAGGGAGCCAGGTGGCTCTCGCTCTCCCGCTTGCTATGGCCCCCTCCATCTGCCTACCTCACTGAGTCATGGCAAGCATGGGGATAGAGGTTTGAGGCACAGTTTGGAGAAAAGCGCCCAGGGAACAGGTGACTGCGGATTCACAGAGCCCGGAGGTATTCGAAGGGGCCCTGCCCAGCACAGTAGCCCCTCTGCCACGTGTCCTGAAATTGCCGGGGTATAGGTGGGTGTACCTGGGAGCAGGGCAGTGCGCATGCACATAGCTCTTACCCATTCAGGTCTTAGAGGGATTTTCCAGCCTGGACCTCGTTTCCTGGGCTGCATTCCTCTGATGGAAGTAGGAAGTCAGAATAGCCTACACCTACACCACAGCGGCGGAGCTCTTCCCCCGGCCGTGCCAGATGTCGGCCGTGCCACTGCGCAAGCCCCTCGTCGGCCCGAGACTCCGTGGTCACCCTAAAGACCGTAGGAGGAACTCTCCAGTCTCTTTGCGCTCTGCCTTTGGAAAGGGTCCTTTGACAGGGACTGGATTCAAATTCTGACTCCTCACCTCACCAGCGGCGTGATCACGGGCAAGTTTCTTAAATCCCTTTTGTCTCGGTTTCCTCATGTGTACAGTGAGGATTGCAGTAGTGACTTTAATATGGCTAACGGGAAAATGAAGTTACCTTGCGAATGTAGAGCTTGTAGGACCATACCTGGGAATACAGAGTAAGCACAGGGGAGTATTTTCTGCTATTTCTGTTATTGTTGTTGTTATTGTTACTATTACCATTATCTTCAGCACTTAGTATGGTGTCCGGCTAATAACAGGTGCTCAGTAAGTGTAGTTCAAGGCCTAAATGAGTCACATAATAAATCAGATTCAGATGACGTTCTAGAACAGTGCTCTCTAATAGAACTCTCTGTGATGATGGAAATGTGCCGTGTTGGTGCTGATCACTAGGGAGGTACAGGGGAGGAAAAATAAATTCGCCTCATTCCTTCTGGTTCTTGACAGAGACATCCCCTGTAGCAGAAGAGAGCTTACCAGGAGAAAAACAAATTTAATTTTGTATTAATGGGGCCCTAAAGAGAGCAGACCCAAAGAAGTGACCCAAGCAGACAGCTTTTATACCTTTTTGACAAGGAAACAATAAATTTCTGAAGAATTGACAGGACAAAGAAGTTTGAGCTTGGGTGGTAAGTTCACAAGGAAGTAACAAAGTTTGTTTACGTAGTTTTCTGGGCTCCAGATTCCCTATCTCTGGTGATAAGGATTTCTCCTTTCCTTCTGGTGCAAGGAAGGTACCTTTCACAGGGGAGATTTATTTCCTGTTTTTAGGGAGACAAAGGGTGGCCCTAGTGTCCTTATATCCAGCTGTTTCTTATGAAACTTTAAGTGCCAGAGTGACATATTTTGGGATGGCCTGCCCTGAACCCCCATCAATTGCCCATGGCTGCACATGGGCTAAGGAGGACTTGACATGTGGGTAGTGCAATCAGGGAACTGTGTTTTAAGTTTTATGCAATCTCAATTTAATCTTATAGCAACCTGTGGCTAGGCTACCATGTTGGACAGCCTAGTTCTCTGAACACTAGTGTTCAGAGTTTGTGATTAGGTTGGTCTGGTGTCAGCATTTTTGCAAACATTCATAGGTGATTAATATGCAACCAGAATTGAGAACCACAGAACTGGAACTTTTAGGTCAGCACTTGCTCATCCACCCATCCATCCACCCACCTACCTATCCATCCATCTATCCATCCACCCATCCATGCATCCACGCATCCATCTATCCATCCACCCATCCATGCATCCATCCATCCACCCACCCACCCACCCATCCATCCATGCATCCACGCATCCATCCATCCATCCGCCCACTCACCCATGCCTCCATGCACCCATCCATCCATGCATCCATCCATCAATCCATGCATCCATGCACCGATCCATCCATGCATTCATCCATCCATCCATGCATCCATGCACCTATCCATCTTCCCATCCATCCATTCATTGAGTAAATATTAAGTTCCTGCTGTATGCCAGTTCCTCTTCTTGGCACTAGCAGTCAAAAGAGAGAGAGATCTTGGTTCTCAAAGAACTTGCTTGCTATTGAGGTAACAGATAATGTGAAAGCATATAGTAAGTAATGGGGACAAAAGGGCATGACATGGTGGTTAGGTTGGAAGGGATGGTGGTGCTCGTTTCAGGAAAGCCTCCCTCAGGAAGGGACACCTGAGCTGGAACCTATTGGTGGAGAAACAGTTGGGATGTTGGTTGGTCATGTTGTCATGATCTGGGATAAGAGTGTTCCCGGCAGAGGGAGCAGCCAGTGGTCTTGAAGCTGGGACTGCACTTGCCTTGCTTACAAAACAGGAAGAAGGCTGTGTGGCTGGGACGAGTATGGAGGACTGTGGCGGGAGATGATCTTAGAGAGGAGGGCGGGTGGGATTTTTCAGGACTTTGTGGGTGGGGCTCTGGAGTTGAGGATTTGTATTCTGAGTGCCATGGGGAGCTGTCGGGAGATACTGAGCAATGTCCCCTCTATTGCCTGCGATTCTAATTGCCACGCAGGTAGCGCCTGGGTGGGGGGGGGGAGGGGATGGCGGTGGCTGGGGCACAGATGGTACAGTGGAGACAAGAGTGGGCAAGCGGGGCTGTACCGAGGAAGAACTGACAGAACTTACTGATGGGAGGTTCGGATATGTGAAGGTCACAGGGAGAGTGTTTATATACCCTCCTTCCCAAATATATGTACACAGTGAGACTGGATATTTGGAGTTTCCACTGACTGAATAAGCTTCTCTTCCTTCCATCTGACTTCAGGAGACGGGTTGGAAGCTCTGCGAAGCTGTGCAGTGTAGGGTAGGGCATTACAAAGCGTGTGGTCTGGGCCACTGTTTCTCCGCCAGCAAGGGGCAGATCACCCAAGGATATTGCAAAAATGCCAAATCTGAGAATCTGACTCCCGTAGGTCTGGGGTCTGAGATTTTGCATTTCCAAAAGACTCTTTGATGATGTCCACGCTACCTGGGTTTGAGCCTCACTTCGCCTCTTAAGGGGTTACTCACCCCCCTGTTAAATGTTCCTCCTACACAGCGGCACAAAACAGTGGCCCTCCAGACCCTGTGTGTCTTAGGAGCGGCTTGTAGCGAGCCCGGAAGCTCTCTCAAGGCTGAGCCCATTCTTCCACGCAGACATCTTGGACTTGTGGCTCTAAAGTCCTCTCCAGAGACTCAAGGGATTTTCTTGGTGGACACAGAAGACCCTGTTCCTTTGTCCTTTTGGGAGCAGAGTTCTGTAGTGATTATTTCCCAGCCCGTAGCTGTGTGTACTCATCTCTTCAGGTCTAATCTCTAGAACTAGGTTTGAGGGGAGGTATTTTACATGAAAAAGGAGCCTTTAAAGCAGAATGACCTGGGGGCTAGAAGGCACGTGACTGCCTGATTGAAGCAACCCTGTGTGATTACCGCTATGCATTTCCTTGGTGGCCGGGTGGGAGAAATGAGATGTATTACCAGGGATGTTAACAGAGGGATGATCCGTTTTGGCAGACAGCAAGTTCAACTCCGAAGCGGTGCCTGTAGCTCTGCATCCGTTTCTTGATGAAATGGGAAAGGAAGCGTCAAGAAGTTTCATATAATGCATTTCCCAGCGGAGCATTACCGTAAGTGAAAAACTATTACCAGGCTGTCAGAGTTCAGGCTGTTTTGAAAGGAGTGTGCCCCCTTCTAGAAGGGGCTAGCTGAACCATATTGATCTCCCCGGGGCCAGCCCAGAGTGCTTTATTGAGGCCGGATTCCATAAGGAAGCATTTTGTAAATGAAACTAACATTTGATTACTGGGAGAAAATTACTGTGACTTGTTATTGGGTTTTCCAGCCGATACCATTGATTCTCAGTGCCGCTAGTGGTTCTTAATAATCGGTCCCATTTCATACCAGACGAGATACTGAAGCTCTTTCCTTGACTCCTGGTCTCAACATTTAGGATTAACGTACCAAGCTCACGTTCCAGCTTCCTTCTGTCTAATCTTTTGAGCTCCCAAGGGGTGTGGCATTTATCATTACAGGTTATTAAATTATCATGTGGTCGTTTGCATTTTTATTATGTTCTTCTCTTGTAATAAAAGCAAACCTTCCCTTTAGAGCCCACGTAGATTTAACTCAGCAGATCGGGGGACATCGAACTGTCTTGACCCACTTCTGCCAAGATGACCCGAACCCCGTCTTGTTTCTGAGTGGGAAGCTGTTCAGTAAAGTCTGTTAAAACTCACTTGGTTTGTGGTTTGATTCCTCCATAGAAGCCTGATTCCTCCAATTCTTTTCTTTCTTTTTTCTTTTTTTTAAGATTTTATTTATTTATTTGACAGAGAGAGAGATGACAAGTAGGCAGAGAGGCAGGCAGAGAGAGAGGAGGGAAGCAGGCTCTCTGCTGAGCAGAGAACCCGATGTGGGACTCGATCCCAGGACCCTGAGATCATGACCTGGGCCGAAGGCAGAGGCTTTAACCCACTGAGCCACCCAGGCGCCCCTGATTCCTCCAATTCTTGATGTTTGTTTTATTCATTTGTTTCTCCTCTCTTAAGGGAATTACAGCTAACTCCAGGGATAGGGGATAAAAAGGAGGAAACAGGCATGGTCTAAGACAGCCCTTAATGAAATGGTCTTTAGTTCATAGTATGGTCCTAGCATTAAAGCAGGGGCTTTTTAGAGAAATACTCCCAGCATAAGCATATGCCCCTTTGTACTCCATACTCTGTAAGCCAGCACATGATTTCCTGGATGAGGATTCAGAGTGAGGGCTGAGATCGCAAAGCTGAAAAAACTTTCTCTGCCAATCAGATGAAAGTCACGTCTGTGGTGTGGCCGCAGTTGCTTCTCGGATGTGGGACTCCAGGCAGAAATGGCGCACAGAGGTTCATAGACTTTCCTGTGTGAATAAGGGTAAGCCTTACGTAAGATGTTTCTCACCAGGACGTGCCGTGTCTTGTAAGAGAATGATAAGAACTGCACTCAGAAAATGTGTCTATGATGCCAGCCAGGATTCTGCCAAGAGGTGTCACGGGCTTAGGAGCCAGACAGTCCTAGGTTGGAATCTGTCCCTGCCACCTTCTGGCTGTGTGATCTTAGGAAAGATACAAAGCTGTTCTGATCTTGAGTCTTCAGAAAATAGAATAATGCCTTCTTGGCAGCTGGAAAGCTACGAGAAATTAACAAATGACGGGTGGTAAGTTCTACCACACAGTTTGCTGTTGTCTCTACAGATTGTTGTCTTTAAGACAGAACAAAACAGGGGCACGTGGGTGGCTCAGTGGGTTAAGTGCCTGACTCCTGGTTTAGGCTCAGGGTGGTGAGATCGAGTCCCACCTTGGGCTCCACACTCAGCATCGAGTCTGCGTGTGACTGTCTCTCTCTCTCTCCCTCTCTGCCCTTCCTTCTACCTGCTCACTCTCTCCCTCAAGATAAATAAATAAAATCTTTTTTTTTAAGATTTTATTTATTTGACAGAGAGAGAGAGATCAGAAGTTGGCAGAGAGGCAGACGGAGAGAGAGGGGGAAGCAGGCTCCCTGCTGAGCAGAGAGCCCGATGCGGGACTCGATCCCAGGACCCGGAGATCATGACCCAAGCCTAAGGCAGAGGCTTTAACCCACTGAGCCACCCAGGCGCCCCTAAATAAATAAAATCTTTAAGAAAAAGACAAAACAAAACAATTAAGTTGGATCTTACAACTAGTCTATTATGGAAGAACTTCATGTTTTCACATTCTTTGGATCAAAATAAGCCAACAAGCTTCTCCTAATTTCTGACCACTTCCCCCTGGCTCTTTAGAATGGCCCAGAACGCACTGTGGCAGGTGTCTCTGCTGATGCAAATGCTGGGAATATCGCCGTGATAAAGCTGTCTTCCTGGACACCGGTGGCCGAGCGGATGGGGCTGCTCCCGTGTGCCAGGCTGAGTCTGCCTCGCAGCCCGGCAGTAGTGTGCCAAGGACAGTGTTGGAACTGGGTGTCCAAGGCCAGCCATGGCAAGACCATCTTCTCTCTTTTGTGCCCTGTCGAGGCATCTTGCCGCGGGTGCCATGTCTGTGTGAGGAGGTATGTGGGAGCCGTAACTCGGGGGGCAAGGCCAGGTGAAGGTGAGTGAGAGAGGGAGTCCTTGCTGTAAGACACGTAGCGTTTTCTGAGCGGAAATTGAAGGAGATGCAGAAAGCGCATGCTCCTGGTCTGTTTCTGGTGTTCTTGGCTCGCGTGAAGGTGTCTCTTTCAACACAGCTTATTTTCTAAGCATGAAGTCAAAGGGAGATAATGTGACCCAGTTAATATGATAGGGCTTTGGCATTCCCAGGAGATGCAACCGTTGCTATCCATCACACACGGGGCTGGCTCCCAGCTCAAGAACAGAGCCAGGAGGATGCCTGCTTTGCCAGGCCACATAATAACACTGCTCTCCGCGCTCTGGTCCCAGGTCGGGCAGTAGCACTGCCTGACGGAGGGGAAGAATCCACTGCCCCGGTTTATTCAGATGCCTCTGTTAGACAAGCTGGAGACCGCAGTTCTTCCAGAGGGTGCATTTTCTTTTACATTTGATCATATTTCTTTTTTTTTTTTTAATTCTTCACATTGTTTACTTTTTTTTTATTGTGTTATGTTAGTTACCATACAGTACATCATTAGTGTTTGACGTAGTATTCCAAGACTCATTGTTGGCGTGTAACACCCAGTGCTCCATGCAATATGTGCCCTCCTTAATAGCCATCACTGGGCCAACCCAGCCTCCCACACCCCTCCCCTCTAAAACCCTCAGTTTGTTTCCCAGAGTCCTTAGTCTCTCATGGTTCATCTCCCACTCTGATTTCCCCCAATTCACTTTTCCTTTCCTTCTCCTAATGTCCTCCATGTTATTCCTTATGTTCCACGAGTTAAGTGAAGCCCTATGATAATTGACATTCTCTGCTTGACTTATTTCACTCAGCATCATCTCCTCCAGTCCCTCCGTGTTGATGCAAAAGTTGGGTAGTCATCCTTTCTGATGGCTGAGTAACATTCCATTGTATATATGGACCACATCTTTATCCATTCGTCTGTTGAAGGGCATCTGGGCTCTTTCCACAGCTTGGCTATTGTGGACATTGCTGCTATGAACTTTGGGGTATATTTGGCCCTTCTTTTCACTACATCTATGTCTTTGGGGTAAATACCCAGTAGTGCAATTGCCAGGTTATAGGGTAGCTCTATTTTTAATTTTTATCCCAATGATCATATTTCTAATATCATTTTAGACGTGCTTATCTATGCAATTTCTCCAAATTGTGTCTCTCCTGGTGTCTAGCTTTTATTAGACATAAAAGATCTCATTTCTGCAATAGTTTGCCTGGTTGGGCTTGTTTCTGTTATTCTCTGGTTTCCAAAGTCATTTGGGTCTCTTCTAGAGGGGCCAAGAAGGCTGTACTCACTTCTTCATTTCCAATTGATCTGAAAAAATCCAGTTAATGGAGTTTAACATTTTATTTTATTATTTTAAAATTTTTATTTGAGATTTATTTATTTATATTGAGATTTATTTATTAGAGAGAGAGAGGGAGCACGAGCAGGGGGGGCAGGGAGAGGCAGAGGGAGAATCAGACACCCCACTGAACAGGGAGCTCGATGTGGGGCCGATCCCAGGACGTGGAGCTCATGACCTGAGCCGAAGGCAGACACCCAACCAATTGAGTCACCCAGGCGCCCCAAGAGTTTAACATTTTAAATCCACAAGATACTAGCGTTACACCCAGTGGTAGGGATCGGCTCCCCCTTCCCTTCACCATGAGACCCTAGAGCATGCCTTCTTGATGGAGGTGAAATCACCCCTCGTGGAGGGAAAATTGCCTCCTGTGGTGGGGAGAGACACAAAAACTTATTACTTTTTAAATTTATTAAGCATATGGGGCACCTGGGTGGCTCAGTGGGTAAAGCCTCTGCCTTCAGCTCAGGTCATACTCTCAGGGTTCTGGGATCGAGGCCCGCATCAGGCCCTGCTCAGCAGGGAGCCTGCTTCCCCCTCTCTCTGCCTGCCTCTCTGCCTACTTGTGGTATCTCTCTCTCTCTGTCAAATAAATAAATAAATCTTTAAAAAAAATAAATTTATTAAGCATAGATTTACATCCACTTTATAAACATATACAGTATGTATGTGGTATTAAAATTCCATGCAGGCCAATTAGGAAGAAATGTCTACAACGGCTCTTTGAGGGTGATCATGAAAAAAAGATTTGAAAACACTGCTTTAGAATTCTACTCTTGATGCTTCCTATTCCCTTTTCACAAAAAAATAATTCCTCAATGGAAACCACTTGCTCTCTACTCGGGTTGAAGATGTCATCAGGTGTACTTCTGGAAGAAGGGTAGGCTGCTGTATTTCCAGCTGAGGGACCGTTCAGAACTCTTTGGGGCAAACCATCCATGAGTTTTAAGTAGCATCGGAGTCTCCCAGAGAAATTTCAAAGGGGCAGCTCCTTGGACTCCACCCCACATGTACCCCAGAATCTTCTGGAGCTCTGGACATCACTTGGATGATTCCTAAGTAGCCAGCCCCGCACGAAGTCCACAACCGCTGATCTAGAACAAGGAGAGAAAGTGGTTTAGATGAGACTGCTGACCCAAAGCCAGCAGGTGAGGCTGTCTTGTGGGTCTTACTCTCCCCACCTCTCCCAGCCTTGCTCCCGGGTCTGGATTTCCGCAAACCAGACGGTGCCTGGTTCACCGAACACACCTCAGGCTCTCCCACCTCCATGCGTTTGCTTATTAGATTCTCTCTCTGCTCGGATTCCCTTTCTTTCCCCTTAACCTGTCCACATTCTATGTGTTCTACAAGACCTAGCTTCCATGATTCCTCCTGTGGGAAGCTTTTCCCGAACCTCCCCAGTGTTCTTACCGCACTTAGCACATTCTGCCTCACATTTTGACTATTTGCACCTGTCATCGTCTTTTCTCCTCCCATTTTCTTGAGGCATAACTTATGTACCGTAAAACCCACCCATTCCAAGTATACAATGCAATGATTTTTTAGTTAAGTTATAAAATAATGCAACTATCACCAGAGTCTAGTTCTAAAGCATCTCCCATCGCTCCAAAAAGTTGGCTCGTGCCTATTTGCAGTCACATTCCACCCCATCCCAGCCCAAGACAGGCTCCTTTCCCTCTTTCTTTGCCTTTCCTGGACATTTCATAGACTTGGAATAATGCAATATACAGTCTCTTACCTCTCAGTTAGCATGATCTTTTTGAGGTGAATCTGTGCTGTAGTATATATTGGTAATTTGCTCCATTTTATTGCTAAATACTATCCTTTGGTATTGGGTTTTAGTAGATATTATGTTAACTGGATCAGATTGGTGTTTGGTTTACGGCTATATCATGTTTTGTTTATCTAGTGACCATTGATAGACATGTGGGTTGTTTCCAGTTTGGGGTTATTATGAATATTGCTATCATAGTCCTTGTGTAGACATATGTTTTCAATTTTCTTGGGTGGATTGGAGGTGGAATTCTTGGGTCATGTAAATTCATTTCCTTCCTTCCTTCCTTCCTTCCTCCCTCCCTCCCTCCCTTCCTCCCTCCCTTCCCTCCCTCCGTCCCTTCCTTCCTTCCTTCCTTCCTTCCATCCTTCCTTCCTTCCCTCCTTCCTTCCGTTTTTGAGAGAGAGTGGGTAAGGGGGGCAAGAGGGAGAGAGAGAGAGAGAGAGAGAGAGAGAGAGAATCTTAAGCAGGCTTCATGCCCAGTGCAGAGCCCAGTTTGGGGCTTGATCTCACGACCCTGAGATCAGGACCTGAGCTGAAATCAAGTTTTGGACGCTTAACCAACTAACCCACTCAGCCCAATATATAACTTTTTGAGAAACTGCCCAGTTATTTTCCAAAGAGTCTGTGACCACTTTATCCGTTACATTCCCACCAGTGAAGTGTGTGGCTTCGAGGTCTTCCCCATGCACGTGAATGCCCTGAATTGTCACTGTTTTGTTATTGTACCCATTCTAGTAGGCGGATAGTGGCACCTTGTGATTTCTAGTTGTGTTTCCCTAAAGACTAATGATGCTGAACATCTTTTCAAATGCTTATTAGACATTCTTGTGTTGTCTTTGGTGGAATTGTTCCAGTTAGTTGTCTATTCTTAAAATTGGGTTGTCATTTTATTGTTTACTTGTAAGATTGGGTAGGAAGTGGTGCTGAAATCATCTTTAACCTTAACTGATTTTCTGACTGGTTGTTTAATCCATTATTGAGAGGGATATTAACATCTCTAGCTGTTATCATTGAATTTTTCATTTCTCCTTTCACGTTGTCAATTTTGGCTTCATGTGTCTTGGAGCTGTTAAGGTTGGTGTCATTGGGTTCACATCTGCCATTTTGTAATTTCTGTCTTTGTCTTTTTTGCTCCATTGTTCCTTCTTTATTGCCTTCTTTCGTGTTAAATAGATATTTTCTTGAATTTCATTTTAATTCCTTCTCCCCATGTTTTGAATTACTTTCTTACTGATTGCTTCTACAATATGCATCTTAAGTTATCAAAGTCTGTTTATATCAGTACTAACTTAATTCCTGTAAAATATGAAACCTTTGCTCTAATACAGATCCATTGCTTTCCCTCATTTGTGTTATTATCACATATATTATATCTATACATGTTGTGAATTTTAACAATGCAATGTTATTGCTTTATGCAATCCTCTGCCTTTAAAAGAAGAGGAAAAGTATATATAGCCTTTTGCATTTACCTCCATAGCAAACTTTTCTGGGGCTCTTTATTTCCTTGTGTGTATATTTGAGTTACTATATGGTATTGTGTTCTTTCTACTTGAAAGAATTCCTTTACTATTACATCCAAGGAAAATCTGCTAGCAATGAATTCTCCTCGTCTTTGTTTATCTGGGAATATCTTTATTTTGCCTTCATTTTCAAATGCTAGTTTTTCTGGATATAGAATTCTTGGTTGACAGTTTTTTCTTTCAGTTCTTTAAATAGACCATTCCATTGCTTTCTGATTTAGGTTGTTTCTGATGAAAAGTCAACTATTAATTTAATGAGGATCTCTTGTGTGTTTTTGTTTCTCAGATCTGATATTGAGCCCCCCTAGTGTATTTTTCATTTTAGCTACTATACTTTTAAACTCTAGAATTTCCATTTGGGCTGTGTGTGTGTGTGTGTGTGTGTGTGTGAGAGAGAGAGAGAGAGAGAGAGAAAGAGATCTTTGTCATTATTCAGATAATCTATTAGTTGGATTATTAATATCATATTGCTATTTAATTTCTTAAAATGGGTTTCTTTAGTGTTTTGAACATATTTATAGTAGGTGCTTTGAGTCTGTCTGCTATGTCCAACATTGGGGCCCACTGCCAAATGACTTTTATTTTATTAGTTTTTTTAAATTTAAGTAATCTCTATGCCCAGTGTGGGGCTTGAACTCATGACCATGAGATCAGGAATCACATGCTCCTCTGATTGAGCCAGTTAAGCATTCCCATATGACTTTTATTGACTGTTCTTTTGCCCCTCAGTAAGGAAGGGCCATGCTTTTCTGTTTGTTTTTTTGCATGACTCTTCATTTTTTGTTGAAAATTGGACAATTTAGTAATATACTCTAGCAATACTGGATTTGGTTTTTTGTCCTCCTAACACTCTCCCCATTCCTGCCCATGGTTTGTTGTTATTCTGTTTAATTATTTGCCTGAACTAAATCCGTGGTACGTCACTCTTGTGGTGTGTGGCTCAGTTTTTAACTTTTTGGTTCTTTTTTTCTTTGATTGTAAATTCTTGTTTTTATTTTAAAGCCTGTCTTCCTAGGGGTTGCCTCTGTGTCTACGTAGTCAATGATTAGTCAGAGCTTGTGTTCAAATGCCTCAAATGCTAAGATTGCATTCAAAATTAAGGCAGTTTCTTTCTTTCTTTTCTCTTTTTAAGGTTTATTTGTTTATTTGAGAGAGTCAGAGAGAGAGAGAGAATGTGACCAGCGGGAGGGGCAGAGGGGGAGAGAGAGAAAAAATCCTCAAGCAGACTCCCCACTGAGAATGGAGCCCAACCCAGGCTCGATCCCAGAACCCTGAGATCATGACCTGAACTGAAATCAAGAGTTGGCCGCTCAACCAACTGAGCCACCCGGACGCCACACCGTAATGCCGCCTCAAAATTAAGGCAGTTTTTAAGTTTCTCCAGCTTTTCCTTTCTTCTGGGTCCTTTTGCATTTCCTTTGTCTATGCGCAAAAGCTCAGTCAGCCTGGCAGGAGTAGAGAGGGTGAACGCTCTCTGGTTTCTTCTCTACTTCCGCCTGGCCTTTCAGTTAGCTAGAAATATGTGGAGAGCTCATCGGGGACTCTTATGGTTGGTCTTGCTGTTGAATTTCTGCCTAGTCTGCTAGTCTAACCCTAACCAGCATCACAACCGCAGAGGAGCTGATGTTTGCCATTCATTTGCCAGTGGGATGGCTATTTTTACTGACAGCGCCCCTGAGCGGGGTTTTTCATGTTCCACTTTAAATTAGGTGGACCCCTTCCAACTGCGAGCCTGTTGGTTTGCATGGCCAACTCGTGTGATAGAACTACTGGGCCAACCAACGTGGGCGGGAAAGAACCTAGATTCCTTCCCCTTGCTTTTACCAGAGGTTCAGTTTTTTATGAACAAATGCTCCTCAATTTGTTGCATGTTTTAGTGGATTTCCAGAGTCTCGAAATGGTGGGTTTTCTTTTGTCTTTTATTTTTTTGCAATTTTGTCCATTAAAATTTTTTTTTAAGATTTTTAAAATTTATTTTAGAGAGTGTGTGCACAAGCGGGGAGGGGGGGGCAGAGGGAGAGGGAGGGAAGCAGCCTCCCTGCTGAGTGTGGGGCGTGATCCCACAACCCTGAGGTCATGACCTGAGCCAAAATCAAGAGTCAGTCACTTTACCAACAGAGCCACCTAGGTGCCCCTTGTCCGATTTTATTGTTGTTTTTGAGGAGAGAATTTGTCAGGTTTCTCATGCCGCCATTCCAGCCCCAGTGTCTTTTCCCAACTTCTAGAGAGCAAAAATCAGGCAGCAGTTTATAGAAGGGACTCCGACACCAGATTGTCTGAGCTTGAATCCCGCCCCTGCCATTTACTACCTGCCAGACTTTGGTCAAGTTACTTAACTTCTGGGCCTCACTGACCTCATCTGTAAAATGGGGATAATAATAGTACCTACCGGGGGTGCCTGGCTGGCTCAGGCAGCAGAGCATCTGCCTCTTAATCTCGGGGCTGTGAGTTCGAGCCCCATGTTGGGTGTAGAGATTACTCAATCAATCAATAAAAAAATAAAATAAAATAAATCAGGGCACCTGGGTGGCCCAGCTGGTTAAACGTCTGCCTTCGGCTGTCATGATTTCAGGGGCCTAGGATCGAGCCGCCCCGCATTGGGCTCACTGCTCAGTGGGGAGCCTGCTTCTTCCTCTCCCTCTATGTACCCTTCCCCCCCCACCCCTGCCATTTGTGCTTTCTGGCTTTCTCAGTCTCTCTGTCAAATAAGTAAATAACATCTTTTAAAAAATGTTTTAAAAAAACGAATAGTCCCTACGTAATGAGGTTGTGTTGAGAATGATGTGGGTTTCATCCACGTAGAGGGATAGGAACGGTGTCTGGCACGTTGTAAATGCTATAAGCTGTTAGTTCTTATGAGCTCACTGAGGGAGGGACTCTGTCTCATCCACGACCTCAGCCCCCGTATCCTTGGTCCGGTACTTTGCACAGAGTCAGCTCTTTTAACCCTCGAATCATCTTTACTAAGTGATGCTTGACATTCAGAGGAAAGGAGGGCAGCTCCCAGAGTAACTGTAGGTAAAGGACGAGAGACTGTGGGGGACCCAAGGAACAGATGGCTCTGTGTCTCGTTGAGGCCAAATGTTGGTCAGTCTTTGTCTTGGGCTCATGTGTTTTTCCTCCCAGCCCCAGGAACTGCCTAAAATGCCTGGTGCGGCTCACATACCATATTGAGCTCGAGCCTGGGTCTGCCCACTTGTGTTTGTTTCCAAGAACTTAATTAGCACAATTGTTACCATTTCCAAAGTTTCCTTGCATCAGGCACCTCCAGGAATGGATCAAGCTGCTTGGCTGGGATGCTTATTTAGGTTCTTACGCAAAGGGAAGGGGCCACCGGGGAGCTGTGGGAGGGCAGGGAACTTAGAATTTGTGTTCATCAGCCCAGGCTCCGAGCCAGCCGTACGGCGCCATCGTGCCAATGGGAAATGGGTGCTCCTTCCTCCAGTACACAGGATTGGGGTAAACAGAGTCCCTGCTGGATTCCGTGCTCACTCCCCGCCTGGGCAGGACACCTTTGTGCAGGAATGCATACGTCTCGCACTGCTGTATGTACCCACCTGGCTTAGCCACCGTGCGCCCCACTCTGTGCTCAGGAGCCGGGTTGCAGACACAAGCCAGTCTTTGCCCCCAAGGAACTTTCAGCTTTCACGAGGAACACCAGATACGCCAAAATAATGCCGGCCACATGGGAATCTGTATCAGGTACCGTGGTTGTGAGGGAGAAGGGGAAGGCAGGGAGGATTTCTGGAGGAGGCGGCACTGAGCTGCTGGAGAAGTAGGGATTTCCAAAGCGAGTGGAGTGGGCTGGGTGGTATTTTGGCCCCTTGAAAGCTGGGGGATGAGACAGATCTAGGTCAGTGTAGGGAAGTTGCAGCCAGAGATTGCTGCAGGGGGGAGGCTGGGAGGTAGAGTGTGGCCAGATGTTGGGGTCTGCTCCCCTGAGGCAAGGAGCTTGGGCTTTTCTGGCTCACAAGGGACGTCTCTTGAAGGAAAGAGCTAATGGGGGATGGGTTGCATGAGGTGAGACAGGACAGAGGGCAGTGGCCAGTGCGGATGCACTGGGGACGTTTCAGGGAAGAGGGGCTGGGTGACAGAACTGAGCTGGGTGGGGTGGGGAGCCAGGAGTGACTGTCCAGTTTCTGGGGCCCAGGACGGTGCAGATGTCAGAGAGATACTGATGTTCATGGAGGGAGGGATCAGAAGGGCTGGGCTTGCCGAGCCCAGGGCAGGAGCGCTACGGGCGGGGGAGACCAGGATCCTGTGTTGGCCCCGCAGAGGCTGGGTGCTTCCTGGGGAGAGGGGTCTGGAGCTCAGAGGTGCAGTGTGGCTACAGGGAGAGAGGCAAGAGAATGTGGGGACCCCTCCCCTGTTTTTGTACAGTGACTCAAAAACAGATGTGACTGTGGAGAATTCTGGCCAAAGCGAACAAGGGAAGAGGAGGAGGAGAAGGCACGAGTTGGGTGGCGGTCGAGGGGATGGGTGTTGGAGGAAAGTGGAGGACAGTAAGTTGTTCCTGTCAGCTGTGTCAGAAAGCAGAGAAAGCCCGTGTGAGAAGGGCAGGGAAAACAGCAGTCACATTTAGGAAGTAGGAGCTCGGCGGGGACCTGCATCCAGAGCGGCTTCCTGTGGCCATCGCGTGGTGGTGACACCTGATCGCATGGGGTTGACTTGAGCGTCGAAAGCAGGGAAGTGTTCCCCACAAATGGGGACATTCTTTACGCCTCTGGGTGGAAGGGAAGAAGAACGGCAGCGACAGGAACGGAAGTTGAGGCAGCCACTGTGGAAAACAGGACGGAGGTGCCTCAAAACATGAAAAGTAGAGCTACCCCGATGATCCAGTCATTCCGCTGGTGGGTGTGTGCGGCCCAGGAATGACAACACCAACTCAAGAAGGCATATGCATGCCCGTGTTTATCAGCATTATTTACAATAGCTATGATAAGGAAGCAACCTAAGTGTTTACCAATAAAAAAATTGATAAAGGGATTTTTTAAAAATTATGTATTTATTTATTTGACAGAGAGAGAGAGGTCACAAGTAGGCAGAGAGGCAGGCAGAGAGAGAGGGGAAAGCAGGCTCCCTGCTGAGCAGACAGCTCGATGTGGGGCTCGATCCCAGGACCCTGAGATCATGACCTGAGCCGAAGGCAGAGGCTTTAACCCACTGAACCACCCAGGGGCCCCGATAAAGAAGGGATTTTAAGTTGTGGTTTAATGCGGATGGGAATTGGGCATGTTTGTGGATACGGGAGCCAGTGCAGAGGGGGAAGAGAGCGCAGGGCAGAGAGGTGAAGAAAGGTGCTCAGGGGTCGAGAAGGGTGGAGGATGGGCAGAGGGACCTGCTGAGTGGAGGCAGCGATGCTCCTTCCCTGGGTGGAGCGAAGCTGGGCGTCTTATAGCGCTTTCCCTCCCTTATCCTTCCAGCGAGCAGGAGCCCACCTTCGGCTTGGGCAGAACGAGGCACTGTGGTCACCTCTTGCACTAATGACAGCCTCTCCGTGACTTTGTTCCATTACAGCTTTGGTACCTAGTTTGGTCTGTATTGGTACAGCATCTTTAGCATCTGGAACAAGGTAACATGCATCCAACACATAGTAGGCTGTTGTGCTCACGGTCGAGCAAGACCAGATAGTGATAGGTCCACTTTTATTTTAACATGGGGGAGGGGTGCGGAACGAGGGGAGCAACAGGAGACAGAACTGCCGCATACAAGTGTATGATTCTGGGCAAATTACTTCATTCCTCTGCATTTCTGGTTCCTCCCAGTAAAATGGGAACGGGCTGGATCCTTTGCAACACCTGTGTTCACAGTAATAGCCATTGCTCCTGTGGTCAGTCACCTCGTGTCTCAGGCGAAGCTGAAGGTGTTTGGTGCCTGAGAAATACTGGAAGGACGAACAGCAGTTATGCCTAAGGTTGCAAATATGCAATATGGCTTTCCCCTTCGACAGGGCAGTGCCCTGTCGCAGGGAGCTGGTGCGAGCGGTTGGGGAAGAGGAACTCTTTACTGTGTGTGACTGTTGCCTTCCACTGCTTTGACCCCGAAGTTTCGACTTTCTTCTAGAAGCTTTCTAGCACAGCACACGAACGTGCATTGTTTGGTTCTGGTCTGTGTTTATCTCACACCTGGACAGACACCCAGCTTCGGTGAACGTATTATTTTCTCATCAGCTTATTTGTGGGGTTCATGTCTTTGAGAGGATATAATTAAGTGGAAGCAGATTATCTTGGTATTGAGGACTTAGGTATTAGGGTTTAAAGACCTGTCCTGAGGGTTGTTCTTGAGGAATGTGTATGTAATGATTTGGTACCTTGTTCCAGTGGAAGCAGTTTGCATGTAGCACACGCCTGTGGAATTCCAAGTAGAATTTGAAAACCAGGAAGGAAACGAATTGCTCGTGTGCAGCCCTGGCATCCCACTCCATTTCTCAAGCACGGTGGCAGGTTATAAAGTCTGAGATTCCTGGTAAGCAAGGCAAAAAGGGAAATGCAGCTATAATCAGACTATTGAATAGCCTGTGGTTGGAGGTAGTGAGGCTGTGAGAAGCCAAAAAATTAGTTCCTCGAAGCAGCAGACCTTTTTCTAGTACTTAAACAGATTTCTCATATCGGCCTTAACCCAATGTTTCTGAAAATATATATATATATTTTTTCAAAGGATGCTCAGGGTTTAACAAAATGGATAGCAGAATTTCAAGAAATGCTGCATCCTATATATTTTGATGGCTGATTAACAATGAGTGTTACCATTTGAAAACCTTTCATAAGTCTAGTAGTAAGGAAACCTGTTTATCTTTGTTCAGCGCAAGGTTTTCAAAGTTACATATGACTTCAAAGCTCTTTTCCACCCTGCAGAGCTTTTAACAATAACTAAAACTTAAAAAAAATTTAAGTAGTTGTTTATAGCGAGAGACAGAGAGAGGGCACGAGGGAGGGGGGAGAGAGAGAGAGAGAGAATCTTAAACAGGCTCTGCTTGGGCGTGGAGTCTGACATGGGGCTCGATCTCATGACCTCGAGATCATGACTTGAGCTGAAACCAAGAGTCTGATGCGCAACCGACCAAGCCCCCCAGGTGCCCCTTTTTTTTGCTTTTTATAAAAGTCAGTTTGGTTACTAATTGCTTGGGACTGCCTCTGCTTATCTGATGGAACCCACCTACTAACTTGATAGAACTGTGTGGACGGGGAGAACCTCACTGAGGCCGGGAGAGGGGCGCTCCATCCCTCTGGTGTGGGGCCAGTGGCTGGGCCTCAGTCCCAGCTCCTCCCTCTGCTCACTAACTGTGCAGCTGTCAGCACGATAGTCATCTTCTCCAGCGTCCAGTTCCTTATCTGTAAAATTGTACGCAGTATCACCTACCTCATGGAGTCACAGTGTAGAATAAATGTCAGTATATGTCAGGTCCTCACTACTCTATATCACGTAAGTAATTAACAACTGTTTGAGATGGCTGCAATTAATATCACTCCTGTTTGGGAGCCTGCCGAGATACCACATTCCTCCCACGGTACTTAGTACTAACTACGCTGTTTCTTTGGGTACTACCCGTGCTTTGAAACTCATTCACCCTTGGTGATTGTTGCTTATTTTCCTGGTTGCCATCTCCTTGATTCTGCGAGCTGGTTGAGGGCATCTCCAGCCCCTGGTTTAGGCCCTTGTATGGCATGGGTATGCAGTGTGAGATTTTTCAACTCAGCCAATGGTAAGCCTGGGCCCTAGGGCATAGGGAGAAGTCTAATTCGGTGAAAAGAATTCTGCCTGGGGGAGCGTTTGTATGCCTACGTTGTTCCTGTGCTTGAAATCTCTTCAGTCTGCGTCTGGTCCTCTAGACATTTTTGTTGAATGCTGAGGAAATCATTTAACTTCTATTGTTCTTGAAGTTTCTCTAATAGAAGAGATGGCATCACATAAATCATGACTTGAAAGAATGACTGAAGTTATAAAAGGCGCTAAACCCAAATTGTTAATAATAGCCTGATGCGGACATTTCTGGTACTATGAAGCTCAATAACAGAGTGAAGAGCATTCTGTTAGGTTTTACCCAGCTGAGATGGAGAATCTTCGTTTTTCCATGATGGACCACTGAGCTGCAGAGAAAAATCAATGATGAAATTTATGAGTAGGAGGCCATTAAATTTGGAGATTCTGTTTTAGAAGGGAATCCTAAAATATTACACATTCTCGTAGAATTAATTGAACATAAAATTTCGCTACATATAAAGAGCAATAAAAAGGGTTTTTGTTGTACTTTAGGGCCATTTAGGGAAGAGAGGTAGCAGGAGAGACGAGAGTAACCAAGAAACGGGATGTAGAGGGAAAAGTAGTCTAAGAGGCAAATAATGAAATAACAGATATAGGAAATGGCCGAGAAAGGGGCTTAGAGCAGAGACCAGTGAGGCTTGAGAAGAGCCAGGTGGCAACTCTCACCCAGGGTAAGCAGAGGAAAGGTGGTTGCTCCAGGTACCAAGAGAGTCGCTGGGCTCCCAGGACACTGCCCCGTCAAAGGGGAAAGCCATGTTGCATATTCGCAACCTCAGGCATAACTGCCGTTACAGTGATGAACATCGTACAGAACATTTCCCCTGCATTTGAACCCGTGGCAAGCAGTAAGGGTAAGATTTTCATCTCTACGTTACAGCTGGGGAAAGGGAGTTGCAGGTGTGTTAAATGCCTTGCCTAGGGTCCCACAGGTAATGTTTGGCTCCCTAAATCTCTAGTGTTTTCCACCTGCCCCTTCATGCATACTGATGACTGGGGGGGGGGGGGCTGACGGCCAAAGTTAGGTCTAAATCAGGGATTGTCTATGTAATTCTTACTCTGCTTATTAAGAACAGTGGTTGGAAGAGGACAGCCATTTATTATGTGGTCAAAATACAGGCCAACTCATCCGCCAACAATGAAGTAACGCTGACTAAATGTCTCTTTTCCCCGGCTGACCTGCGAGGCAGATGAGCGATCTGTTTGCCACCAGGGCAATTATGGGAGATGTTGTCTTCTGTTACCTGGTTCTGCAGACATCACGTCCTGGAATTCACAAGTGAATGCCTTGTGTGAAGCAGTTCCCTTGTGCCCTAAATTACGTGCTCCAAGGAGCTGCCGTTCAGATGAAAAGCAAAAGCACACACAGTGCCTCATTTACCCGATGAGATTGCTGTTGCTCACAGCTCACAGACAGTGCTGTCTGGGCTGACGTGGTTAAGCCCCTCCCGCACCACCGCCTTCCTTACCGCAAGAAGACATGTCCTTGGCACATCAGACAAGAACCTGAAGTTGCCTTGCAGATTCCTCTCAGGGAATTCATAAGCTTGCATCAAAGACTTGCCTTGATTGACTTTCCTAGGCCAGCAAGAGAAGAGCTTCACAGACTTGTTATAAACGGCCAGTGTTTTTATTGCCAGGCATAGGAATGACATGATCTCCCAAACTGGATTGCCTGGGAACAGTAGAGCAGGAGTTGGGGGAACCTGTGGCCTGTGGCCAAACCCAGCCCACTGCTTGTTTCTGTTAATAAAGTTTTATTGGAACACCGCCATGCCCACTGATTTACATATTGCCTGTGGATGTGGCTTTTGTGCCAAGATGGCAGAGTGAGTAGTTGCTACAGAGACCGAGTGGCCCGGACGCTGAAAATATTTACTGTGGCCCTTTGCAGATAAAGTGTGCTGATCCCTGTTCCGCAAGGGGACGTCCCACTCCATGTGACTGTAGTTTAGGGGGAGCTTCACATCTCTGGGACTGTTTCTGTGTCTGCTCCCTGTCTTGGGCCCTGCTGCTGGGCATCAACGTTAAAGGTGAAACTTCCTCCAGGTTCCCCGGGGCAGCTTGCTGCCCTCTGTCACATCCCATGTCCCTGGGACAGCCGTGCTTTGAGATGCAGGTTCTCCCCGGCCCAGGCCCCTCCCAGCCTTCCCACACTGTCAGCCCTCACGTGGATCCGGATTGAGCCAGGGGAGATTCTCCTGAGGTCCTTTTGCTGTACCTTCCTTGTTCCACGCCTCCTCAGCTGCCCGCCCTGCACTGTTTTCCTTCTCCGGCCCCTCTCCCAGGGGCGCCCTCTGACGCTCTACCAACACTACCCTGCGGAAGCCGCCCTTCCCACCGGTACTGCTGCAATAGCTGCCCTGGCACGTTCTTTTCACTCCATGCTAGGCCCCACTGCCTGGATAATGTTGCTCCCGCTCAAGAACCTCTCTTGGCTCCCCATTGACCTCCAAATCAAGGGCAGGCCCTCAGCCTTGCCTTCAAGGTTATTTCTGATTACTCCTCATGGTCTCCTGGGGCCTAAAGGTCTTCCCATCCCCCCCATGCCCCAGGGGTAGTCTGAACTGTACCCCCCACCCCCACTGGTCTTTGCTGGTGGAATGTTGTAACCCCCCCCCCCCCATCACCCCCTGTTTATCCTTGTTGCATCCCGGAATCCTGGATACATTTTCCTTCACGTGCAACCAAACACGCTCTCACTCCCTTGAACCCTCTGCCACTCCGTTCCCCTGTACGGCAGGCTGAGTTGTTACTCAGTGTCTTCTTTCTGCTCTCCCCAGACTACAAACTCCCATGGGCTAGGGATTGTCTCTCAATTACAGTCGCGTGGCTTGCACCTGCCACGGAGCAGGTATCTGGACCCGACCTGGGAGGTCACACAGAGCATGCGCACCGGTGATGAGGTGGCACTTTCAGACGCACCTACTGTGTGCCAGGCGCTCGGAGGCCTGATGTCCTAATGCTCACTCGAGCAAGTATTGTTAACGCCGCGCAGACGGGCGCGGATCACTCGAGGCTTCCCTGCGCCCACGCTGCACGCGCATGACCACGTGGCACTGGGGTCACCAGCCTCGCCTGCGCCACCTGTCTGCCGCGTCCGCCCGGCGCGTCTGCACACCCGTTCCTCCGCCTGCCTGTGTCTTAGAATCACCTGGGAGCTTTGAAAATAGCCCTGCCGGGGCCCAGCTCTCACAAATGATGTCAGAGCCCTGGCCGGGGGCGGGCAGTCACTGGTGTTTTCAAAAGCTGCCCAGGTGATTCCAGTTCAGGCCCCATCGGCCACGCCCCACGCCCCACGTCCCACGCCCCACGTCCCACGCCCCACGCCAGAGTATAAAAAGGGCAGACTTCTGGGAAGACTCCCGGGGGTTAGTTCTAGGTTATCGGCTACGGCTCCGAAGAGCTTCTCTTCCGACTCAGCTCCTGCCCGCCTCTGCTTTTGAAGGTGAGGATGGACTCATGTCTACGTGGCCATGGTCTCGGGGTGCCTCTTTTAGGGTGTTCATGACAGCATGGCCGGAAGGGCTCCCTTTTGGGCTGGGTCCCTATTGCCGCAGTTGGCCAGGGCGTGCCTCAGGCACCGTAAGAGGTGAGCCTCGCCGGAAGGGCAACCCTAGTTCGCCCATGTGAGTGTGTCTCCAGGAGCTGAAAATGAGGGCTTGCTTTCCACTCCTGGCTAACTTAAAAAACAAGCTTCAATCTTGAGCAGGGGTAGGTTTGTCGAGGGCAGGAAGGCCAGTAGAGCAGTGGTTCTCAAAGCGTGGTCCCCTGAGCACCATTAGCATCCCCTGGGAGCTGGTTTCCAATGTAAATCCCCAGCCCCCCCCCCACCTGAGGCGTCATAAGCTCTAAGGTTGGAAAGGGGTGGGGAGGTGATCTTGTGATTTTGCTGCCTCTGAGGTTAAGGACCCCAGCTCAAGATTGGTGGTGAGTCCGTGGGTAGAGCCCTGGAGTAGCCGTGGTTTTCTTCCCTAGCTGGGCCTTGGAGGCCCCTGGGTTTCTTTTCTGTCCGTCTTCCCTGTCCAGGAGGCTGTATTTTTAACAAGTGCTCCAAGAGATTGTGAAATGCAAGCTTTTTTTTTTTTTTTTAATCGTGGTTAGTAGAGTCCTGTTAAATACTGCATTCTTTTAATAATAACGTCCTATCCACTTGGCATAGGGTTAGGACACTTCTCATTTCCTCCTGGAGTTAGGGCTCCTGCATCTCTAATTACCAAGACGTTTTCCATCAATCCTGTTGCCCATTAAGTAAAGACGGTTGTTCCCTTTAGCATGCACCTTTCTCCAATCGTTGTTGGATTGCTCACTGCCACATAAAAGCCACAAGTGGGTCTTATGGCCTCATGCATACTTAATTAGTTCATCTTCTTAAAATTGTGTTTTAAGTAACTGAAGATCTTAGCCTCTGATATAATTGATCCACAAAGTGTCTCTTCAGAATGTTCTCCGGGCCTGACGCTTCATTTGGAGGCGTCCTTGGGGGCTTGTCAGAGGCCACAGGTCCAAGAGGTGAAGACCCTACCATTTCCTGTCACCCCTTGTGGGTGGTTTTGCAAAGGGCAGCAGGTTTGAGGCGGGACGAGGGGAGTTGCAGGCGCAGACCTCCTTTCTCTCTAGAAGAGCTGATTAGTTTTTGTTTGGCTGTCTCCATCCCCACCGTCCTTATCTGTCGTCATAAACATACACACCTGTGTGGTATCTTAGTATGGGTTCCACCTGCCGGAACCTGGCTATTGTCCTGTTTCAGATACGCCGCCTAATATGTATGTTCTTAGACCTCGTGGCAGGCGTGAAAAACGGCTTCTGCTCCAACCTTTCCCACCTGCTGCCCTCCCATATCCTTTGCCCTTGACTCCATCGTGGGGGTCACCAGGCTGCAGACCCACCGGGCTGTGCGAGGGCACTCTAGTGCCTGGATGTGTTCCTGCTCCATTCCTGCCCCCAGCCTCTTCTGGGCAGCTCTCAAGGCTCCGCACAAAGGTTGGAATGAAGCCTTCTGGAGCCCCCCCAACCTCCCAGGCAGATAGGCTGCCGGCTTCTGCACTCCCACACAGCTTTACCTATTACAAGCCTCTGCTAGAGGGCCGATCCCATCGTGCTTTTGTGTGTGTGTGTGTGTGTGTTACAAAGCAAAGGAGTGAATAAAGGAAACTTGTTTTTCTTACTCAAACCTTCCAGAAAGAACTTCTTCGGTCTTCGGGTGTATTGGAAAACCAGTTTAATGAGACCAGACTGGCTAATAAATTTCTTTTCTCGTCAATTACACATACTTGGTGTTTGAGAAATAAACTAGACACATAGCCGGCCCTGTCTGAGCTGCGAGCTGGCCTTGACGTCGTTAGAAAGTGCGGTGGGAACGGGAATCAGAACATGGGCAAAGGGGGAGGGTACATATGTCCTGTTGCCAATACCCGTGTTAGAATGCTGCTCTACTAAACTCGCCACCCCCGCCCCCCCGGGCCAGCGCTGAAGGACAGACCATCGTAGTGGGTGTCATTGCTTAGCGGGGTGCCGCTGACCTCGGGTGGAGTCCCCTGGGGACTGTAACGAAATCCCAGGCCGCCCCCCAGACCAGCCGAGTCAGAAGCTCGGGGAGGGACTGGGCATCTGAACTCTTAAGCTTTTCCAAGTGTTTCCAATTTGAAGGTAGCTCTGAGAGCCCCTGGGTTGAAGAAGGCTGTTTGAATGTGTGGAGTTGGAGGTGAGGTTGGGAGGAATCCCCTACAGCTGTTGTTTGTTTTTCCGTAAGCTGCCCAGAGACCTGCTGATCCCTACAGGTATAGCTGTGTGTGCACCTGGTCAGAGGCTGTGGATGTGTGCGTTTGGAAAATGGGGCACGTGTTTATACGTTTGGGGGAAGGCTAGATCCACGGAATTCTCATTCCTCCCATTCCTTAGCAGCTCACGGCCCAGGGTCTCCCGCAGAGAGAACTCTGCCCCTACAAGCCTCTCAAATTCTCCTGCCCATCTCTCTTGCCACTTCACTGACTTTACCTTTCCTCCCTCTTCTCGAGAATAGTTTGCTGGCATTCCTGTCTCCACTCTTCTACCGCCCGTTTGCCACACAATGGCCACACCTAGCTTCCTCTCTTTTGCTTTGTTGCCCGATGCCCACAGATAAATGGTAATGGTGGATTGCCCTTTCCAGCGTTCACACCTGTATGTTGTTTGCCCCCGGCATTCCTGTCCCCATTTTATAGATGGGAAAGTGAAAGCCTAGGGTGAACTGCCCCAGGTTGCAGAATGGGGATGGCCCCGGAGTCCTGGCTCGGCACCCCACTGCTCTGCTTGCTCTCCCTACTCTCTCTTGCCACATAGGGAAGGGCTGCTCTGTGCTAGCGGACTTTTCTTTATTTCCAGTCTTCATGTACGTCCTTCCGGGTTGACGTCCCTGTCCCTGCTTCACAGAAATCAAGGCTTGGACAGGTGAAACGAGTTGACTGAAATCATAGAGCTGATTAAGAGAATCGCTCTGCACGGGATTGCCTGCTTTCTTTAGGGTGGCATCTGTGGCTCTGCAGAATCTGTCACCAATCCACCTTTCCAACCATTTTCCATTCCTCTATTAAACCATGCCCCCAACTTCTGCTTACACTGTTCCTCCAGCCTGGAATGTTCTTCTCTGCCCAGCTAGGGCTATCAGACCTCCCAGGATGACGGGATTCTTATCTTGCTGATAATACTCCCTGTGGAACCTGCAAATAGGAGGGAGGGCCGTGTGCATTTTCCCTTAGCTCAAAAGCCCTAAAGTCATCTCCTCTTGACCCCGCTCCTACGATGGCTGTGGCGTGAAGGTAACATCCAGGCACTTTGTGTTGTAGTTGTGTGTCTGGTAGGTGGCATCTTGGGACGAGGTGCCCTCTCTTTTTGCTGTGTGTGTGTAGGGCATTGTCAAGCCACTGAAGGTAGGCTCTTTGTTAAAGTGGAGGTTTACTATTTGTTAAACAGGTGAAGGACAGACTAGAATACAGAGGTGGGGAAAGTCCTAAAAATATTCCATCGAAGGGACATTGGCAGGGCTGCAGGGCATAGAACCGTCCGGGATGTATTTATTTGAAGGCCTCTTGGGAAATGTACTTTGGAAATTTCCAGCAGGAAACGGACTAATGGTTGTCCCAATGAGCTAATCTAGCATGTCCATGTTGCCAACAGGGTTTTGTTCTGTTTTCTTTTCTTCAGGTATGCTTTGCTAACCTAGTAAAAAGCCCTTGGCTCCCTGTGTCCTCCCAGCATGGCCTTTCTGAATAGCGTGT
>CM052797.1:8833226-8848957 GCA_028533885.1 Nasua narica
CCCCCCCCCCCCCCCCCCCCCCCCCCCCCCCCCCGCAAGGCCGGAGGGGTGCTGCTTCTCAGATGGCGTCTGTTAGCACTGGCCTTGAGAATTCCTTTTGCACCCCGCAGGTGAGTGTGCTGACCACCCTGGAGCGGAGGTTCAACCTGCAGAGTGCAGACGTGGGCGTGATCGCCAGCAGCTTCGAGATTGGGAACCTGGCGCTCATCCTCTTCGTGAGCTACTTCGGGGCGCGCGGACACCGGCCGCGCCTCATCGGCTGTGGCGGCATCGTCATGGCCCTGGGCGCGCTGCTGTCGGCCCTGCCCGAGTTCCTGACCCACCAGTACAAGTACGAGGCCGGCGAGATCCGCTGGGGCGCCGAGGGCCGCGACGTCTGCGCCGCCAACGGCTCGGGCGGCGACCAGGGCCCCGACCCGGACCTCATCTGCCGCAGCCGAACCGCCACCAACATGATGTACTTGCTGCTCATTGGGGCCCAGGTGCTCCTGGGCATCGGTGCTACCCCCGTGCAGCCCCTGGGCGTCTCCTACATCGACGACCACGTGCGGAGGAAGGACTCCTCGCTCTACATAGGTAGGAGCTGCGGTGGTATCGGGGCCGCTTCTGTGGGCTCCACCCTCTTAGTAACCAGGGCGCCTTGACACAGGAAGGCAAGGTGGGCCCATGAACATTTAGGGTTCTCAGGCTTGAGTGTACATCTGTGGGGTGGGAGTGGGGAGGATTTGAAAAATGGGGATGCCTGAGTTGTACCCTAAGAATTTGGTGCAGTTGGTCTGGGGTGCCGCCTGGGCGGGCATGGATTGTTTTTGAAAGACCCACCCCCCCACCCCCTGATTTGGATGCGCAGTGGAATTTGAGGCCAGCTTTGCTGGAGCATTAAGAACCAATGAACGGGGAGACATGGTCCGGAGGGGGTTAATGTGTATTTACCTGCATTTCACACGTGTGTGGACTTTGAGCTTTCTGGCGTTAGCCGCTAGGATATACTTGGGGTCTGTGCCTTGGCAACCCCAGTTTTTAATAATCGAAATGATCTTCTGGTCTTTGTCCTACTGAAGTTCGCAGGAGGCGAGATGACGGCCTTCTCCGCATTTGGTATCGTTCAAAGTTGACCTCTGGTCAGTCTGCGATGAGGGTATTCACGGGAGCTGGAGGTTTAGCAAGGAGTAAGGTACACGTGAGTGTCTTAAAAATGATTGTGCGTCCTAGCTTCTGCTATCTTGTACTGGCAAGATGGAAGCCATTCATGGGGCTGAGGTTAAGCGGCCTCCAAGTGTGAGTTTTTCCTTACAACAAACAGGGGTCCTCCGTCACTGCTCTGGGGCACTGTGGTATGGCCACTTGTAGGGTGAAGGCCTGCCGAGCATCTTGGTCTTGTTCCCTAAGTGTGACTGGGCCTCCCACAAATGGTTGGATCGTTAAGACCTGTCCTCACTGAGTGCTAAGCTTTGACAGAACTCTCTTCCTGTGGAAACTTTCTGCTTCCTGAAGCACTGTTCATTACCATGCAGAGGTTTAGGATAAAATAGAACTTGCACGGAACGTGACCTGAGGCGTTGTACCTGTTCACCTTGCAGCATGCACTGCCCGAGGTTTCTGCGCTAGGAGGGTTTGGAATAGTCACATACCTCTGCGCAGGGTTTCCGCGGTGCCTTTCCGTCCCGGCTATGAGGCACGTGCTTTCGTTGGACAAATGGGTTGCAGATGTGGGTTTCTGTTCTCGAAGAACAGGCTCAGGGTCAGAAAGGTGGAGAGGGTGCCTCTCTATCCAGGGCTAGAGCACCTCAAACCTGGTCGTGACTTGACTTCTGCTACGACGTGGAACGAGACCTAGAGACGATCTCCCAGCGTGAAGGTGGCCGGACCCTCTCCCCGTGGGGTTAGCGTGGTTTCTAAAGGGACTAAGGAAATCACTTTCGTGTTGTTCTTTCTAAAGCTTGAGCAGCAGCCCCTCCGTGTGAGTCTGGTGCGCATGAGGACAGGGGCCATGGCATGTAGCCAGATAGCCGCCTGAGGTCTAGCCAGACCATCGGTCTTGGACTTGCCTCTCACCCGAAGACCCAGAGAGAGCTGTTTTCTGGTAGCAGTCACGGCAAGTAGATAAATCAAAGCCCAGAAAAGGAAGCGGGGAAACGAAAAACTGAGTTCTTGTCTCTGATGATAGAATCCACTGGAAAAACGTCTCCCCAGAATCCCTCCTTCGATCCTGCCAGTGCTGAATCACCCCTGCTTGGGACTTCCTACCTGGGGCAGCGGGCCCAGCACCCTCTTCTGGAAGTCTTCCCTGCCAGGTTAGGCCATGGTCTTTACCTGTAGTGGGTGGGATTTGGTTTGTGTGTGCAAAAGCTTTAGGTCGAGGGGGCGCTTCGGTTTTGTGTGGGGCGGGTGGAGGCATGGGCAGTAGGGCTGAGCATTTAAGGCAGACGGCCTTCTCTGGCTCTGCGGCCATGGGATTTGCTGTGAGTCTTTGTTCCGAAGAATGTTTCGGGTGAATTTCTACTTGGGCGCCATTTTTTTCTTCTATGTTGGTTAAACGGAGTTGGAAGTGTCTTTGTGTGGTATGTGGAACTTTGGCACCGGTCCACCTGGCAAATTCCAAAATGTGACCGCACAGAGCTGTGGAGATGGGCTGAGAGTTTCTGAACGGGGTTCGCGGGTCTGTGCTTACAGGGAGCAGAAAGGAGTCCAGCCTTCTGGGAGAGCGGGGCCTCAGTAGGTGGTCTCAGTATCCCAGGCGTGCTTGGGCTTCTCCAGGAACATTTTAAAAAGACCACAGCCTATGCAGAGTGTATGTAACTGATTCATTCGTTTATCATACAGGCACATAAAAAAAGTTGGTTATCACGAGACTGTTCTAGCATTTTATCTCTTCTAACGGGGAGCTAGTTCCTGAAGGTGCTTAAAGCTTGGGGAAGTCCATGGGGGGACCCACTGGATGGTACTGATGAATTACAGCCTTTGACGCTGCCTGCAGAGCGGAGGGAGGTCTGAAGGGACGGGCGCTGGGACTCTCGCATAGATGCGCACCCTTCGGGGTGCAGTAGCACGTGTGTTCCCTGCTTCCAGCTCCAGCGAAGCTGGCGAGGAGAGAGCGGCCCACAGCCGGCTGTCTGGGCGTAAGCCCAAAACGTGAGTGGGTTGGAGATGGCAGAGATGAGAAATACTGCCTCTGGGAGCCACAGACTTGCTCACGGCTGATCCTTGCCTCTGGGTGCCCCCAGAGAAGGGGATGAGGGCCATGCAGGCTGGGCCACAGCCCGCTGGGGACAAGGCCTGCCCCTGGGGTGTGCGTGTCCTGGGTCCCCAGTCTTGGGGTGCGTATGCTTCATCATGGGCCCTGTAATGAGGGGGAAATGGAAGCCTTCCACGTCCAGTCAAGCCGGCATTGTCCACCGAAACGACTGTTTGCCTTGGACGGTTGTGGCCGAGCCGCTGCCAAGCTCCCGAATTCCTTGATGGGCCATTCACAAGGGGCTTCTCTAGCTGGCACCGCCGTGCAGCTGCCCTTCCCAGTGCGGGGAGGGAGCCAAGGGAGCTCGTTACCGGGGCCCCAACCGGCCGAATGGGAACGCAGCTCTGCTGGCAGGCTTCTCGCTCCCGAGCCGTGTGGAGCCAAGCCTCACGGGGCAGCGGGACGATGGCCTGCAAGTGGCGCGTGGCGCTTTCTTGGCAGCGGGGAAGGGGAGACCATTTGCTGCGAGGCATGACCAGGGTCCAGGAGTCGACCCTTTGGGAGTCTCCTCAGGGAGCCTCTGGCCCAGGACGTGACCTTGCACGAGATCCATTTTCTTCACTCTTCTGTTTCTCCAAGTTCAAAATCTGGCCAGCCGTATTGTAGGCAAGGGTCAGCAGGGTAATGGAACGGATTCCCTGTGTCCTTCGTCAGGTTCCTATGTCCGTGGATTGTAGCCTTGTTCTCTTTGAGGAGGAGAAAGGTGAAATGAGAGTGGTAGATTTTTTTTTAATAACTTTATTCCTAGTTAAAAAGCGTGACATGTTGACAACTTTGGAAGTATGAGGAAAGTATAAAAAATCACTACTCTCAGCTTTGTGATTATATAATGTCTTTTTTTTTTTTTTTTCTCCCTCCCCCTGCATTGGTGTGCTTTTCTACCAAAAACGTGTTTAGAGGCGCCTGGATGGTGCAGTCGGTTACGCATCCAACTCTGTTTTGGCTCAGGTCATGAACTTGAGGTCCTGAGATGGGGACCTGCGTTGGGCTCCACACTCAGTGGGGAGTCTGAGTCTGTCTCCCCCTCTGCCCCGCCCCCCACGTCACTCTTGTGTGCAGATGTTCTCCCCACCCCCCCCCAAGTAAACCATCTTTGAAAATGTGTTTATAACCAACGTCTCTGGATTCGATGCACAGTGTCCCATGTTACTAAATGTTCTGTGGGATTGCTACTGCACATGTGACATCCTCCTGTGGATCTTTACTGTGACGTTTAATGCCCCCTATTGTTGGACAGGCGTGTTTGAGAGGGTTTGCTTTTGTAAAGGAGACAGACAGGGACCCAGATTCTGAGAGGTTCAGGGACTTGTCTGAGCTAACTTAGCTGAATGGAGCTGGACTCCCTGTCTGAGGGCGGGGGGTCTTCCCATGTTCGTCTGGAATCTGTCACAAGGCTGGGGTTGTGGGGAGAGGGCCGATGGATGGTCCAGGGGGGTCAAGTACAAGTCAGGGCATTGCATCAGATGGCGTGAAGCCTTCAGGAAGTGAAAATCACTGGAGCCAGCAAGGCAGGAAGGACGCAGGGTGCCTCACCGCTGTGGGCAGGGGGAGGGGGGAAGAGGTGGGATTGGAATTGGGGGTTGGAAAGAGGTGGGATTGGAATTGGGAGGGGGGGGTCCCAGCTCGAGCTGTGGGAGGAGGGGGGAGAGGGGAGGGTGGACAGGCTAACTGTCTGGGGCGGGGTCTGGAGCTCCTCCTGCTCTGAGGAGCAGGGGGAGGCAGAGGTGGGGGCAGAGTAGAGCTGGCCCTTTGCAGGCAGGGGCGGCTGGCGTGTTGTGCCTTCTGCTTCCCTGTCTCCCGTGAAGCAGGGGCTCCTCCCCTCACGGGGCTCCTCCCCTCACGGGGCTCCTCCCCTCACGGGGCTCCTCCCCTCACGGGGCTCCTCCCCTCACGGGGCTCCTCCCCTCACGGGGCTCCTCCCCTCACGGGGCTCCTCCCCTCACGGGGCTCCTTGTCCCCTTCTTGAACCACGATGGCCGTTGGGTGGTGGTGCTTCTGTTGTGTCTGAAATCCGGCTCCTCACAGCTTCCCATACACTGCTTGTGCTTCGTGGGCTCACCCCGAAAACTTTGTGGTCCATCTTCCATGTTGTGATAACTCCCCAGATATCGAGCACCAGCCTCGCACAGGTAGGATGCAGTCACCTGCTACTTAGCTCTCCTGTGCCAGCGCCTGGGTTCCTTACTTGATTTAGTTTCCTGCCGTGCTTGAGAGCCCCCCGGGGACAAAACCAGATGAATGGGGTGAGCGGGACACGGGTACTGTGTTCAAGACTGTCCTAACACAAGACCACAGATGGGGTGGCTTAAAGCACAGGAATGTGTTTTCTCATGGTTCTGGAAGCTGGAAATCCAAGATCCCAGGTATCAGTTGGTTTCCTAGGAGGTGCCTCTCCTTGGCTTGCACGGGACACGGGCTTCTCCTCCTGCCTTCTGAGTCTTTGCTCCGTGTGCGCCCATCCCTGGGGTCTCTTTGTGTCCTAACTTGCTCCTTTTATAAGGACCACCAGTCTGAGTGGATTGGGCCTCACCCCTAGGACCTCATTTAACCTTGTTACCACTTCCAGACCTTGTCTCCAAATGCAGTCATGTGCTGAGGTCCTGGAGGTTGGAGTTCCAACACAAGAATTTAGGGGGCGAGGGGGCACCTGATTGAGCCCATAACTGGTACCGAGGGGGCTGATAACTAGACTAAGCCAAGACTCTGGCCTCTTCGGTCCTCACTTTTCTGTAAGGAACTGCATTGTTGGGTCTTATTTATAGGTGCCTAAGAAATTGTCTGAAGATGTAGCTTCTCCCCCCGCCCCATAAAACTTATTTTGAGAAAATGCTAGAATCGCAGATAGTTGCAAAATGCAGGGAAGTCCCCCGAACCCTTCATCCACTTGCCCCCAATGATAATGTCATCCATAGCTGTAGTACACTATCAAAACTAGGAAATTAGCATTGGTGCCGTCCGTGGAGTTCATCCAGATTTTACTGGGGTTCTGTGCACCTATTTGTAGGCCTGTGTGTGTGTAGTCCTGTTACATTTTATTAGATCTGCATGAGGCCTTATAAATGCAGAATGGGGTCTAGATGAAACCAGATCATTTTGAGTCATGTGCAGACACACAGGCAAGAGTAATACACGTGTGCACACGCGTGTGTATACACGGAGGAGGGCATTGAGGCCGAGAGAAGTCTTAGGTTGAGTGGAAGCTGGCTAGAGGAAAGCGACCCTTCGGGAAGCTTCCCGGGGGCGCCCTCCGCGTACCAGGGAGAACGGGGCCCTTGCGGGCTGCCCCATTACACACACAGCGGTGGACCCCCAGTTGGCGGCACACACATGAGGCACCAGTGTGGCCTCTTATATCGCTCACGTTGAAACCAGTTGACGCAAAGAATTAGTCTCCGATTTCATCTGCCAAGTGTTTTAGGACAAGGTCGCTATGGTACCAGCCCCCTTCGCGTCCGAGCTCTGGGAGCCCAGAGGTACTTTGCTTCTGATGGGTTTTTATTGTCACTTGACACTGGGTAAAATGTGTTTTAACGCCAAAGAGAGTGGGTCCGGTATGGATCAAATACACTGTGACTGCAGTTCATCTGAAAAAATAATTAAAAAGCTCTCCCTCATGGGAGCAAGCATAACTCATTATATTCTTGCAACTTCACTGATAAGTTACCCTCATTAGTTTCTTTTTCTAAAGTAAATGACGCTGTAAAGCTGGTCACTTGGTTTTGGCCACGTTCCACCCCCTCTCCCCAGCTGCTGGTCATGTGCCATTTTCCGTGTGTGCTAGCATCGTGCTGGGAAACACGCGTGTGGCTCTTCCCGGGCGCTTCCGTATTGCCTGGGCTGCTAGAGGCTTCTTGCTCATTTTCAGCTGCTCATAATTCATGTCCTGCGGTTCATGGAATCACTTCTGTGCTCACTGCCTGAGTGACCTTGGGCAAGACCCCCAGCGTGGGCTCTGCAGTCTGACCATTCCAAGATTCAGATCCTGGCTCCGCCAGGGACCTGCCACCAGGATCTTGGACACCTTTCCAGCTGACTTGAGTCTGTTTCCTTAGCAGCAAGATGAGGCCGCGATCTACCTGGCAAGGCTTTTGCCTTGGTGTCCTTGCTTTAGGTATCATGGTGGAGATCGACGAACATGGCCCCGTTCATTTTTATGATCCTGTCTTCCCCATTTCCAGGGTTAGAAGGGAGGGGGGGGTGGGAGTAAGTGGCTTACTGAAATACACAGGCAGGTCCCTTGACAAAGGATCATTGGATCCTGGTTTTCAGCTTGGGACTTAATCCACCTCATAGATCTAAGAATAGCAACCTCTTCAGTCCTGAATTAAATCAGCAGGGCTCTTCTTTGCCTGCAGACCCCTTCCTGTGGCTCATCTCCAAGTATGCAAAGTGCTAGCGGGGCCCCAGGCAGCAGGTCGTCTGGTCCGTGGTAAGTCAGGGGCGCCTTAGCCATGGCCACGATGTGATACCCTGGTTAGATCTCTTGGTTTCACCACTTTGCTTCCTACTTTGCTTCTTAATATTGGCTCTGTTCTTCAAAGAATGTATTCTCATTTCAGTGAAACTGGGAAAAACCAAAATAGAGTAAGAAAACAAGTAACTCCTTTTTTTCTTTTTAAAGATTTTATTTATTTGACAGAGAAAGAGATCATAAGCAGGCAGAGAGAGGGGGGAAGCAGGCTCCCTGCTGAGCAGAGAGCCTGACTCGGGGCTCGATCCCAGGACCCTGAGATCATGACCTGAGCCAAAGGCAGAGGCTTTAACCCATGGAGCCACCCAGGCGCCCCAAAAACAAGTAACTTCTAATCCAGGTACCTATAGAATATTGTCAATATTTAGTCCTGTTTAATTCCAGCCTTCTTTAGTATGTATTTTTAGTTAAGGCCATACTATACGTAAACCTACTTCTGGTTGATGTATTATAAACTTACTAATGCAGCAGTTAGGTGTAAAAATTTATCAAGATGACTGCAGGGTGTTTTGTTAATCTAGAAATGCTGGAATGTGCTCCTTGGCCCGTGAGCGGCTAACATCTTTGTGGCAAAAGCCGCATCTGTGTCTGCTGAAAACTTGAAGAGCTCAGGTTAGTGCAGGGGAGTCAGCGTGAGCTGGAGAAGCAGCCCACTGGCCTTGCAGTGACTTTTCTCCAGAAGAGAAATAAAGGGAGGTGGAAGCGGGTCCTGAAAGAGTCTTTGGGCCGGCTGGGAGCGTTGATTCCACACCCCCAACCACCTCTGCTACTCGGGGAGCAATCTTAGGTGCCGCGGGGACTCGGCGAGCCTGTGACAGCAGACTCTGAGGGCTCTTGCTTCATCCTCTGCCGTTAGTGACCCCAGGAATGCAAAGTCCGTCTTGCCAAATCTCCTGATTTTTAGGAGTGACCGGAAGTGTGTATTTTTCAAGAGGCCCGAAGGGGCCAGCTCGCCAACATCCCCTCTGAAGACCCTCGGAGTCAACACGTAAGCCAGCTCCGACGCGCCGGTGCCTTGCCATTTTGGACTCTCTGCTTTTTACCTTTTGAATGGCCAAGAGATAAAACAAAGGGAGCAAGGTGACGAGGAAGGTGGTTGCACATCGTAGATGCCACAGCTGGAATAGATAAGGTCCTCGCCTGTGGTTCCAAGTGATCCGGGCGTTGGGTCGGGGACGGGGATGGGGTCTCCCGCCGAAACACAGGACCCAGTGGTAGAATGGGACAGAGCTGAGCGAAGGGCTGCTGCTGAGCTCTCAGGGTGCCTTTTTGGCCCAGGCTCTGCCTCTGGCCTCCTAAGAGCGGGAATCCCAGAAGAAAAGAAACGGAGCCATTTCTCCAAGCTGAGTGTGTCGGGATGATAGAGCCTCCCCGTTTCCTGAAGGGAGTGTTGGAATGCAGAAGCTAGTACTGATTGGGCAGATGTGTGAGCATCTTTGCTGAGATCTTAGAACCTAACATTCAGGTGTTTGGTGGACCAGATGTAAGACCAGAGGTTTTCGGCTCAGACAGCTAGAGAAGATCAACAGGAAGGATGAAGGATGCATGGGCGGCGGGGAGGGGGTTCTCTTTTCTCCCGCCCTCCAAGGCTTATTATTTCTGTACCACCAACCTCTTACTGCACCTGACTAGTGCAAGCAGATTCATTTCATTTCTCTTTTCAACTGTACCACCGGCATTGTCGTTGACTACAAAAGATTCTGCGCTATTTTGCTGAATAGCATGTGTATTCTTTAGCTTCTCTGTAGACTTTTTACTTCTTTCTGACCTAGAATGATCTTGGCTTTTTCTTCCTCCCCCCACCCCTTTCACCTGCAAGAAGCATTCAGAGAGCAGCTGTGTGAAGGGGTTAGTTTCTGGGGAGGGGTGCGGTTTTTTGTTGGCGCTGGCATCTGGGGTTAATGGCGGTCCTCTTCAAGCGAGATCCTCGGGGCTCGAGGATTCTTGTGTTGAGATGCCTCATGGAAGAGTCATTGTTGTGGACGTTTGCTTTTTGCCTTGTCCTGCACGTTTTTGTGAGGGAACGTTGCCTTTCCTCAGGGGGGTTCTTGTGGGCTGCAGACATGATCGTGTGGTCCAGGCATGGCCGACCACGACAGGGAAAAGGGGTCTCCTATGCAAGGATTGGCCCAAGGAGTGTGACAGCCAGAGTCTACCATGAGGTTTGACAGATGGACTCAGACAGAGGTCACTTTCTTTTTCAGGACAGCTAGCTGTAAGCTCTCAAAACGCAGAGATGCCAATGCCTATCATTGCTGCCACGGGCAGAGATCTGGACATGAGTGAGGACTGCACAAAGGAAGGTAGACTGGGGTGGGGGGAGCAAAGGCAGGAGGACTCCCTGGATCCAGCCAAGCCTGAAGTAAGATTCTAGCCCTTGGGATCCCAATGACTTGAGCATATGAATTGTCCTTTATGATGTTTGCAGTCCACAGCCCTGTCAGGTCAAGAAAGAGTTGGATGGATTGCTTTCCTCTTAAAGTTGGACCGTGCACTTCCCCTTGGGCCTGGTGTTCGGGGCAAGGAGACACCTGTAGGGCTATTGTCTTCTGATCACAGAGCTAGTTCTTCTCTGGTACAAAGGTGTTCACTCATGGTACCCTGAAGAATGGAAGAACTCCTGACCCAAGACGTTCAAAAAAAGGGGTGGGGGGGAGTTAGGTTGGAAGTTCTGATTCAGTTTTCCATTTCGTTGTTCTATAGCACTGAAGTTACAGGGAAGGGACTTAGAGGCCGAAAAGTGGTGCCCCCTCTACTTTTTCCCTAACCACCCAAAGGAAACCCTTAAAAATAACCTGTTGGCAGGCAGGCTTTGTGCAGGAGCAGGAAGTGTTTACCAGCAAATCGTGGATGCGGGTGGGAGAGCGGCCAGCGTGTCTGTTTCTTAGTCGGTGGGGCTGTTTATTGTAGACACATAACCAACCCCGGGTCCTTGACCCGACTGCAGTTGCCAAAGCTACCTTCACTCCCTGGGATGGCCTCATATTGTCGTGAGCAAAGATGCTAAATGAGAGTGCTCGCTCGGTTTGTGACCCGGCTTTGCTGTTGCCTACCTGCCAAGACGTGTGCGCGCGAGTGCGCGCGAGTGCGCGCGAGTGCGCGCGAGTGCGCGCGTGCGTGCATGTGCCTGTTTTGCTCCCATGCAGATGAAAATCTGAACCCACCAAAGGATTAGTGGCTAATGGGCGCTCCTTACAAACAAAAGAAACAACAAAAAAAACCTCAAGTGTCGTCTTTAGAGCTGGGGTTCTGGAATTTGCCTTAAGAGTGTGGAGAGAAAAAACGGGGAGTGAGGGGCTACTTAACTGGGCTGTTTAAAATGAAAGGTTCCTGGGTGTGCTTTCGGGGAGGGATCCGTGACCTTCTAAAATCCTCCTGTGGGGCCGCTTCCGCTGGCTTCTCCAAGAGGTTCATGACCCAAAAAAGGTGAGGGTCCCACCAAGTCCTTATGTGGGGCAGACCCCGATGATGGGCAGCTTGGGGTAAGAGAAATCAAGGTAGCTGCCTTGATGGGCCGTACACAGTGACAGATGGAATGTTCCATGTTCATCTGTCAACTTGATCTCCCCGGGGAGCCGCTGTGCTTCCAACAGGAAGCCTGCGGAGCGTCACTCTGGCGACGTGGGTGAAAAGTCAGGATGTGTTCCCAGGGATTCGGGAGACACCCGCTCAGCTCTCCTCCTGTGCCTTTCCTTCCACCTCGCTCCCCACCCTCCAAAAAAAAAAAATTCCTTTGGGGCTAAAATTTTCCATCCCTTCTCTCAGCCTAACTGAGTGCTTTGAGTAATATTGAATTAAGTTTTCGGTGCTGATTCGAACTGAGGCACAGATAGGAAAATCAACTTTTTTTTGGTCTTTGTTTTTGTTTTGCTCTAAAAGCAAAAACATTTTAAAAATGCACTCTGTTCGTTAATGGAATCTGAACTCTCAAAGCCAAAACTTTCCATGTGTTCTTAGTAAGAACAATTCTCCGGGGAAGGGTTATAAACAAATGTTAAGTAGGCAAGAAGTTGTGAGGGACCCCAGAAAAGCATCCCAGGGACGCGGATGAACTTGGCGGAATTTGGGTAGGCAAAGCGCTTCCTCCTGCACTTTTTGGGGTAGTCGCTGCATTGTCTTTACCAGTTCCCCTTGCCTCTTGCGTCAGGTGTGGGATGGTGGGGGACAAGGGCTTGGGGGAGATGCTTTTTTTCCCTTTCTAATGTTCCAAGCACGCAGCACAGTGGATGTGATTTCCCGGTGCCTCCCTTTCTGCCCAAGTTATTACCATAAGAACACTCACGTTAGCCCACCGGCCCTGTCGGTTGCTAATGGAGTTTACAAAGGGAATTTGGATTCCCAGCAAGAGGACTCGTTAGCACAGCAAGGATCTGATAGCTCCTAAAATTGTGCACGGACACTTGGAACCTTTTGAAACCCATTGGTGTCTGTTATTAGATCTGAATTATTTCACCTACCCCAGTCTGTACAGTGGTGTCCGGGGGGAAGGAACCTTGCCTTGATCCAACCAGATCAGCTGGGTTGGCCGAAGCGCTTGTTAATACCTGAGAATCTGAGGACGAGACTCAGAAGCCACGGGGCACATCAGGAACCACATGTCTCCCGCCTCGGAGTTCTTATTTCTTGATATCGACCTCATCAGCGGTCGCGAGCAAGCGTTTAATTTTAGGAGTCCTCGTGGTCACGAAGAAAACCTCACAGCTGTCCGCTTGCTCGGACCAGTGCGTCACGCACGCTGGCAACAGTGATGCCCTCGCCGTTGTGCGGTCCTTGCCATACGGCGGGCAGAGGGCGAGTTCCTGCCTCCCGAAGCCCGGGCAGACGAGGGTTGCTGTCCTCCTTGTGCAGATGAGTAAACTGAGGCAGGGGGAGGTCAGGCAATGTGTCCAGGGTCCTACAGCTAGTGCGTGGCAAGGCCCAGAGGGCAGTCTTGGTCTTCATGATCCCGAGGACCATATATTTCCCACCATATGCACCCCCCCATCCCTAGACGCTGTCGTGGATAATAGGGGACCCCAAGCATGCCCTACTTAGTATTAAATGTGGCCTCACTCAACTACTTATTTCTTTTTAAAGATTTTATTTACGGTAGAGGGAACATGGAGGGGGAGGGGGCGCGGAGGGAGAGAATCTCAAGCAGACTGCACTGAGTGTGGAGCCCAACAAGGGGCTTGATCCCGGGACCCTGAGATCATGATCTGAGCTGAAACCAAGAGTCGGATGCCCAACCGACTAAGCCGCCCAGGTGCCCTAACCGCGTTATTTACACACATGTCCATCCTCCCCCCTCCCCCCGTACTAAGTACTTGGAACTTTTCCTGGCTTTAGCAGTTTCATATGAAATAGTGATGAGTGTCTGGGTTAGAGGAGGTTCATTGGGTTTAGGGTGCTCAGGGTCTGGCTTCCCTGTGGGAATTCTTAAAACTCTCACCAGATAAAGCCTTGTTCCTACGAAGGGTGGGGGGTGGGGTGGGGGGTGGGGTGGGGGGACAACCACGTGGGATGTTTTCACGGTCTCCCTGTAGCGAGCCGGCAGAAGCTCCCCAGACGGTTCTGTTTACGTGCCGGACCCCGCAGCCTTTAATTGGCGTACAGTCATTGTTCTTCCACGACTTGGACTGGGGGGGTTTTCATTCCCAGGCTGGGCCCCGTTGGCTGGCTTCGCCGTGCGATCGGGCGTGATCTCTTACCCCCAGTATGGCCACAGCTGGGACAGAAATGGTGAGAAGGTGGACTAGAAGAAGGCTGTGTGGATCTTGGAGGAACAGGTGGCCAAGGAAGATTAAGGTACAAGCAGGGATCAGTGAGCTGAAATACTCCCCCTTCCCGAGGCCTCTTAATAGGGAAAAAATCATTGCCAGCCCGGCGGCGGCGTCCGGAAGACCTTCCAGAGTAGAAGGTCCGTAGAAACGACCTGGTTGCTCTAGGAGCGGTGACTTGATGGGCCACAGAGTGGCTGAGGCCTCCCGTGCCACCCCGGAGGTTGTGACGTCCAGGCAGCTACGTGTTTCCCCGCAGGCGTCCTTAATCCGCGTTGTCCTGGGACCTTGGTTTGGTGGCCTGCAGACTGATGGTGGTCCCCCTCAGTCTCCCGGGGGGAGCGGAGGGCGGGTTCCGTGTTTGGGCACAGGGGAAGTTGGGAGACGGAGCGTCTCTGGTTCGTGACTCCAGGTCCCTACTTCCAGCTCGCTTGCTTTCTTATTTTAAATTTACGTTATGGTAAAGAAAGCGTAACCTAAAATTCACCATCTTACCCATGTGTAAAATGTACGGTTCGGTAGTGCTAACTGTATTCACTGTTGTGTGGCAGTCTTCCAGAACTCTTCCCTCTCACAGAACTGAAACTCTGCCCCCACGAAACGGTGCCCTGTGCCCCGCCCCGGGTTGTGGCCGCCACCCTCCTGCCCCCTGTCTCTGTGGAGTCTGACTATTCTAGTTACCTCTTCTATGGTACTGGCTTCTTTCACTTAGCATGACGTTCTCAAGGTTCCTGTGTTGTAGCCCGTGTCACAACCCCCTTCGTTTTTAAAGGCGGAATAATATCCTTCTGTGTGTCTACACCACATTTTGCTTATTTCCCAGTAGACGTTTGGATCGCTGCCACCGCTTGGCAAGGGTGACTAGCGGTGTTGTGAGCATCCGCGTGCCGTGTATTTCGGGCTGGTTAAGAGGTCGCTCTCCGCTCGGGTGTCCTAAGGTGGGGGGAGCTCAGGAAGTCCAAAATTAAGCTCCTTACACTTTCTCCCAAATGGGCTTTGCCATTGGTTCACCTTGTTCCTGTCCTTTTTTTATCCCTTGATTTAAAAGCTATCACCTCTTACTGATCATGGCTTCTGAAGGTCTCTGGTGACTGTCACACGCCTCCGTCCCCTCTTCTTTCCCCCTCAGTGCTCTCAGGCCAGGTCCTCTCCTCCTCTCCCCTGGATGAGTGTGTCTGCCTTTGATGATTAAGCCCAGTCCAACTTGTGTCCATTTGTCTCCGCATTGCCATAGCTCCAAAGCAGGCACATTGTTCTAGAACCTTTGTTCCCAAATTTCCAAAGCCTCTGCATGGCATTTAACTGAATGTTGTCATATGCCCAGTGAATAATGACAGTATGGTTATGTGTGTTAAAATAATGCATGTGTTTAAGTTAATAACACGATACATCTTTGAGAGACTTCAAATAACTTTTTGACAAATAGAGACGTGTTAAGTTTACTTGTCTCTGTATCATGCATGCCATGCAAATGTTGACAGCTGACCGTGTGTCGGTCCCAGTGCAAGGGGCTGGGGGTACCCAGGAGGGCTAGACCGGGCACCCCTTCGCTTGTTACATAAGAGAAGTAGTAACGTCAGCAAAGATTCACGGGGCACATCCTGTGGGCCAGAGACTGGGCAAGGGTTCTCTACATACATTATCCAGTGTGATTCTCAAAGCAATTCTTCAAGTTTTATTGTCTGCATCTTATGGAAAGAAATTAGGACACAGGTATCGGGTGACTGGTCCAGCAAGGAACAGCAAGGGGATCCGAGCCAGGGGGGTTCCTTCTCCAAGGGGTGCACTCCTCTGCTTCCAGCCAGCTCTACCAGCAGCGGTCATAGAATCCAAGAGCTGGAAACCCAGGGAAGGCAGGGCGAGACACCAGGCGGATGGGAACCTACACATGCCTTTGTATATGTTGAGTTGGAAAATACTCACCAAATGTGCTCAGGAATATTTTCCAAGTGTGAGTAATGACTCAGTGCCTTTGCAAAGAGACACGCCATCTTCCAAACCATAGCTGCTCTTGGAGAAGGGAAACCGCTTTCTGCATGTTCTCAAGGCAGGGACTTGTGTAAAGTCCGTTTCTCAGAGGCGACAGATGCTGTTCCCTGATGGGATGCGGCATCAGGTCAAGGAAGTAACGTGACAAGGCCTCTCGCCTTGGCTCGGAACGGGAGGTGATGTCTCTGAACCGGCCGTCTGGCTGTCTGGGGGAAGCATTTTTAAAACATGTGAGTCTTCCCACCTGGGGAGATGGTGTTGACTTCCTGTGAATCAC
>CM052797.1:8849457-8921622 GCA_028533885.1 Nasua narica
GAGCAGCAGGAGGAGGAGAGAGAGAACCTCAAGCAGAATCCATGCTGGTCATAGAGGCCGACACAAGGCTCGATCTCGTGACCCTGAGATCAAGACCTGAGCCGAAACCAAGAGTTGGATGCTCAACTGACTGAGCTACCCAGGAGCCCCTTAGATTAGCATAGTCTTAGAGAGCTATTTTTACTCCTTCCCACAGACTGTCTTTGGATACAGGAATCATTATTTTTTTTTTTCACTTATGGGTATGAGTAGCTGGTCGTTCATGCAGTTTTGCCGTCTGCGGGTCCCCTTCCCGGCTCTTGCCAGTCAAGATGCCTCTCCTCCAGCGCTCTGCTCTGCCCCTCAGCTTTAGCGGACTCCATTCTCAGAACCTTCTCTCACGAGCGAGCGGCCCTTTGCGGAATGAATTGGCCATTCTGCTTCAAGAACTCTCGACTTGACGGGATCTCGTCTGAAATGCGATCTTTGAGTTTTTGAGTTCATCTCATTCCATTGCGTTTCATTCCTAATTGCATTACTCACGATCCCAGTAGAATCGCAAAAAAGCACTTCGAGAAGATTAAGTCTTGGCTGCTGGCGAGGGAGTGATACCGTCGGGGCTGTGCGGACCGCTCCTCCAAGGACCCGTGTTTGAGCTTCTCAGCCTTGTTCTTCTCCTTTGCTTCAGGGAAGTCCTGAGTTCCCTGACTCTTCTCTGAAGGGCACAGGGGCCGGGGTGGGTCTTCCTAAAGGGGGCGTGTGGTGGCGCCGAAGACCGGCCCTCTGGCCTCCCGTGAGGAACCGAAGGAAGATAGCGTTGGTTTGTGTCAGGCATGAAGGGTCGTTGAGACATTTCAGTCCAAGGTGTGTGAGATTCTGGAGCCCAGTCCTAGCATGTTGTTTTTTGTTTTGTTTTTTTTTTAAGTAGGCTCCACACCCACTGTGGAGCCCAGTGCAGGGCTCGAACTCACAACCCTGAGATCATGATCTGAGCTGAAATCAAGAGTTGGAGGCTTAACCACCTGAGCCACCCAACCGCCCCTCGTGTGTCCTGTTTTTAGAGTATTTTTCAGTAGACTTTTCTGTACATCTTGTTACAGATTGTACCTCACGGCCTCTGCATCTGCTCGTCCCCTTTCCTCTGGCCTCTGCTCCTCTCTGACCGCGTCAGAAAGGCCTTCCCTGGACACCCATGTCCCACGGACCCGCACTGTCCCTCTTGGACCGCTTACTTGACTTTTCTTTCTCTTCACAGTAGTTTCTTCCGTATTACATGTTTATGGACTTGCTGTTGTTCCTTGTCAGGACGCAGGCCCCATGAGGGCTCATCATTCACTGTTAGATCCTTAAAGCTTCCAGTGGTTCTCAAAACCTGGAAGTGATGCCTTAAATAGAAGTCGAGTGAATGAATGGATGCGTTTAGTTTTCTAAAAACCCTGAGGCAAAGGTGCTGTTGTTGCCATCACGTGGGGGAAGAAAGGCCCGGTCCTTGGGATGATTGATTATTCCATGTCCCGAGACGAGTTGAGCTCAGCTCTCTGGGTCCCAGTGTGGCCATGCCCCAGGCTTACAGGGCCCGAGAATGTCCTCTGGAGGTCATTTGGAAATTCCTGGAAAATGCCACAGATGGCAATGGGAGGTGGCCCGTGAGGTCCTTACTGCAGCGAAACTGTTAAGGGTTCTGGAGCAAGGATTCCCTGTGACCTGAGAGGGAAATTGGGAAATGACCGAGGCCCGGGAAAACTGCAGCGGGAGACTTGGTGCTGAGGGACGGGCAGGTGCAGGTGGGGAGAGAGACACTGGGAGTGACTGTGGAAGTTTGTAAACCCCGAGGGGAGGCCCAGCAGTGCCTCTGAGGAGCACTGTGATGACTGCAGGCCAGGCTGGCCCACCGATCCTGCCAGGCTGTCCCCTGGCCCCACACTCTCCCCCAGCCTGGCGCCCCCATGGGTCTCTCACGAGGGTCTGGCTCTTGGAGGGACCGGAGGGATGGTGACCTCGGAGGGCCGGTTCTCGATCTCCTGGTAACAGAAGAGTCACAGACAATGGAATGATCATGTCAGTCACACTTGAGCTGACCGTGGCCGGCACCCTACAATGTCACGGCAGACGATGGGGACTCTTCGGAATCGGCATGTTTTCAGTTTGTGGAGATACATCTGCAGGAAAGGGGAGCCTCGCGGTGGCACCAGGAAACCCCCTCGAGGTGATGCGCTTACCTGGGATGACCCGCGGATCCTGTGCCATGGGCGTGGGAAACCGGGGCGCCCCCATCAATGGAGATTCAACGGCCGCGTCGTTTGTAATGGGCTGGCTGGTTGGTTGGCTTTTTGTTTGGGCCACGAGTAGCGTCTCGTGCCCCATACGCATGTTGGCGTGGGTGTGTGTGGCCAGACATGGACGGCCGCTGCAGCCCGCAGACCCCCCCCACGTGTCGTGGCAGTCGTGGATGTTTTCTTGCTTGTGTCACATCCGGAACATGTGGGCTAACCTTGGCCAAGTGGAGGCTCTCGTACCTTGGCGTTGCTGTCGTCAATGTGTCAGTCCTCTGCAAGGCTGCTGCGTGGGTCCGCCCTGAGGAGGAGGAAAGAGGAGAGCATACCGTGGAAGGGGGTGTGGGGGCTCGTGGGGGCCGGGCCGGCGGTGACACGCCTCACTTCCACGCACGCGCACCTTCTGTGGACTGGGGCTCTGGCCCGTGGCGTCCCTGGGGGGCGGCGAACAGCTGAGCGTGTTCCCCGGGGAGGAGCAGAAGCATGTTCAGCCAGTAAGAGCCCCTCGCGGCCACAGGGACTCTGTATGTTTAAGTACAAGCACCCTTCTGGTTCACAGAGCGCGCTGAGTGCCTTAGCGCATGTCTTGAGAACTGCCCCTTGGACCCTCACAGTTAGAGGTGTCACTGGCCCCATTTTGCAGATGAGGAAACGGAGGCTTAAGAAAGCTTTCTGTGAGGATCGGCTGCTGGTGAGGGCACCGGAATCGGGGCGCAGTCCTGATTGGGACTCCTGGGACAGTCCCCATCCGAGGCATGCTCTGAGAAGCTCTGGGGACCTGGTCTCCTCCCAGCAGCATCCAGACCAGGTGAGACCAGACCAGCGGGGACACTCAGTGGTAGGGAGGGAGGAATCTTACAGGGAAGGAGAGAGCTGTGCCCTCACGGAGAGAAAGCGAGTGCATGAGCGAGCAGGGTGATCAGAAGGCCCGTGATCAAAGGGAAGAGGGCGCCGGGACCCACCCCCAGCCTGTGCGTGGGAACCCCAAAGCCAACGTTGGCCCCTCAGCGACCCCTGAAGGAGACCCCGGGGCCGCCCTGGTGGCCGGATGTCCCATAATGAGTGAGAAACCGAAGATTGTCAGATCCTAGAATTCCGAGCCGTACTGAGAAGGGCTTTGAAAACTAGACCTGACAGGTCCAGATAAATACCCTCCGTGGTGAGGCACAATCTCGCTTGGGCCTCGGAGGCTTCGCCAGCTGCTGGCTCTCCACAGACGCCCTTCACTGACGGTCCTCCGCCTCGCTCCGCGTCCCTCCCTCCCTCATGCTCTCTGCGCACCCCCGTCCTCTGCTCACCGGCCTGGCCTGGGGGTGCTGTTGGCCGCCTCGCTGTGGGGCCTGCGCCGCTGAGGCGCCCTGAGATAAGTCAGCGGGTGTGCGTGCGTGCGCGCACACGCGTGTGTGAGTGAAAGTGTGCAAATGTGTAAGTATGAGTCTTTGTGTCAGTGGGGGAGAGTGTGTGCCTGTGTGTGTGAGTCTGAACGTAAGCGTGTGTGCGTGCGTGTGTGTGTGGAGGGCAGGTGTAGGAGCGATTGGCCAAGTTTGCTCTGAAATGCTGCTCCGGCGTCTGGAAGGCGTGAGCGCCATTGCGAGCCCGGCCACCCCGGGGACCTGGGCTCCAGCTCCCAGCCCTTGTGGGAGGGAGGCGGGGAGCTCCCGCAGAAGCCGGAGAGGACTTGCGGAAGCTCGCTGCCCCCAGTGCCCTTCCTGGGCACTTTCCTAACAACCCGCCGAGCTCCCCGAGCCTGGCTCTCCTGTGAGTCCCCAGAAGGCGTGAGAGCCTCGTCATTTTGGCAGCCGCGGGGCCCTTGTGCCCGGCTGACCGCGGGCAGCTCTGCTCTGCGGTAACAAGGTTGAGATGGGTTGAGAAGCGACGCGGACAGAAACAGGTGGCCGCGTCTGTGGCTCGTGATGAGGTCAGGCCGCTTCTGTTTTGTGACAGATTGGGGACGCAGAGAACAGACAAGTTGGGGCCTCGTGCGGACCGAGGCCAGCGCTGACGCCGGTGCTGACGGAGCGGGGAGTGGGGAATGGCCAGGGAGGGGAGCTGGACAGCCCGGAGTTAAGCCGAGGAGGATTCTGATCAGCTTAAGGGTTTCTTTTGTGTTGTGAGCATTGGCAGCTCTTGGGAGATGCTCTTGTCCCCGGGTGCATGGGGCAGAAAAATCCCTATTGGATCTGTCACAAAATTGCAGTTCTGAGCAGCTCAGACTATGACCCCACCAAGGTATTGAGCCCCGCACCCGAATTTTGTGGGCTCAGGTTTGCATTAAATGCAGGAGGCCAAGATGTGCTTTTCAAATGCAAATTTCAAGAACATTTCTTTGAATGGGTCCCTTAGGAGCCATAACCATTTTCAGATCCCAGGTAACCTGGGTGTATTTGAATGCCTCAGCAGTGGAAGGCATTCATGCCCGGGCCTTGGTGACACTTCTCGAAGCCAGCAGCTGGCATGCCTCATGCTAAGAGGTGGCTTCGACTCCAGGCTGAATGATAAGGTGATGAACAGTTGCTTCTGCAAAGAGCTCAGCTGCTCTAAGACAGGTGACATTTGTATGGCCTCTTACTTCCAGAAAGCAGCTTTCTCTAGTCCTAGAGATGACAAAAAAATTGGTGTGGTTTTTGTGTGTGTGTGTGTTTGTTTGTTTTTTTAGTTTTGGTTTTTGTTTTTGTTTGAACAGCAAGAGAGGAGACATAATCTGTTTTTGAACTCTGCTTTCAAATGACATTATAAATGGTTTTGAAACCGTCTGAATCCTTTGGGCTGCTGTAACAAAAATACCATACCCTGGGTGGTTTGAAGAACAGACGTTTATTTCTCACAGTCCTGGAGGCTGGGAAGTCCAAGATCGAGGTGCCTGGGGAGGACTCGCTTCCTGGCTCCTAGAGAGCCGTCTTGTCTTCTCCCTGTGTCCTCGTGTGTGGCTAAAGGGGTGACAGATCTCTGGGGTCTCTTCCAGAAGGACAGTAATACCAGTCATGAGGTCTTCAATCTCGTGATCTCATCACCTCCCAAAGACCCCCACCTCCTAGTACCATCACCTTGGGGTTTAGGATTTGAACCTGAGTTTGGGAGGGGGGAACACCTATATCTTAGTCTGTAACAAAAACTGTCTTTGGAACTGATCCAGAAGAGTTGGAGTTCGGAGAAGTTTTGGACTACCTTCATCTGTTCGTCGTGCTCATGTTTCGCTTTTCAAATATGCACGAAAGTCATGTAGAGCCCAGGAATCTAGGTCTAAAAACAAGAGCTCTTGCATCTTTAAGTAAAAATTTCAAGCGATAAAAGAGCCTTTTAATTATCAGAGCAGGCCGGGAGGGATCCAGAAGCAGAGTATGGTTTTCTAGTTTGATTGCTGTACTAGAAGCAAACTGGGACCGGTTAGTCCAGAAGAGCTCCCACCCTATAGGGCTCCCCACTCGAAGCTTTATATGGTATTCTGATAGAGTGTCTGTCCTAGTTATGCTTTTCTTTGGTAGTAATAGGATTTGTCTCCTTCCCCCCTTCCCTTGTGTACCCAGCTGGTGTGGGGACGTAAGCCAGAGCACTGTTGGGTGATAAGAACAGATAATACTTGATACATAACAGTACTCCACTCTTGAATGAGTCTCACGGTACATAGATAATCCCAGATGGAATAATGTCTTTGAAAGATTTTATTTTTAAAGAGAGATTGCGAGAAAGAGAAAGGGAACCAGGGGAAGGGCAGAGGGAGAGGGAGAGAGAGTCTCAAGCAGACTCCCTGCTGAGTGTGGAGCCTGACATAGGGCTTGACCCCACGACCTTGAGATCATGACCGGAGCAGAGACCAAGAGTTGGCCCCTTAACCGACTGCCACCCAGGCATCCCACCAGATGAAATAAACCCATTTTCCAGACGGACTAACCATTTGGTCCTGTCGATTTCCTGCTTCTGTTATCTATCCTATTTTCCAGGATCCTGTTACCAAGTATCAAATAGCTAGATCCTGGTATCTGAAATACCAAAAGGACAGTTTCGAGCTGTGTTCCTTTCAACCAGTTCACCATCTGGGGGCCACTGGGACGTAGTGGCAAGAATAAAGGTCAAGGTCACTTCTTCAGCACTCTCCCAAATCCCACTGGCGTAAACTCTCTTCCTGTCTACTTTGTCTGCGAGATTCGGTGCCAGGAGTTCTCACGGGCAGATCTTCAGACGGCTGAATCAAGAGGAAGGCTCTGCTTCCTCCTCCTCTCTCTCTCCTTCCTGCAGAGATGCAAGGTGGCTCTGAAAAGCTCCTATCTTCTCTCCCTTCTGATTGCCTTATTTTTTCAGATGCTTCCATCCTGAGCGTTTTCTTGATTTCCCTGCCTAATCACCTCGGGAAGTATCCAGGCAAGCAGCTCCTGGCCCCTCCATCAAAGCGCCGCGCACATCCGCTGTCTCAAAGAGGGAATGCTCCTAAAAGCTGCGGGGGAGAGCAGTGCTCCCGTTTCGGTGTAAGACCCAAGGCTGGGGTTGTTTCCGCCTGTGGCTCCTTGGCCCCAGTCACTTCTCCACCTTGGGAGACGGAGGAGGAGAGGGAGAGAGAGCTTGGAGGGCATCGTTCAGATGACCCTTTCCGCCTCCTGTGAGCTTTCTCTCAAGCGAACCCTTCCGCGTTCTGCTGGGATTGTTCAAGACAGGCTGTAACTGGCCCTTGGAATTCTCTGCGCTGTGTTTGTTATGTGGCATGAAGGTGTTAACGCCGGAACAAGGCCTCGAACCTGTCCCGTCGGGTCGCTCGGTGAGATGCCTGGGGCCCCGCACACCGCCGTAGGGCTGGGTGCATCGAATTCTGGTGCTAGGGAGAGGAAGTTCAGCCACAGACAGGGCGTGAGAAGGTGCTGGGTCCGAGATGAAGGACCCCACCCCCCACTCACTAGTGGACTTTCTACCCACTCTGCACGCCTGTGCAGAGAACTCGTGCCTGTGCTCACGCACGCGTGTGACCACGGCCCCGCAAACGGGCCTCTCCGGCCCTGCACGGCTTTCGGTCCCCCTGAGGGTGGCCTTGCTTATAGGTGCCTTTTATGCTTTGGTTTTGTGGCTGTGCTTATCTCACTTAATAGTTTTTAGAGTTTCTCTAATTGCAGTGTCGTGGACACCCAGGGTTATGACAGCGATTGTGCAAGTCTGTGTGCGACGGTGCTCACTCTGTTCAGGTGTGCAATCTGCACGCGGGCTCCCGCCGCCTGTGCTGTGGGCACACAGCACGGCCGTCCTCTGTCCTTGCTCTGCCACACGGCTCGTGCGCCCTCTCCCCACACTCCCTCGAGGGGTAAGCCACGTCTTTTCATTGTACCAAACAAATACGTATATAAAGGTGCCTGGCGCATATAAGCAACTAAAAGATACTTGCTAGAGGAATGAGTGGGTGAGTGAATTTTTTGGGGTGGGGGAAAGGTGGCAATTTGGAAACGATCCGACCACTCGATGGATGCTAAGAACCAATTATTTTGGCGGGTTAAATTTCTCATGTTGGTCTCTTCTAACTCTTTGTTTCCCACGAAGGTCATTACCATAATCTACTTGACTTGGTGCTACTCCACCTGTATCCTTTCCTTCCTGGGAGAAGTGCTCCCGTCACCTCCCGGCCTCGCTGTTTGCTTCTCTCAAGAGAAATCTCCATTCTCCCGTGGCAGGGATTTAGCTGTGTCCGTGGGCCTCCTGGCGGTGGCCGCTGGGCGTGGGGGATCTGGATGCAGTGGTGGGGAGTTCGGCCGGGTGGGTCCTTCGGGTTGCTATCTAGAAGAAAATCTGAGCTGGGAGTAATGGTTGGTGTGGCTGCTAATTTCCCGGTTTTATATGTTGAAATCCTCTAGCACTGCTTTTGTCTTGACAACCAGGAAAGTATCACATTCCCGCCCCCCCCCCCCCCCAGCTAAATGCTAAAAGGCAAAAAGACTTTATTTGCTCACCCAGAAAAACATTTAGCTCAAACAGGGGGGAAAAAAAGTCTACAGCCATTAAAAAAAAAAAAAAAGACGCTGGCCTTTGAGGCCCAGCACACTCTCCCCGAGCTGTTTGAAACCCTTCCTAAGCAAGGTCCTTGTAGCATGGGTAGGGGAGAGGCGGGGCATGTCCTGAACTACGTCTTAACGTTGTTATTGAAAATGTTGTCACAGTGCAGTGTGTTTGCATGCCTGTCCCGGGGCTCCATTTCTCAAACAATGAGAGTCGTGATGAAATTTGCAGCTGGTGAGCTGGCCCCAAGCCTGGGCGGTTCGGGCTCCGGCACACCCTGGGGCAGCCAGCAAGGCTGCTGGGGTCCCAAACGGGAGGGGCCTGCGGGGTGGGACGGGAGACCAGGAGTCCCCTCCTGTCTTCGCAGCTGGCCCGGCAAATAGAACTGACCTGGAATCAGCTCTGTAGCCATTGGCTGAAACAGTCCTAGCGAATAAAAGCAAGCATCTTGGAGGTGGGCTGTGTCTGGCTTCTGGGGACCCCAGAGGAGCTCCCAGGAAAGCAAGGTGGCTGCTTTCTTCCCTGTTTCTGACCCTGTTTCCCTGACCCTGGATGATGGGCTGAGGTGCTGGGGGTCTGTCCACCAGCTGGTGGGTGTGGAGGGGGGATGCACGTGTAAACTCTTCAGATGGGGAGAGGCGTATACAGTTGGTCGTCATTATTTGTGGGTTCCATATTTGCAAATCGGCCTACCTGCTGAAATTGATTTGTAACCTCAAAATCGGTATTCACAGCCCTTTCGTGGTTGTTTGCAGACAGACACAGAACGGTGAAAACTTTGATTTGCCCCACGCGCATGTTCCCAGTGGAGGTCCAATAAGGTCACTTTGTGCCTTGTTTCAGCTCTCGCACTGTTAACAATTGCCCTTTCTGTGGTCTGTTTCATGCCACACTTGCGTGCTTTTTGTTGGCGATCTCGTTGTTTAAAACGGCTCTCAAGTGTAGCGCTAAAGTGCTCTTTTGTGTTCCTGAGCATGGAAAGGCTGTAATGTGCCTTTTGGAGAAAATACGCGCTTCCAAAAGGCTGCTTTCAAGTTGTGGAGCAGTCGACTTGCAAGTTCGGCGTTAACAAATCAACAGCGCCTATTAGACACGGTGTCTTTCAGCAGAAACCCGTACCGTACCGCAAGGTTGTCTAGCCATCTGAGGATGAAACAGTTGTGACCAGAGGCTCCTGGGCCTCGGCCCTGGATTCCCCTGGGAGCATTCACTAAATCGATGTTTGGCGCAGCTCTGTGGAGCGTAATTACTGCAATTTGTGTGAATCAACTCCGTGAGGGGTTTTGAGAATCTTGCATACCGTAGGTACCGCCTTTGGAACGTCCGACTGAAGTTGTGTGACAGACTTCGGGGACACGTGATGCCCTCGCCAGAGGGCTGTGCTGGCGTGGGGTTGGGAATAGGGGGTGGGGGGCTGCCGTGAACCAGGGCACTGGGACGCTGCAGCCGGGTCACCTCGCCGTATGTGACTCACTCAAGGGGGCAGCCGTGCTCAGGAGCCTGGGTGAGGACAGAGGCCGGGGGAACATCCTGACACGGCCTTCCATTTCGGTTCTCGGCGTTGTGTGGATCTCAGATGTGACATGAAGTGCTCCTCCAGCCAGGGACACGTAGGAAGGGACGGTGGGTGGGACCCCGGCATGGGGTGCTGAGACGGATGGACAGAAGGTGGGGCTTTCATTCTCTCTGCCTCGCACGCCCTAGAAAAGCCCCGGTCGTGGAGCAGCCCCCCGGGCGCCTGCTGCTTGCCAGGCACTGCACGGTGGCTGCTGTCGGAGCTTGAGGCAACCTTCTGAGTCACCGTCCTCCCCGTTCCGCCATAAAGAGCGCGCACAGAGAGGTTGCCTGACTTGTCAGAAAACACACAGCTAGCGAGGGTGAGAGTCTCTGCGCCAGCCTCGAGGAACTGAGGGGCCGCGGATGGGTTTTGGCGGCTGACTGGAAAATCCGGCGGAACGGCAGCAGGAATGGGGGATGTCGGGGGGGGGGGGGGGTTCGTCTGGAGGTCTCCGGTAACAGGCGCGTGGAGGGGAGTGAAGTCGAGTGAGGGATTGCAGGGGGCGGGGCCGAGTCGGGGCCGCGGTTCTCAGCCTGGGTTGGTCTTGCCCCTTCAAGAACATTCGGCAGTGGGACGCCTGGGTGGCTCAGTTGGTTAAGCTGCTGCCTTTGGCTCAGGTCATGATCCCAGGGTCCTGGGATCGAGTCCCACATCGGGCTCCTTGCTCAGCAGGGAGCCTGCTTCTCCCTCTGCCTCTGCCTGCTACTCTGCCTGCTTGTGCTCTCTCTCCCTCTCTCTCTCTCTGACAAATAAATAAATAAAATCTAAAAAAAAAACATTCGGCAGTGCCCGGCTTCCCCTTTCGGGTGTCGATTGCCATAATGGGGTTGGGGGCTGGGAAGGCCGGGGAAGCTGCTAAAGCACCATCCGGCACAGAGGATAGCGCTCGCGACCAAGAATTATTTGACCCAGGGCGTCAGCCACGCCAAGGCCGAGGACACCAGAATTACGATGAAAGCAGGCTCCGGCGGGATATGGTGGGTCCGACCCCACAGGGGCCTGGAGACAGGCCGAAGGGAGAGCCCGCTGCGCTGACGGCAGAGGGTGAAGGTTTGTTTCGGGTTTCCAGCTAACGTTTCCTCTGCTGCGAAATTGCTGCCACCCAGAAACTTCAGTGAAAGTATTTCCTTCTGACCTGTTTTCATTCCAGGATCAATTCGCTCCTTTTTTTTTTCTTCCTTTGTACCTTCTCTGTATTAAATAAGACACGCTCTATCTGTGAGCCGTGTCCCCATGTGGCAGCAGGCCCAGAGAGGTGACAAGAAGGCTGGGGGCCCAGGGCCACCCATGAAACGACCACAGTGTGGGACACCTCTCCAGGCTCAGGGGTGCTCTGTGAGGCCTCCGTTGGGGTCTGAGATGAGGGGTGGGGCAGGGGACAGGCAGCAAGGCCTGAAAAATCAGGCCCCTGACCTCAAGGGTCACCATTGGCTTTTTGTTTCCTAACTCTTCTTAGCATTTACGGTGTGTCCTCAGGGACCTTGCAGTGTTTTCAGAGACCCATGACTAAAAATGAGCCGTGCAAAATCACGGATGGGCAGGGATTCCCAAATGCCTGGGGGGGTGGGGAGGCCCGGCGGGGGGAGGCCCAGAGGAAGGGACAGGTGCCTTCTTAGCCTGCAGAAGCCAAAGGAGGGCACAAGTTGCTGTTGGGACCACAAGGTCAAGAAAGGAGTCCAGGCAGCAGGAAGAGAGTGCTGGAAGGTGAGAGCGTGCCGTAGGGGCTTAGCCTCTCTGTCAAGGGCGAGGGGAGGGCTGCAGGGCATTTGTTCACAAGGCAGGGGAAAATTGGGTGCTTCCTCCAGGATGATCCCTGAGGTTTCAAGGGAGACTCTCTCCAAGAGCTGGAGCATCCCCGTGAGAAGTTGGAGCTGTTCGTAGCCCCTCTGAAGCAGGGAATCCGCGGCCTCTCCCTGAGAGGAGTGAGGAAACCGAGGTGCCCATTTTGCATTATTGTAGAGAAAAGAATTCCTTCTTCAAGAAGCAAACCTAGCTGGGCCCTGGACACCCTTTACGGTGTGGGGGGCCAGCGGCGGGGGGAGGGAGGGGAGCCGGAGAGCCTGGGTTCTGTCCCAGCATCTCTGCGTCCTCACTGTGCAGTTAGGGGAAATGCACTTAATCTCTCCGAGCCGCAAGTTGCTGTCTGAGAAATGAGAATGAGCGCACCTACGGCCCTGGATTCTTATGAGTTGAAATGATTTAGGGTGATTGGCTGGGGCGAGTCCCTCTTTACCATCTACGTGAGGCAGTGGAGGAAACTCCCAGATGGTATCGAGTCTCAGGAGAACCAGGGGCCCCTGTGCTGCGCGCAGCTGTCACCTGTGCATTTTTAAGAAGATTGAACTTGGAATGCCTTCGCATGGGGCTGGCAGGAGCCACTGTCCGTTGGGCACCCCACCCCTTGTCCCAGACCTGTCCCGCTTTGCACCTGTGGTGTCCTCGGCTCTAGGCAATGTGGACAGAAGGGGCCCAGGAGGTTGTGTGAGCAGAGGGAAGGCGGAGGAGAGACTCTCGGCAGGATCGGCGGTAATCGGAGCTGGTTGTGACGCCCACGTGCGTGGGTGGGAGCACCGACTGTACAGCAGTGAAGGGTTTTCAGTGCTGGATTCTGTCCAGGAGCTCATTGATCGGTTTCCATGGCAATGCGTTCTCCGGCCAGGAGGGTACCCTGCAGCCCCGTGACTCCAGCCGGTGGCTGCGGGCTCGTGTCCAGGTCCAGCCCCACTCTCGACGTCGCTCCTGCAGTGTTGGCACAGCCGCGCTCCTTCTCCCCCTTGCTCGCCGTCCCGCTCCCCTCTCCGCCTGCCCCCCCCTCCAAGGGGGGGGAGAGCGGCCTACCCACACCCCCTGTGCCCCATGTCAGCTTTAAGAGCAGAGCTAGTGGCCGAGCAAGGAGAGACCACTGGCTCTGGGGGCGGAGCCCTAGGCTAAAGTGTGACCTTGCACAAGTCACTGTATTTATTAGGATTGGCTCTCGTCATTGTCATGACACCTGGCCTGGCTCTGAATCTCTTTCGGCAGCCCCGGGGCCTGGCAGATTGCCCCGTCCTCGTGTGTATCCGTGTCCTTACCTGCCGGGCTGGGCATAGTGACCATCTGATAGCGTTCTGGAAAATAGGTAAAAAGAGATAACACACGTACTGGCTAGAATCTGTTCATTACCCCGTTGGTAGAGTTTGCTCTTGCTTACCTTTTACTTATTCATTTATGGTTTTGTTAAATAATGAATCTGTGTCCTTTTTTTTTTTTTTTTTTTTTAAACTCCGGTTGATCCCAGAAGTGTTAAACCCACCCAAGTGGTGATGACCTCTGCCGTTGCTCCCTATTTGAATTTTCAGATGCTAAAATAAGACTTTCTTCACACGGTGTATCTTCTATAAAGGAACCTTGTTTGCTCTTGTTAATTATTTTTTCTTTTTTTCTTTTTTTTTTTAAAGATTGGATTTACTGAGGTATTATTTACCTCCACAAAAATTGACTCTGGCGTATAGTTTGATGAGTTCTGATGAATGTGTACGGTTTTATAAGCACCCCCTTAATGAAGATCTAGAAGTTTCTAGGCGCACCTGGGTGGCTCAGTCAGTTACCTTTCTGACTCTTGGTTTTGGTTCAGATCATGGTCTCAGGGTCGTGAGATCGAGCCCCATGTCTGGAGCCTGCTTAAGATTCTTTCTCCCTCTGCATCCCTCTCATTCACACAGGTTCTCTCTCTCTTTCTCTCTCTTTCTCTCAAACTCGAACACAAAAAAACAAAGATACAGAAGTTCCATCACTCCTAAAAGTATTTCTTGGTATTTTTTCCTCCGTCCCCCCTTTCTTCCCCCAAGTACCTGGTGGCCACTGGTCTGATTTGTATTCCTGTAGACATAGCTTTCTGGCCTTTTGTGCCTGACCTCTTCCCTTCAGCTTCATGCTTCTGAGATGCAGCCTTGTGAGCGCCTCTAGCCACAGCTGGGTCCTTTCTGTTGCTGAACGGTGTTCCGTTGGGTGAACATTCCGCAGTTTGCTCATCTGCTGGCGGAGGGACATTGGGGTGTTTCCAGTATTTGACTGTTACGAGCACTGTTGCTGTGAACACTTAAGGTCTCCGTAATTTCCTTTCTCCCAGGGAAATACCCATGTGTGGGATTGCTACGTTGTCTACCCTGTATACTGCCGGGTAATGCTCTTTTAATGTGAATTTTACTTTGTCTCTGTTTTAATATTATTCTCCTTTGTTGCCTGAAATTTGTCCCCCCCCCCTTTTTTTTATTCCCTTGCCTAGTTCTTCTGTATACTTTGTCAGTCAGCATGTAATTGGGTTGTGGCTTAATTTTTTAAACTCATTTTGGATTTTTTGGATTTTAGTGTAATTCTTTTTTTTTTTTTTTTAATTTTATTTATTTATTTGAGAGAGAGAGAGAACGAGAGAGGAGAAGGTCAGAGGGAGAAGCAGACTTCCCGCAGAGCGGGGAGTCCGATGTGGGACTCGATCCCGGGACTCCGGGACCATGACCTGAGCCGAAGGCAGTCGCCCAACCAACTGAGCCACCCAGGAGCCCGGATTTTAGTGTAATTCTAATTTAGTAGAATTCTTTTGTCCTTTCGTAGGGAATTTTAATATAATTCTTTTGTCCTTTTATGTGGAATTTTATGTTTGTGTGTACTTGCTGTTCACGTTTTCTCTTTCCCTTTATTAACTGTGCAGTAATTTGGAAGACAGCTTGTTTTAAGCCCTAATAATGCTTTCCATCAGGTTGTAAGCTTCTGTTTCTCTCATCACTAAACACAAGAATAGGAGGTGAGTGTGAGATCTTACTTCCCTTTGACAAAATAAAAGATTCATTGCTCTCTTCTTTTTCAATTTGCCTCCTGCCAATTTCCAATTATTAATATAATCCAAGGTTATAGAGTCTCTATATAGACTAAGGTTATCATTACAAAGTTATGTTTACCACAGAGTATTTCTTTAAGCCTAACTTCTGGCTTTTATGTTCCGTTTTGAAACCACAATCTCAGTGACCAGTTACACTCATTATTTAGATTTAGGTGATGTCTGTGCTCCTTGCCCTACTTTGTGTAATGGGACATTCCTGTCCCCAAATTCTTGAATTTCAGGGACTTAGCCGGAATAGGTCTTTGAAAACTCTTCTCAGTAAAGGCCTGTGAGGGATAGATCATCTGAGTTCTTTAGCATCTGAAGAGGTTTTCTAGTTCTGTTTTGTTTTGTTCTAAACCTCCATAACCAATTCTGCAGGTAAAAAACAAAAAACCTCACATTTTTGTCCTGCGGTGGTACAGCGGATGTCTTCTGGTGGAGGCTGGGCAGGGGGATGGGGTGGGCGAGGGAGTAGCCAAGGGTCAGCCTGGCCTTTTCGGTGCCAGTAGCACACTGCTTCTGCTTCTAGCTCCCTCTGTCCTCGTCGTGGTCCTGGGGAGAGGCGAAGTGGCGGTCCAGCTGTGTCCTACCTTTCCTGTTAGTGGCGCACTTAAAGGAGGCGTCTCCTGGAAGTTCCAGAGAAAACCTGTTAGCACAGTACATTCTGGTTCGTTCCTTGTTAGGGAGGAAGGAAAAAGCTGTTGAGAATGTACCCCGGGAACGAGGACTGCTAAGATACTTCAGTAAAGAAGGGTCAGAGGCAGACCTTATTAAATAGCCTTTTAATGGCTGAAGTTAAAAATTTATTCTCTAAATGCACCCCCCCTGCCCCCCAGGATACTTGAAGCTCTGAGGACAAGGACCTTGGCTGTCTTTCCAAATCCTCCATGGGGCCCGGCCACAGAGTAGCACTCAGTAAACATTGAGCATTGACTCATATCGAATATAGAAATATTGATAACTGGGGGCGCCTGGGTGGCTCAGTGGGTTAAAGCCTCTGCCTTCGGCTCAGGTAATGATCTCAGGGTCCTGGGATTGAGCCCCGTATGGGGCTCTCTGCTCAGCGGGGAGCCTGCTTCCCCCTCTCTCTCTGCCTGCCTCCCTGCCTACTTGTGATCTCTCTCTGTCAAATAAATAAAATCTTAAAAAAAAAATTGATAACTGAATCATAACACACTGGATAATTTTCCAAACAAATGCCACTTCGCGCTTCTCGTTGGTTTTCTCCTGTCGCCCACTTTTGGGGGAGTTTTTCAGATTTCTGGTTTGTGTGTGTGTGTTTCTAAGATTCATTTAATTGACAGATTGAGAACACAAGCGGGGGAGCAGGAGAGGGAGAAGCAGGCTCCCCGCTGAGCAGGGATCCCGATGCGGGGCTCGATCCCAGAACCCCTGGGGTCATGACCTGAGCCCATGGTAGACGCCCAACCCTCTGAGCCACCCAGGAGCCCCGTGTTTTTCAGATTTCTGAGGCCTGTCAGATCCAGGAAGCCTGTCTTCTGGAGCCCATCGGTCAGATCGATCTGCAAATCAATTACCTGAAGGGTTTTCTCACCAGTAGGGGATAGCCTTATCTGTATAAGCCTGTATACATCCCATGTATCCCATTGTATGGGATACGATATGTATCCCGTTGCTGTGTGTAAACGACAGGTTATTTCTGATTTAGGTATTTCCAATCTTTTAATGCTTTCTCTCCTCCGTGGATTAAGTTCCCCCGTCCTTCAGTGAGAATGGCACTGTGCATAGATTTCTGGCATCCAAGGAAGAAGGATTCTGTGACTGTGTCGCCTTTGCGGTGAAAGCCAGTGATCTTCAGGGTCCTTGATTACCCAGACCAGACCTCCCACCCACCTCTGCCTTGCTCCACACATCAAAGCGGCGTGGAGGGTTCCGATGCAGGATTTGTTGTAGAACCTGTCCTGTGCTCAGGGCTCAGAGGACGAGACTGCACACTCACTTTCTTCCCTGCTCAGAAGGGAGCATTTTTCTTTCTGTTCCCACTAGAAAAATTATATGTGCCTTAGAGTTTTCCCACTGGAGTTGGTTTAATAATTACCCAAGGGCTTGCCTTTTGACAATTTATGCTAATGATTCTGGGTTCACAGAACAAAATAAACTCTCAGACGTCGTGAATGGATTCGTAGGCGAAAGTTGGCTCTTAGAGACGGGCTTCTCCCCTGAGATTTTACACTTCGACGGAGCATCATCCGTACCTGGTTCCAGGGTTAGCTGATCGTGGCCCCTTGGCCAAAGGCTGTTTTTGTCCATAAAGCCTCAAATTTTGACCCATCTGGCCCTTCACAGGAGAACTTTGCCGACCTCTGCTCTAGCTCGACACTTAGAAAAGCCACCAGTTCCCCCCCCCCCCCCCCGGCTTGCCCCCCGGTCTCTACCTCATGTCCATCATTGCTACCAAAGACCGTTGGTCCTTCTCACTAACCTCCTTGAGATAACAGCCGCCTCGTCTGCCAAAGGGGGGGATATTACAGTCTTTAGCATTAACTGTTGCACCAAGAGAGTTTCCTTCCTTCCTTTCTACCTTTTCCCCAAAGAGTCTGACCATTTATCTGTGTGTGGGGGGAAATTAAATGGGACCCCAGTGTAGTAGTAAGTCTGCCATTACACAGCCTGGGTTTAAATCACTGCCCTGCCACTTACTTAGCTGTGTGCCCTTGAGCAAGATGCTTACGCTCATTAAACCTGCCGCAGGGATAGTGATCAAAATCTTCGCTGTCCCCTAGTAGTCTCGTGGGCATCCGGGGAGCAGCGCGCGTCTCACGCTTTGCGTCCTGCCTCGCACCCGGTATCTACTCCTCGAGTGGTTGTGTCTGTTACCTCCTGGTGGTGGCCAGCTGGTGGCCGAGATCATGGCATGCAGCAGCTCTGCCCAGCAGTCGGCCAAACCCCCGGCACCGGGCTGCTCCACGTTTGCCAGCAAAGAAAACCTGTGTGCTCGTGGAGAAAATAAATTCAGGGTTTGACCTCCACCTGTGGTGCCCTGCAGTCCTTCCTAAGGGCAAGGGCAGCCGAGAGGCTGGATTTGCACCTCTCTTACCTGCTGTCCTTACTACCTCTCGCTGCCTTCGGAGGCAGCCCTCCCTGCCTTCGCTGTACACGTGGCTCTGGCTCCCTTAACGGTTCTCAGCGGCCGGCGGGGGCCCAAGAGGGTGCTGTGCTCACGCGCCGCTGCCCAGGGATGTTTGCTCATTCCCTTGTGTGTTGATTCATTCTCGCACTCAACGTGGACTGTTCGGTATGCAGAGATAGGAAGATTGATACTAAGCCCTGCCGTAAAGGGTCCATCGTCTTGGGTCCCAGCTCGGAGGATGTATGGGAGAGGGGGCCAGGAAACCGGAGTTGTTGTTTTTTTTTTTTTTTTTAAAGATTTATTTATTTGAGAGAGGGAAAGATCACAAGTGAGGCAGAGAAAGAGGGGGAAGCAGGCTCCCCGCTGAGTAGAGAGCCCAATGCGGGGCTCGATCCCAGGACCCTGAGATCATGACCTGAGCCGAAGGCAGAGGCTTAACCCACTGAGCCACCCAGGTGCCCTAGGAAACCAGAGTTTTAAAGTAATCCAAACAAAGGATGGTGAGTGGGCTCACAAGGAGAAGAAGGGATACTAGGCTGGGTAAGGGTGAAGTTTTAGTCGGTAGGGAGTTTTGCAAGTTCTTTCCGGTTCTGAGTGGGTCCTTTTTAAATAGGACTTCTTGACTATAAATACCTTTGGCTTGGGGATCATTCTGCAGGAGGCCTAAACCGGTCTCTCCCTCTGTGCACTGCTTCCTCACACCCTGAAATGATCGTTGAACAGAGAGCAGGCCTCCCCTGGTACCCCCACGGTCCTCGGACGCACACCACCCTAAGCACAACTGTGTTTCTGGATTCAGCATGTGCCGAACAAAGGCAGTGGGCTGACTTTCCCCAGATTCTGGGAAGGCCATGCCTGGTGACTCTAGAGAAAGAGGGGCCCCCCCCTTTGGCTCTTGGGTCCAGATGACCATAACTCAGGCGGAACCCAGTTTCAGACGTGACCCTTCATGGAACAGCAGGTCCCAATGGGATGAAAGTGCCTGGCGGCTGTGCCTCTCTTTGCAAACCCTGGCCTGGGAGGGGCTGGAAATAGTCCCGGGACTAGTATGTGTTCAGGCGGTCCACTCAACAGCGGATTAGGCCTGGGCAGTGGCTGAGCGGGGGTGGGATAGTTTGGATGCCAGGGTTCCTGTCCCACCCTCCAGGCCCTCCTTCCTCTCCTAGGTCTGTCTGCCTTCTGTCCTTGCTCTCCCCACTAAGGCTTACCTACGTCCAAACACACCGCTGCTCAGGAAGACCCACAGGTGCCCGTTCAAGGGAGAACGTGAAGTCAGACTGAAACCCTTGTGATCTGTCTGGATCTTTCCTTCTCATGCGCTTGGCGCTCCAGCGGAACCGGACTCCTCAGCGTTTCCCCAGCCTGCTCCCCGCCTCTCCTGCCTGGCGGCTCTTTGCTCTGGTTCCTCCCCAACCCCCCTTCCGTGGAATGCTTCCTCCCTGTGGACATTCTGTGGGTCCTTCAGTCCCCGCTCACACGCCCAGCCTCCCTCCGTAAGACTGTCTTAGGATTTATCATCCACACTGGGACTGTCTCAGAACAAAATGCACACACTGGAAGTGCCTGGTCACTCTCTCCAAAAAGCTCTTGTGGAAAGGCGTAGGTCCCTCCCTTTCTAATGCCCTCGGTTGTTTGTTGGTAAAGACGTTACAGCGGGTTTCGTTCTGCTGCGGAGTACGGACATCCATGGAAAACTTGAGTTCCTGCCCCAGATTCTAAGCTGCCTCAGGACTCCAGGCCCCTGCCCCATCCCCTGCGTGCCCCTGCCTAGTGACGGTGCTCACCGATCCGCCAAGAAGCTGCCTCTTGCTCAGAGTGTGTGTCCGCCAGGCGCCGAGCTGTGCACGCTCTGTGCGTCCTTTACCTTCCCGTGCCATTGCTCAAGTTCATGCCCATCGGCGCCACAGCGGGCGATCCCACTGCTGCAGAGCCTTGGCACGCCAGGCGTGGCCCCCGTTTCAGCTGGCAAGCCAGGCTTCTCTCACTGCAGGCAGCTGCTGGAGGAGCGGCTGCCAAGTTGGTGGCAGGAACAGTCGATGGTTGCAGGAGAAGGACCACCTACGGGCCCTGCCAACCGCACATTCCTTTAGACAGGAAGTGCGGAGAGCGGCCTCTTTTGCATCTTTAGATCCCTTAGGCGTGAGAGCAATGCCCGTGGGTGGAAGGTGACTCAGCCCGCACAGGAGTGCCGATTCAAGGAACTCTACAGTTTGGCCTGGGCTCTTTTAGAAACCGTTGGAGATAAGACAATTCCACATTTTCTTTGAGAGCCCCGCTGAAGTGTCCTCTAAGCATTCGTGAGGTTAATCCCACCTAGAGCAATGATTTTCAAGCTGATTTTTTTTTAAAGCTAGGGAATCCTTTGTTAAATCGTGGGCAGTTGTCCAAATGAAAAACAACAGAACAGCGCTGTTCTTGGTGAAGGGGGTGGTAGGGCTTCAAGTTCAGGGCACACTCCACCTGGTTCCCTCTCTGGAGAGAGTGTGTGAAAAGTGGCATTTAGTAAAGGAGACCAGGGTCCTGGAACCAGAAGTGATTTGCCATGGGTGAAGCACAAGGTAGGGGGGGCAGGTGGACGTGGGTCATGCCCAGCCCCACCGGAGGCGTGTGATGGATGCTGGGGGATGGGGCGCTGCCAACGCTTGCCCCCAATGGCCCAGCGAGATCTCGACAAGCCTCCCTGTAGGTCTCCAAGCCCGAGCTCTCCATATACTACACCTGCCAAGGAGAATAGGACTCCCTCCAGCTGTGGCTTACCTGTGTTAGCCCCGCCCTGAGACTCCCAGGAGTGGGAGGGTTCTGTCCTTTCACAGAATGGGGTTCCCTGCGTGGGTTTATCGGAGCAGTGGCAAGAAACCGTCCTCACCCGAGGCGGAGGGTCCCTTCCATGAATCCCCTGGCTGCCTTCCACGAGGCTGGGGATGGACCTCGTCAGAAGCAGCAGTCCTACTTTATTTAACAAGCCACGCTGCAGGAGAGGCACTTTTGCTGTAGCGATCCGTGACTGAGCACACACCCCCCAGGCCTGCCATGGTCTTGTGGGCCCTGCAATCCGTTTCATTGTTACCATTTTATGGTATCCCCGTTTTATAAAGGTGGTCTTGCTTAAGAATTTTAATAACAAGCCCCACTGCATTTCTCTGATGTTTTTCTGGAAGCATGGCCCTGAGAGTCATGGGATAGGGGCTGTTTATTTCTAGAGACTTCTTCTGTGGCTGCATCTATGGAGAGAACTGGTCTATCCCCTTCCTCTCCATCCTTCGGCCGTAGTGGGAGCGCTGCCCCAGCTGAGCCGGCACAGAAAGTTTCTTTCCAATTCCAGCTTAATCTGTGATTGACTCCCCTGGATGGATTGAGAGCTGAAACCCATCAGAAGGAAGCGGGAGGCTGAATTTCCCCCGAGTGCTCAGCGCAGTTTTAAAAGTAAATTACTTATTTCCTTCCTTGAGGCAGTAAGAGCACATTTGTTTGCTTGTGGCATGGGGAGGCCACGGGGGACTGTCACTTTGTGAAAACCACGGTTTAATATTTGTGACAAAAAGCGATAAAATAGCGGTGAGGGACAGGAGCGTGGGATCAACGGTAAGTTTGCCGCAGTCGCTGGAGCCGGTGGAAGGAAACTGGAATTCATGAGCACATGTACCCGTCTCTCTGATTCTGGAAATCCTGTTACAAGATACGCCCCTGGTGGCACATTCCTGCATCTTAACGTTGCTCTGATTCGGGCTGGATGCCCCCATGTGTTGCACAGGGGCTTAGTCCGCGGGTGCTAGGACGTTGCTAAGACAGAAAAGAGACCTGGGCAGGGTGCGTGGGGGTCCCAGTGGAACTGACCCTCTCCCAGCCAAACAGGGGTTCTGTTTATCCAGACGGGGCCCACGGGGCCAGATCCGCACCCAGCTGTTCCCCCTGAAAAGAGGGGTTTGCACCGTCCATTTTTACTCGCTTGCCTGGCCGAGCTTCGAGCTGCGTGACTACCCAATTTGTTGACTTTTCTCAAGGGGCCGTGGTGGGAACTTCGTGCTGAGGCATAAATCCTTTTTCCAGACTATTTCTGAATGTTCCGAGGAGAGGTAAAGTGACTTCTGATAACCTCCCTCTTCAGCTGTGTTTTCACAAGAAAAAAATGGAAAGTTTTTAAAGCAGATTTCCTGCACCATTCAACTGTCCTTCTTGTTGGAGATTTCCAAAATAATTTTTAAAAGTCCAGACTTTCCACAGAGTGTAGATAGCTCTGTGCCTTCTCCCTGAGCGATAAGATGGTATATTTATGTGCAGGCATCTAGATAAGGGTTTCCAAACATGAAAGGTCGCTTAAACCCCATCAGTGAAAGTTCCCGTAAGTAACGATAATTATGTATATAAATAATATACCTGTATTCCTTTTAATAGAGAATGTAAATGATAGAGCAAGAAAAATCTACATAAAGAGTGGAGATAAAGATGATAAAAACCAGGGCGCCTGGGTGGCTCAGTGGGTTAAAGCCTCTGCCTTCAGCTCAGGTCATGATCTCAGGGTCCTGGGATTGAGCCCTGCATTGCGCTCTCTGCTCAGCAGGGAGCCTGCTTCCCCCTCTCTCTCTGCCTGCCTCTCTACCTACTTCTGATCTCTCTCTCTCTGTCAAATAAAATCTTTAAAAAAAATTTTTTTTAAATGCTATCTGGCTAACCTGATGTTTTCATACTATCTCAAGACAAAAAGGTACAAAGAGTCATGTTTATTATTAAAGATTTTGGGAATAAATGTGTACTTCAAATAATCTTCTCCATAATTTGACATCTTTTTGCTGAATTTTTGCCACAGTTTTTAACCATGTAATAATATGGCTGATGAAAGTTTTTACCGGGGAAAGAAGAGGTCCTACTTTTTTTTTTGTACTTACTTTATTTACTTGAGTTTGCATTATCGATGTTATCTTCAACCTATGCCTTCCTTGCAAAAATCTTTTTTTTTTTTAAAGAGTTTATTTTTGTTTTGTTTTTTAAGTAATCTCTACACCCAACAAGGGGCTTGAACCCGCCACCCTGAGATCAAGAGTTGCACGCTCCACCGACTGAGCCGGCCAGGAGCCTCAGGAATCACTTTTTTTAAGTGAACTTTTTTTTTTTTCTTAGTTGCAGTATATCCTCCATAGAGGAAAGCACCCAAGTTTTAAGTGTACAGCTTGATAAATTCTCACAGAATGTACACCCCCGCGTGAATACCACCTAGATCAGGAACTGGAGTGTTCCGGAAGCTTCCATCATGGCTCCCTTAGTTTCCCCCCTCTGCTTTCCCCAAGTAACCACTCCCCTGACATCTGTTACTTTATATGACTTCCACCTGTCTTTGAACTTTATCTCAGTGGAAAGATACCCACGCCCTCTGTGGTGTCTGCCTCATGTGTCTCCCCATTCTGTGTGTTGAGTTCCCCCGTGCTGGGTGTGGTGGGGCTCCTTCGTTGGCCTGCGGTAGAGCCCCGTGTGGTGTGGCCGTTCCTCCATCGGGTTATCCCCTCTGCTGCTGCAGGGCACCTGCTCAGTGTCCCAGGCGGGGCTCTGGTGCCCGGTGGCTCTGTGAGCGTGATCGCGTCTGGGTTTTGGTGAAGGTGTGTACGTGCTTCTGTCGGAGGTGTCTCTAGGAGTCGGTTTCTGGATTGTCCTGTGCCTTCGTGCTTGGTAGAGACTGCCCCAGGTTTTCCAGAATGGTTGTACCAGTGCCCATTTCCAACCGAGCAGGAGCTGAGGACCGTGGCTGCGTCCTCACGATTGCTTCGGATTCTTGTATATTTAACTGTGGCTGTTTTGGTGGGGCTCTCACCCCCAGGGTTCCCCCAGGCCCCGTGTGTTAGAGCAGAGCACGCTGCTCAGAAGCTTGAGGCGTCCAGATGCCCCCCTCCTCCCCGCATGCCCTATGTCAGGGCCTGCTCGTCCTGCAAGGAGTGGCTCCGAGGGGTGGCCACGAGGTGATTCCCGGCAGAGATGGGATGGAAGGAGCAATGAGTGTGGGGGCTCCTGGATCTGTGTGTTCGTGGAAGCGGTCTCTGAGGAGGAGGATGGAGCCCAGAATGGGAGGACAGGCACCGGGATCGGGGGCCAGCTTTCCTGAATCACCAGCTTCTAGGGCCAAAGCGGCTGAGAATTGCAAATTTGGACCTGGTCTTCCAAGTTCCGGTTCCTCTGAGAAATGCGGGGAAAAAAGAGTGAAGTCAGTGGAGGTTGGCGTCAGAGCTTCTGGGGACAGAGTCTGTGTGGCGTGTGTTGGTGAGGTGGGGGCGTCTCGGCCACGGGCTCCATCTTCCCCCGATGTCCCAGGGGGCCGCTAGGGAGGGCGATGGGCACGCAGCAGCTGGACCTTGGCCAGGAGACGCGGTGCCTGTCTGCATCCCACAGGAAAGAGGAGATGGAAGTGGGTGTCGATCCTGTGGATTTCCAGGGCATTTGGACTAGGAAGCGGAGGGAGCAGCTGTGGGCACTTGGCAGTGGGCTTGGCAGGGTCCTTTCCTTTCCTCCGTTCCCGCCACGGCCCCCGCAGCCTGGGCAGCCTCGAGCGGCCTGGGCCCATGGAACGAGAATGTGAGTGTCAGGTGTAAGTGTGATTTTCTAGTGGCCCCATTAGAAGGAGTGCACGTAAACAAGTGAGATGAATTTTAATGTATTTTAACCCAAGATAGCCCAAATATCATTTTAATGAACGATCAGCATAAAAAAATTGACAAGATACTTAACCTTCTTCCTAAATTTACATTCCGTGAGTTTCAGAATCCGTTGTGTGTGCGCCTGTAACGTCTGTCATGTCAGGACCAGCGGCCACGTCGGTTCCTCTGCTGGACCCTGGAGCCCTTGGGTGGGAAATGAGATTCACTCTGGATTTGTACTCCCCCTGATTATTTGATGGGACCTGTTGCCTCTACGTTGTTTTAATTTTGCTGTTATGAAGACGTACTTGCAAAATGAGGAGGCTGGGATATATTTTCTGAACAGTTTTAGCTTGATTTCCAACATGTAGCGTTTAGGCATATGGTCGGTGTGTCTCCATCCGTGGTTACGCCCGTGGACGCCTGGCGTGGGTCACGTGGAGAGCGGTCGGCTGGGGCGATCACACAGCGTCCGGCTCAGTATGCCCACGTCTGCATACGGGCAGAAACCGTTTATTCATCTTGGGGGCCTCACAGCACCTGCTGCTTTGTGTTCGGCACGTTGGTAGGTGCTGTGTGAAGGAAGAGAATAGATCTGCCGTGTTCTTTCCATATTCAGAGCATAGTAGGTGCTGATGTATTAACTCGCTCAGCAGGTGTATTTATTGAGTGCGTGCTGGGTGCTCGGCGCTTTTCTAGGCTCCGGGATATATGAACGAGACAAGATTGTTCTCTTGGAATCTGTGTCATTGATGGGAAGCCTACTTGTTGTTAATAATAATAACAATAATAATTCCACACATGGTCAACATAATTCAAATGACAATCTGACCTGTGACTTACTCTCAAGCACTGAAAGAAAAAAAAATAGTAGTTACCCTGAGCCTTAGAAGCTATAATTAGCCTGCAGGCATAATAGATCTGGAAAGCCCCTCTTGGAGGCATTCTGCCGGCCATATTGGGGGGATGTGGAATTTGGTGGGAAGGGATTAAGGGGATCTATTTAAGACACTTGTCGCAAGTCGAGTTTGGCTCGAAAGTCCACTGCTGAGCTGCTCTCTGACCTGACCAACATTTGTTTCTTATTTACGGATTTGGGTTTTTCAGGGAGGCTGACGGGAAGGAGATGCAAATTACAAAGCTGGCCTGGATTGGAAGTCGGGCATCAACTGTCAACTAACAAGTTTAAAAAAAAAAAAACAAAACCCAATAGATTAAACTTTAAAAATAAAGATAGAATTAAAAAAAAAAAAACCTAAGCGTGAAATGAGCTATAGGAAACTTTTGTTACACGGGATGGTCCAGCCTGAGGAGTCAGAAGAAAAGGGAACGCAGAGATCCGTTCGAGAAACAATCAGAGCCTTTGTGTTGGTGACTTTGGACCTGGAGTGAAGTCCGAATCCCCTGGGGGACTTAGGGTGACACAGACTGTCGTCCCTACCACCAGCGTTTGTCATTTTGCAGGTCTGGGGGGGACCTGGAAATAGGCATTTCCAGCAAGTTCCCAGGTGCTGCTGCTGCTGGGCCAGGAACCACACTTGGAGAACCACTGGTCTGTTTCATTAGATTACCGTTGTTAGACACGCAGCAGCTTTCTGCTTTGGTTTCACGTGGGTGATGCAGGCGTGGGCCACGAATCCTTAGGGCAGGGAGAGCCAGGCTGTCGTCTAATCCTGCAGCCCGGGCACAGCGAGAGTTAGAGATGAAACGGGTCCGCTCTGCATACGGTTTTCATGGCTGCCTTGGGCTTACCTTGATGTCTTTGGCCAGGTCACCCAGTCTCTGTCTTCCCGTGGGGGTATGAGCGCTCTGCTCTCTGTAACCTGGCCCTTCCCTGTGGGCTCCTGTCCTGACCCTGCCCTTCAGCAGAAGCCGCCAGCACCGGCGCTCGGTTTCCCAGACCCTCCGAGTTGCTCTTCATTCCACCCTTGTATCAAACTCTGGCTCTGCATTCACCCCCTGCAAGGTTTTACTCTTCCTCAAGAACCTTGTTCAGATACCTCCTGAACACAGGCTCCTCTTGGCTTCTCTGTCTGCCTCTCTCCCTTCTCTTTCCTGATATGGAGTCCTGCTTACCGCACTAACCGCCTTATAATTTGCAATGTGTACGGTCCCCTTGCCATCAGCTTCTGCGGCACCCTGGCCCCCCATTCCCGGCCTCCTCAGCAGGTGCCCAGCCAATATTGATGGACTGCATGATTGGGTGATGGAGTGAAAGCATCCCAGATTTCTCCATCCAAAAAAATAACACAGTGACGCCACAACCAATACATGGAATGCAGACAGTTCAAATAATGGATATTTGGAAAAGAGTTGCAGAGTCATGGTGCAAATAGAATGATAATGAGAAGTCCCGAGATTTCCATTCCATTGCTCGGCATCTTGCTGAAGTCTGAATCTAACTCTGCTTAATTACTTCGTGGAAGAAACAAAGTGTTATTTATCTACTCATAAAAAGCAATTGGCTGACGCCGGCCCAGGGACATGAGCGAATATCACAGAGCAGTTATCCATAAGCATCTGTAATCTGCTTTATATTTCGGTCACAGCGTTAGGTTATCAAATGAGTCCGAGGCCCAGTGTCTGAGTCCTTGGCTCTAACGTAATCACTTGGGGAAATATTTGCTGAGATGGTAAGAAGGTTATGAGAATGAAAATTTCTTCCATTTACCCAGACAAGAGCAGCCCCAGAATTGCAATCATGTAGGATATTTCAGAGGGTCTGGGATCTCGGCCGTGTGTTTTCCAGTGCGGTGCTCATCGCATCCGTGCTGCACATCCGGGGGGTGTAAAAACTCAGAGTGGGGAGGCAGGAGTCAAGAGGAAGGAAGCGGGCAGCTGGTCTGGAGACAGACACTGGGGGAGGGGCTGGTCACCACGTGGGCATGAGAGGACATAATTTGTTTTGGAGAAACGGTGGCATGCTAGGATTTTGCAAATTGCTTTGAGAGTTTTGTCCTTCATTTCTAATCCAGCTTTGCTTGACCTAAGCAACAATTGTTAGGTAAAAGATGAGGGGAACGGGCACGTCGAGGCTGTCCACCCGTCCGAGGTTTCTCGTGCTCGCCATTGCAGCCTCCCAGCAAGCGCTCCAGGTGCCCCCCGCTGGACTCTGCACAGGTCCTCAGTCTCGTGAGCTGGGTGCATTCCTCTTCCTTCCTCTTGCCTCTGGGTGTCCCGAAGGCGTTGTTCTTAACCTCCAGCTCTTTCCTGTATATATGCAGGGAGGTCTTTGCATAATGCCCCTGGGACCTCTCCACTTCAAGGTCCGGCCTCAAAAAAAAAAAAAAAAAAAAAAAAAAAAAAAATCCCCAAGCTGAACACATCGATTTGAGTGAAACCCACTTCTCTGTCCGGGTGTTTTATCTGCATACGCACAGATCAGACCCTTCCTACTGCCTTTGCTCTTTCCTAGAATCCCTCCCACCCCGGCCCTGGGATGGGGCTCTCAAACACCTTCAGAAGCTGGGAAGGCAACTTAAATGTGTGGAGCTGGCCAGGAGGGGTGGGGAGAATGGCAGCGAATCTTTGCCTCAGAGTCTGGGAGCAGGAGGGCCTGGCGGGGACAGTGGAGAAGGGGGCAGCTCCTAGCCCTCCTTGCCATGTAGGAATGTGGGCCTAGAGGTACCAGATTTTTATTTTTAAAGAGAATTTGGGATCCTTTTGTTTTTAATCACCTGATTTTATAGACGTTAGCTGTGGCTGAAAATCACCCCTTGACTTGACATTGCATAGCTCATACCAGTTGTTAGTTCTGTGTGGACCCCAGCTGCCTTTTGCTATCTCTTAGAGCACCCAACCTAGCATCGTCTGTTAGATATATGTGAGCTGTATGCATGGTCAAAAATTCCCTTGTGGCCACATCTTATTTTTTATTATTTTTTTTGTGGCCCCATTTTAACAAGAGAAACAGGTAAAATTATTTTCCTACCGTATTTACTTTCGCCCAGTACTACCCAAATATTTCAAACATTTCAATTTGTAACCCGTAGAAAAAAATTACTAATGGGATATTTTACATTCTGTTTTTATGCACTTAGTCTTTAAAAGGGACTAGTGGCTACTGGAAGGCCTAGTGGCTACTGGAAGTCACAGCTTTGAAAGGAAAAGAACAATTATATGCATACATAATAGGAAATTTTATTTGTGACGCTTGCATAGCGGTAAATAACTTGAATTTAGGATAAACCAAGGTAGGAGGTAACAACACTGAAAATGAGTCCCAAAATGACACCAAGAACTATATAGAAAAAATTTCCAGGGTGGCACCGGGGTAGTGCATTATAGATTTTCCTGGGCCCCTCATGCATGGCTGTCTGGAGTTTTTTAAATAAGGACTTTTCTTTTGGGAGCTCTGCCCATCACATAGAAGTTCACAGTTGAAGTTCTAATTCACACTTCGAAGTGGGGTTACACTTTGGATTTTACTATGGTATGGATTTTACTATGCTTCTACCCTTCTCAAAGGTCAAGGTGAGCACTTTTCCTTAAGCATTTAAAACCAAATGGGCCTTGAAGAAGCTAGTGTACAATGGAGAAGAATGTTCTGGATTCACTGATGATCTCGGGGTGCTGGGTTTGAGCCCCGCAATAGGCTCTTTGCTCAGTGGGGAGCGTGCTTCTCCCTCTCTGCCTCTGCCCCTCTCCCATGCTCGTCTGCACACTTGCTCGCTCGCTCTCTGTCTTAAAAAAAAAAAAATTAAAATCTCTGGCACGGCTCTGATGTGAGACAGCTGCCCGGAAGGCAGCAGTCCGAGAGATCTGGAAGGGAAATCTCAGGCCCTCGGAGAGGTGGTTGTGCTTCCCTAGTCGTTAGGCACTCCTTCCTTAGCCCGCTCCCATGAGCAGCCTCCTCTGGGTTTCACCCAGGAATTATCTCCTGAGTACAGCTTTCATGGAGGGAGGAGGAAGCAGATAGTTTGTGCAAGGAGGCACCTTCCCACGGCTGTCTTGGAACACAGACTAGTCACTGCACGATCCCATTCCTGCAGACGCTTTCAACCAAGACCTAACATTCACTCGGCTTTGTTTTGAGTCTTGTGAATTCAGAGGAGGTATTTCATGTTGACATACTTGGCCGAGAGAGAAACTTACATAGCACTCTTGGTTTGAGATTGCCACTCCAAACACTTTTATAGGAAGATGAAATTTGAGAACTAATTTGTAGAGATGATGATTTTAAGTTGAAATTGAGAGCACATAGTTCTTTCTCTGGAAATGGCTCGGAAGGCAGGCAGTAAAAGGACAGAGCGCCAAAACGGGACTTGGCTGGGATGACGTGGGCATTTCCTCTTATGTAAACGTCCATCCTTCTGGTAAATGCATATTGATTACCTCACGATGTGCCCGGGCACAGAATGCAAGAATAGTGAACATCCGATTCCTTCCTTCATTTAACAGACCTGGGCCTGTGGTAGCCAGCCTGCAAAAATGGGTCCCCAGTAATCCTTGCCTCATGGCCTTCGTGCCCTTGTCCAGTCCCCTCCCACGGGGAATAGGGCTGACCTACGTCACCATATGATAATCTAGAAAGGGTGATACATGGCTTCCAAGACGAGGTCTTCAGGGATGTTGTGGCTTCCACTTTGCTCTCTTGGATTGCTTGCCGTGGGGGAGGCTGGTTCCATGCTGTGAGGGCACCCCCACATGGAGAACTGTGGCTTCCCACCTCCAGCCGGCACCGATTGGCCAGCCACGTGAACATACCGTCTTTGAAGCCGATCTTCCAGCTCCGGCCAAGCCTTACATCGCTTGTCCCTTCGTAATGTCTTGATTGTGGTCTTGTGAGAGACCACCAGCCAGAGGCACTCAAGTTCCTGACCTCCACCTGTAGGAGAAGATGAATGTGTGTTGCCATGTTAAGTCTTCTAGGTTTTGAGGTACTTTGTTACACAGCAGTAGATAACTAATACATACCCCTTACTGTGCTCCAGGCATTGCTTTAAGACCTTTGCAGATACCACCCATGAATCCTCATACCGGCCCTTTGCCGTAGGTATTGCTATTTTCCCCCATTTTATGCATTTGGAAATGGAGGCCCAGAGATGTGTAAATGATTTTCCCCAAGTCACAGAATTTGTGTAAAGCTGAACTGGGGTTCTGGCTAAAGGGGCACGTGTTACAGGAAATCAGCTGTAAAATCCGATGAGTGATTTTTTTTTTTTAGGAGAGTAGTGAACTGGGTTCTACACCCAGCTCTGTTATCATATAGGATTTGGAGGGTTCTTGGCTAAATCACTTCTCTGAGCCTCCGTCCGCTCGTCTATAAGGCCTGGAAAATGCCGGCTCCCATTCTGGGGTGTTCTGAGGATTAAATGAGGTGAGTCATGAAAGCCCTGTAGCAGGATAGTGGTGGTGTCAGGACACCGGAGTTCTTTCCCGTGCTAGGCACCTTCCATTTAGCACCACTAAAGGGGAACTCGGTCTTCTGGAAGGTACTACTCTTAACCTTGGGCTCTGCTGTCCTGGGCCATGGCTGGACATTGCTTGGTTCTGAGCCTCAGAGGACGCCTGACCTCCCAGCCCATCCGAATGCAGCTCTCCGAAGGAGACTCCCGTGTGGCAATGTAGGTTTTAATTTTTTTTTTTTTAATTTGATGGAGAGAGATGACAAGCAGGCAGAGAGAAGGGGGAAGCAGGCTCCCTGCCTAGCAGAGAGCCCGATGCAGGGCTCGATCCCAGGACCCTGAGACCACGACCTGAGCCGAAAGCAGAGGCTTTAACCCACTGAGCCCCCAGGAGACTCCCATCTGGGACTCAGCCCTGAGTCCCCATGTGGGGGGAAAAATCCCCTGACCTTCATTGTTGGGTTGCAGACTAACAACAATGAGCCGTTTCCTGTGCTTAATTATATTATTCACAGTACTCTGCAGAGTGGGCGGTTTGGAACCCCAACCACTAATTTACAAAGTAACTGGAAAGACAAAAATAAAACAGCAAAAGGAGAGGCGCTCTGCGGGCTCTGAGGTCGGCATCAAGGAGCCAGAGGTAATTACGTGGGGCGTACCTGGAGCCTTAGGGGGTGGCAGCCTCAGCAGTGAGAAGTGCGGGTGGCAAGGAAGTCACACACGAACCTGGGTCCAAAATCCCATTCGTTACTTCCTGGTCTGAGACTTCAAACCAAGTATTTAACTTCTCAGAGGCTTGATTTCAACTGGAAAATAGGGTTACTGATGCTGACCTCATTCGTTCCTTAGGATCCCGTGAGGTAACATGGGTACCACGCATGCGTATCCCTTCCCTTTCTCTACGTAGTGATTGCATTGGAGAGCTAGTGTCCTATGCAGCTGATGGGTAGGGGGTCAAGCTCACTTTAGATCCCCCCCCCAAGGAAATGTAGGGGTAATTTCCGATCAAATCAGTGTTGAGGTTTTCCAACGGGGCAACCACCCCGTTGGATCCTTGGAGGTGCCTAGTGGGAGGGGAGACCCCAGGCTTTGGGTGCTTAGACCAGGTTGCCTGGGACAATGGAGATTTAGTCTTTGAAGCACTCGGGTGCGGAGCCCATGCCTCTGTGTGCACACACTTGGACTCGTCTCGTGCTCAGCTGGTGTTGCCTTCACCCCTTGGGATGCCCCGTGCTCTGCCGAATCCAGGGTGGGCTGTTCATTTCCCTTCGGGGAGTATAACCAGGGGCCAGGCTCGTCCGTCTTCTTTTTTTTAAGATTTTATTTATTTGAGAGAGAAAGTGAGAGAGAGCATGATAGGAGAGAAGGTTAGAGGAAGAAGCAGACTCCCCGTGGAGCCGGGAGCCCGATGTGGGACTCGATCCCGGAACTCAAGGATCATGACCTGAGCCGAAGGCAGCTGCTCAACCAACTGAGCCCCCCAGGCGCCCTGTCCGTCTGTCTTCTAAATGCACAACTCACCTTGTCGTGATCACCTCTTGGCTGTTCTCGCAGCTCTCACGTCTCCTTTTCAGCTGTTCCTAACACAGAACGATGAATGCCTGATCTTAAAGGAGCCAAATACACCACCTTAACCCGTGTTCTCTGAGCAATTAATATGCTTGGAGGACCCTGGAGAGAAAAGGTGCTGTATTTGCTGTGTAGACCCTCTGGGAGGGCCTCACGGGGGAAGAGCTGCGGGAATCCGCACCAGCACGCCTCTCGGATGCTGCCGAGTTAATGCTGTGGGATCAGTGCCTGTCTTCTGGTCACCGGGGTCCATAAGGACCATCTGGCTGGGACTGCAGCCTGTCGGTTGGAGTGATGGAGCCCCGTGCTTGGGGCTCAAGGAAGAAACTGATGTGACAAGGATTCCCAACTGCTGGTTGGCTCTTGGTCTCAGATGCCCGCTCCCCGCCTCGCCCAGGGAAATTTCTTACGGAGTTGAAGGCTGTGGGAAAGGACACAAAATTAGCGCCTGTACTCTATCAACACAGAAGGGTTTAAATTCTTCCTTTGTTCCAGCTGGTCAGCGCACGATTTCTGGTCCAGCCTAACCAGCCAATGTTGGCTGAGTTCTTTCTCTTTGCATTTTAGAATGCGAGGACCGGAGTCCAGCAAGTTTACGTGGCTTCTTTTCTAATAGCTGAGTCGGTACCTCTCCCTAGGTGGGTCCTTCCATCTTGGTTATTAGGGTCATTAGAGCCTCGTCTTTTCCTACCACACTTCTGAGACCTTCCCACTGCACTGGGCTTTTGGGTAAGGACTTCATGAGTCCCTATTGATCCCTTAGCTGCTGGGATTCAGGATCTTAGTTCAGAAAATCCGTGAAGATTCTTTTTAAAGAAAGGCAGGGGAGAAGTGGAGGAAGAGGTAAAAAGACCGAAGCAGGCTGGCTGTATGCCCAGGGGAGACCCCATTGCGGGACTCGATCTGATGGCCCTGAGATCATGACCTGAACCTAAATCAAGAGTCAGACACTCAACAGACTGAGCCATCCAAGGATATGAAGGTGCCCCAAGGATACGAAGATTATTAACCCGTAGAGTAGACACATGGTTTTTCCATCAGTCTCTGTCCCGATGTACATTCACAGGGACAAAAGGCACTGCCTGCCACAGGTGTCGATTTTCCTTGATAATCCGCAAGGGCCCAGTCCCCAGGTGGGTGATACCCCTACATCAGCCCTTGACTCAAGACAACATGAGGGAAAAACCATCCAGGGTTTTATGCCGAAAAGGCAGAGGAACGTAGTACTTGCTCAGGCCTTGTCCAGACAAAGAGGTGGATTTTTACAGGTTTGGTGACAGTTCTTATAATTTTATAAAGCCCACGTACTGAGAGCACTATCGCGGGAACATATTTAGTGCTCATTCTCATCTTTACTAAGAAAAAAAGCATTGGGGAGCCTGGGTGGCTCAGTCGGTTAAGCGTCCGACTCTTCATTTCAGTTCGGGTCATGATGTCGGGGTCCTGGGCTGGAGCCCCACGTCTGGCTCCGTGCTTCGTGGGGAGTCTGCTTGGGATTCTTTCTCCCTCTGCCGCTCCTCGGAGCTGCTTGGTTCCTACCTGTGAGTCTGAGAATTTTTCTTCTTACTGATTGCAGTATTATCCAAACAGTTCATCTTATTTGCTCGCTACACACGCTATATTCGTATATTAAGACTTGGCAGATAGCAGTAAAGCTCTCCCCAGAAATTGGTGGTAGCAGCTGCCTCTCTGGAAGGGCCTGGCCTGGACAGGAGACTTAATTTTTACTGAATATCCTTGTAGCGTTTGAGTTACGTTTTCCCAAAAGCCTATCTTTTTACGTTAAGTGAGCTTAGTTAATTACCTGAATCTCTTGTTGTCTAACACCAGCGGGTACCGATGCTGGTAGACCCGCATACGCCAAGCATCAGCACTGCAGAGTCCTCGGAATTCCCACGTCCCACTTCTTACATTTACCAGGTATAGGACGCAACCAGTGCCTTAAATGCCCCGAGCCTCTGTTCTCAAATCTGTAAAATGGGTATGAGGACACTTGCTTATCCGACAGTGTCATAAGGGTGAAATGCGGTGAGTGTATCGTTCTTCCGGAGTTAACTTACATTGCCCAACTTCCCCCAAAACAGTAGGACACGCACTCGGTGTTCCTTTATATTCCCCGACCCCTGGCTGTCACATCCCGGTGGGAGGGGGTCTTCAGTCCTGCGGTCGCCCGCAGTCTCCCCCGTGCCCCGTCTGTCGTTGCGTGGGCACGTTGTCACATTTGTCCAGCGACGGAATGCACGCACGTGTGATAGTGCGAGTCGCGTTCCCTGATGCCTGAGACGGGGTTTGCTGAGATGATTTATTTGTGTCCAGCCTCCTCCCCGGCGGCTAGCGTTAACACATGTCCTGGGCTCCAGAGACTGCTTGCTGCGAAGCGTACGCTCCTTTTGCTCAGCCGCCCCCCACCCCCCGTAACTTTCCCTGGGCGGGCCTGCCACGCGTCGGCTTCCGTGTCCATCCATACACCTCGTCGTCGTGCCTCCTGCCGTTAAGTACCTGTGCTCAGCAGCGGACGTCTCCTGAGTCCGTCCGCGGGCACTCTCGGTCCTTCTCTGCTGTTTGATGAGGAACCCCAGACGCCATGGGAGGGGCCAGGGAGAGCAAGCCCAGGTGCAGTAGGGACATGCGGGGGTCCCCTTGTAGGGGCGGGGAGCTCTCCCACCTGATGGAACTTGTGCCCAAGCAGCAGCAGTGAACAAGCTAGGTACTCACCATGGCCTGTTCTTCATGGAATTCACGGGTACAGGGCCCGGGAGACCCCCTCCACCAGTCAGAGGGTGACACCCAGTGGGTGTCCGTGGCTTGAGGGGGGGCACTGGAGTTGGTGTTGCCGGGCGGTGCTTCCCAGCTGCACGGCCCAGCTGTTAGCCTCTGTTTCCAGTTCCCGGTGATGAGCTGAAATGTGCAAGAGAGGCAGGCACACGTCGCGGTGTTCGACACATGGACCACCTTAGGCACTTGTGGATGCAGACCCTCGGGTCCCACCCAGACCTTGGGAGAGGCTCCCTGCGTGTGGGGCTTGGGAAGCACCTGAGTGGCCTCCAGTTGGTCCCAGTTCACGGGAGAGGTTGGGGGTCATGCTGGAGGGGACAGGGGCCTGGCTTTTAGAGCCCAGGTTCTGCCCCCCACCAGCTCTGTGGCTCGTGGCCTGCAACCCCCTGGGCCTCAGCGTCCTCCTCCCTGCGGCGGCAGGCCCTGAGGATGTTGGCTGGTGAGGCAGAGCTGATGGGACTGTGGCCCGGGGGCAGAGTCTCGGTGATTCCGCCCCGAGTGAGGTACTTGAGCCGTGTTGAACGCGGGAATGAGGTCTTGGCCGTTTTTGGACCCACTGCACACCGGAAACCAGAGACGTGAACTCCCTGGATTGGCCTGTCATCCGCGCATCAGCAGCCTCAGGGAAGTGCTTTTCTGGGGAGTCTTGTCACTGAGTTGAGCCGGGGAGGGGACGCCGGTGAGCGATTTGGGAAAACACAGCCCACGGAGCTTGCAGAAGCGATGATTGGAGCTTCCCCACTGTTGTCCTCGAAATGCATGAGTCTCTGCTGAACGGGGATGCTGCTTCTGATATTAAAACGTCTTTCTTTTGTCTTTCGTCCGGGGAAACCCAGATTCAAAAAGCATCTGGGGCTGCAGTCTGAACACCCACCCCCAGCAGCGACGTCCAGCAAAAGAACATGTGAGGGTTCTTTTGGCTCCGAGCCCTGAAACCCTGGGCAGTTCTTTAGGGAAATAGTGATAAATACAACAAAACAAAAAACTACCAGTCTCCGAAACTGTTACACCGAACGCTGGTCGACATCAGTGCCTCGATTTGCCACATACAGTTTACTAAAGAGCAGGGCACTGGTTATTTGAAAAGCTCATGATGTGTGTGTTAGATTTACTTTGAAGACTGTCTAGGTCGATAAACGGCCCAATCTTCTGGCTCGTTTTTAGAGCGTCGGACGTGGGGAAGCAAGACCCAGAAACGCGACTGGCCTCTGAAAAATAAATAGAAAACCATGCGGGGAGCCCTGCAGTCTCGATGTCTGCACGGGAGGATCTTCTGCAGCTGGTCGTTGGTGGGTGGGAACGGCCCCCAGCCCGGCCCTCAGAGCTCGCCCGCAGGGGCAATGGGATGGTCACGGGTGGTCACTTCAAGAGCACCCGGAGGCGGATGGTCTCCGTACCCCTTCCATGAGCGGGCAGGGGGCCCCATCGTCAGGACGTGCCCTGTGGCTCGGGGCGGTGGGTCTGGGGTATAGGGGAGAGACGCTGCCTCTGGTTGCTCTGGGTTTCAAGGTGAGCACGAGCGTGACCTGCCCGGGGAAGGCACGTGAGGCTCCGGCACCTGTCTGAGCTGAGATGTTAGCCGTTGCAGGGAGGGCTCAGGTGGGCCCGCTGCCCTGCATCTGGAGAGCTGGGGGGCTCCGGTCCTGGGACCGGTGGAGCGGGGGTACAGCCCTGCCCTCTGGGGAGTGGGGAGCCTGTCCAGCTAGCTTGTTTCCAGGCCGAGATGGTGGATGATGCTCTTGTGCCGGGAGCCCATCTTCCCTGCCTGTGTGTGGTTGGGGGGGAGCCCCGGAATCAGTAGAGCTTATCCCCGCCCCTGCCCCCGGCTCTGCGGCAGACTAACCACACCACACGAGCTCGCGGGATCGTGGTTAGCTGTGAAGTTGCTCTGTGGTCTCGTGCTCGGGCAGCGTGGATGGGGCCTTTGCTAACCTGTTTGGTATAAAGCCTTTAAAGCAACAGTCGGGGGAAAAAAAAGAGTGCGTGCAAGGTTAGGTAGATCTCACGTGTTCCTGTTTGTGCCAAGTTCATTGCCCAGGAATTTTGCCAGTCATCTTTCCGTCCGCACTGGGGAAAAAGGCAGGGTTTCTCGACCCATCCAGGTTCTAAGGGTAGATGGTCTCGCCTTCCCAGGCGCTGCGCAGAGGTGACATTAGCTCATCATCCCTGCCGTGAGTGGAAGCTTCCGTGGAACCGGGAAACACAGTTCCTTGGTCGGATGTGAATGAGCTGTGCCGGACTTCGTGCAGGTACTGAGTTAGTTCAGGAGGAAAGACGCTTTCTGACCAGAGCCAAAAAAATAAAATAAAAAAATAATAAAAATTCTGGGCTCCACATTGGCGCCTGTCTTCTGCTTAGATCAGGCATTATTTCTGCTGGATCCTGCCTTTCCTTTTTCCCAGCACAGCTCTGTCGGGTGCTTGCAGTTTTGCTGAGCTTAAAAAACCAGAAAAGAAAAATAGAAGTCCTGTTTATTTCAGTGACTATAGTTATTGATAAAGAACCCGCTCTTTTAAACACTGGATCCCGAGTGCCCCAAAGACAAAACCCTGCAAACTTAATCAACAGGATAGGTGTGTTCTGTGCAGACATTCGTCTCGTTGCTGAGTGAATATGCCTCATCAAGCTACACCATCCAGAAGCAGAGATCCTCTGTCTAGTTACAATGCCTATTTGGCCCCATGTCCTCTTAGCAATCTCTCTCTTTATTTGTGTCTCTTTTAGAGGGGCCGGAATCCTTTACCCGGAGGAAGTACTTTCTAAAGAAAGTGGCAGAAAGGCTCATTAACAGAGAGTTTGGGAATTGGGTGACATTGAGTTATGTAAATTTCTGCGTCTAGTCGGGCTGATGGGGCGCTCGTGTGCCTTGTACAAGAGTTGATAAACGAAAAAAGCAACATTCTGGCTAATACACAAGAGGACTGGGGCATTTCTGTGTTGGAACATTCAGGACAACATAAGAGCCCATGTGTTTTTTTTTCTAGGTAACGTCCTGATTCATGTTAACATGTTAACCCTGTTAACAGGGTTGGGGGGGTACTATTTGTTCTCCTAAAACCTGTCTGGTTAATGTTAGTGGGTGTGTAATACAGAAGCACCAACTATGCAGGCTCTGTTCTGCAGTGAAAAGACAACAGTGCTCAGCCGCCATGGACCCCACGCTTGGGTTCACATGCACGCTGGGTGGGTGCTTGGTTGGGCCAGGGGGCCTCGCACACGAAATCAGTGAAGACCCCCAGGAGGAGGAAAACGAGAAGAGAGGGTGTCGGATGTAGTTTCAGGCTACAATAGAGGACGGCGGGTGTCTCTCTGAATAGGGAGAACGTGGAGGGGTGTCTCGCCTTGGGACCGGTCACCGAATTGCTCTGGGGTGCGTGCGTGCATACAGAATGGCCTTGGGGAGTCAGGAAGGCACCAGGGAAGTGGATTGTTTGAATTGGTGGTAAGAACCTCTCAGGTTTTTAGAGACCTTAGGGATTAGCAGGCTCTTCTGAAAACCGGAAGAACTGTGTGGAGAGGGGGGAGGGGCCACATTTTATTTTTTCCTGTTTCGTCATTATCAAGACCTCGCAAGGTAAATGTATTAAAATAACCCCCAAAGCATAAAGTAAGGGCATTTTGAGGTTAATATGGGTATTTTACCCAAAGAACGGGGATCCACACTCTTGGTTTTATAGGATACTAGCTCTAAACGAATGCAAGTTTATTTTCGAAATCTTTGAAAGAAGGCCTTAAAAAAGTAAAGCAGTGCCTTTAGAAGGATTCACACTGACAGCCCTGGGGAGCTTGGCCGTTCCTGCACCAACGGGACACACGCCCCACCTCCGGGAGGGCCAGAGAGGTTGCCTTTGATGAAGACGTCGGCTCAGCAAACTGGACGGCTCCATTGCCAACATCCTTTCTTGAATGAGGTGGACAATTCCATACTGGGTCCCCAAATGGCCCACTAGCAAAATCAAAAATAGCATCCCCTACTTCTCCCCGCTTATAAACACATATGCACAATCGGGGCCTCGGAATACCTTCTATTTAGGCTGTGGTGGGTCCAGCTGAAACCGAGCCCCAGCACTGGAGAACGACCCCCACCCTCTGCCCCAAAGCATACAGCTCCCTGAGGGCAAGTCAGTTTCTTTCTGACCATGAATTGCTCTTCTTTTTTTTTTTTTTAAATTTTATTTAGTTATTTAATTTTTTAAAATTAACATATAATGTATTATTTGCTTCAGGGGTACAGGTCTGTGAATCATCAGTCTTACACAGTTCACAGCACTTACCATAGCACATACCCTCCCCGATGCCCACCAGCCACCCCGTCCCTACCCTCCTACCCCCCCAGCAACCCTCAGTTTGTTTCCTGAGATTAAGAGTCTCTTACGGTTTGTCTCCCTCCCTGGTCCCATCTTATTTCATTTTTTTCCCTCCCTATCCCCCATGACCCACTGCCCTGCCTCTCAAATTCCTCATATCAGAGAGATCGTATAATTGTCTTTCTCTGATTGACTTCACTTAGCATAATACCCTCTAGTTCCATCCGCGTCCTTGCAAACAGCAAGATTTCGGGTTTTTGATGGCTGCATAGTATTCCGTTGTATATGTCTACCACATCTTTATTCAATGTCATTTTTAAAGATTTTATTAGGGAGCATGTGTGTGCACGTGCAGGGGCTGGGGGAGCAGGGTAAGGGGGGAGCAGAGGGAGAAGCAAATTCCATGCTGAGTGCAGAGCCCCATGTGGGACTCGATCCCACAACCCTGAGATCATGACTCAAGCCGAAGGCAGATGCTAAACCGACTGAGCCGCCAGGTGCCCCAGGGATTGTCCTTTAAAATCCGGGGACGAACACTTGTTTTGCGTGGGTTTTGTGGTGATAAAGTAATATTTATACAATGTCTAGCTGAGGGGCACATACAATGGGCTAAAACAAATGCAATTTAGAGCTTTCATTTCAAATTTCTTAACTCCTAACCTTTCTGAGCTAGTTTATAAAAATCTAGATTCGTTTCCCCAGGGTTTGGCTTGGTTTCAGCTGTAGAGACTCCACTCGACGAGAGTCTATGGACTTCCGCGGTGTAAAATGAGCCCGAGCCGTATCCTGAGGCGGCATTTGTAGGGAGCACGGAAAACGCATTGCTTCTGACGTCTTCGTTTTTTTCTCTTTCTGAAGAGACATTTGTACAGATCGCTCTGCTGCGACTTTCTTTCCTTCTGTGACCGCAGTGATCACCCGTGTCCAGGGCAAAGGACTGCTTGCTGCCTCAAATTTAGCGCTCTGCCGAGTCACAGTTGGGAAGTCGGGGGCCCTTCAGCCTTCCCGTCAGAATGTTTTCTGGAGGAGCGGCTCTGGAATTGGAACAAGCGAGAGCTCGATCTGCCGAGGCCAAAGCAGACACAGGGTGCCCCGGGCTCTGCTGCGTCCCCCATCTTCCTATCACTTAGGGGGCGGCTGAGGCTCTGAGTGGTGCCCTGGGTTAAGTTCTGTCAGCCCGCTCCATCTTAGGGGTGTGCTGGCCAATCCGATAAGGTCCCCAGCGGGGCCTTCTTGTCAGACAGCCCGTGTTGTGAATGCACTGGGTGCTGGCGTGTCAGGGAGAGCGCAGGCTCGGACGCCAGCCCGGCCGTCAGGTCTGGCTGTGCCTCTGGGATCTGGGACCGACCCCAGGTGTCCACAGATCTGCCTTTGCTCCGGCGTGAAGGATGCCCACCTTCTTCAGGGTGATGTTCTGAGGTCTAAATGGATGGTGCTTGGAAAGGCTTGCTCTTTTTTTTTTTTTTCTTTTCCCCTGGGAGTGCACGCACACGGGGTCGGGTGGGGCAGAGGGAGGTGGAGAATCTTAAGCAGGCTTCATGCTCAGTACAGAGCCCACCATGGGGCTTGATCTCATGACCCTGAGATCGTGACCTGAGCCGAAATCAAGAGTCCGATGCTTACCCTGTTGAGCCACCAGGGCACCCCGCACGGAAGGGCTTCTAAAAGGCTTCTCAGATCTTCCCGTATGTGGAGCTGTAATGAGGGCCACAGGGAAGAGGTTCCTGTAAAAAAGGCAACAAAGTTTTTCCCGCAAGTGATGCTTTCCTCCACTGCCTTCTGATTAGTGCAGGTGGGCAAATGATGTGAAAAGAAGAAGGTGCTTTACGAAGACGTGCACTCCGTGGAGGCTTTTTACAAATCCCTGTGCTCATGGAGAGGGGCGGTGGGGCCAAGAAGTCTGACGGAGAAGTACCCTGTGGGCTGCACTCCCCCAGGCTTGGCTCTTACCTTGCAGCCTTACCCCCCACTCCTAACAGCCTAGAAGGCCGGCAGGTGGTGGATAAGGGAGCGGGGGCTCTGACCTTGCAGACCACTACGTGATCCTTGGTGTTCTTCCTTTCCTTCGCACCCCCAGCACTCAGAACTCCAGAAATTGTTTTTGAATTATGGAATATTAGCACACACTGTGGGTGCTCAAGTGATGTAATCTCTCTATTCAGTGTTTCCCTAAAATGCTTCAAATAATAGTACTCTGGAAAAGGGGCTCTGTCAGAACAACTGCAGCAGCAACATAATACATGAGCTTGATAAAGACCTCTTTTGGAGAGTGGTGATGCTTATTAACATAATCAAGGCCCTGAGAAGTCCTGTACAAAGAACCCATTTTGACTTCCTTCAGCCCAGTGCTTCCCTGCTTCATTTGGTCTGGGAAGCTTTCTTCACTTCCTTCCCAGGACACACAGATTGGCAAGCACTAATCAAAGGGGTGTATGGATCGGAATTAGTCTATAATCATAAATCCTCCTGCATCCCCAGGTAATTGCCAGACTTCTGTGTGGGCATTGTGCCATTGTCTTTGCCCGACTGGAAAACAAACTTCAGGTAACATTTTCTCCCACAGTTTTGTGGTTGATGTCCGTGGGGATCGAGCTGGCCTTACTTTTCCACTTCGGAAGCCCTGTTGTGCTTTTTGCATGAAGACACCTTAGCCGCCTTGAGCCTCAAGTCAGTGGTAAATGATGAGATGAGACCCACCAGGCAGTCCCGGGGAGGCCCTGATTGTTTAACTGATAGCCCTATGATCCAGTCAACTTCGCTGTGAAAATCTATGCAGGATACTCCCTATTTCTCACCATGTTCATCGCCAGTTGCCCAGACCCCATGACCATCCTGTCCCACTCAGACCATCACAATGGCTGCCTACCCAGACTGGTCCTGGCACAGCCGCCGGCGTGATTCGGCTAAAACACACTTCTGGTCGAGTCCTTCCCATACCTGGGGAGTGCCAGTGTCCTGACTGTGGCCTTCAGGGCTCTCCCCACCCTGCTGTAGCCACCACAGACTCCTTGCTCTTCCTAGAATGTTCCCTGCCTCATTAGGGGGGGAAAGAGAAAAAAAAAAAAAAGCTTGCATTTCCTCTCCCTTCTTCCCAGGACTCCCCTCCCCCTGGCTTCCAAGTGACAAGCTTGGTTACTTATTTCTAGTGTCGGTCATAGGCCATTGTACCCGAGAAGCCTGCCTTGTCCTGTAGTACGTAGCAGCCCGCCCCGGCTCCATCCCCTTCCCTCCCCACAACACCCATCAATGCCTGGCATGGGATCTGTTTACTCAGTTATTTGTGTATTGTCTCCTCTGCCCACGAGGTGTCAGCTGACCTGGAGCGGGGACTTGACTTTGCTCTTGGCAGGCTGTCCCCCCAGCCCCGAGGGCGGTGCTCGCCGTGCGGGCGGACCTCAGTCTCAGGCTGTCCAATGGATGAGGAGCAGCGACCATCGTCCTGTTCGTCCCGGGACCGGGGCGGGGTGCATGCAGGAGGTCGCCAGACATCGAGGCACCTGGCAGTTGACGGTGTTATTTCCCCTAATGAGGCTTGTCCCAGGATCGGAGACGGTGCACCTGGGCGGGCTTGTCAGAGCTGACGGGGAGAGCCGGAGGCGCATCCCCTCGTGAGGGGGGACCGTGTGCGTGTGCACAGCCCAGAGGACGCTGAGTGCGGAGCCCTGCGGGGCGGCGGGTGCCGGTGCCGGCCAGCGGCCTTCACTTTCCGTGGGTTCCGGTAATTGTAATGGTCATTGGCTGAAGGAATGCTTTTTCACAGGGGTCTATCCTCGCCGCCTCTTAGAAACACCATCGTGTTTTAAAATCTCCATTCCACCCCTTGCACTTGAGCAAAGAGCTCACCATTAGGATGACAGAGCGGGAAAGGGCCCAGTCTCCCCGAGCCTCAGTCTCCTTGCCGTGAAATGAGCCAGTCACAAGTGAAGGTCGTAAAGGTCTCTACGCATCACAGATGGTCCGCAGCTCTAGGAATGGTCGCCTTGAAGCCATGGGACTGCGGGTCTCATTCATTTTGTGGCTCAGCACAGTAAAGCACTTGAGAAATTCAGGCTGTACCCAGAGGTGGCGGTGCCTCGTGCAGAATGTCCCCTTCTTGCTGTTGATGGTGAGGCTCTAGTGGTGGGCTGCAGTGAGGGGTCTCCTGCACACGGGGGTGGGGGGGGTCCCTCTGGTCCTAAGCACGCCTTCCACAGCGCAGGCAGGCGGTGGGAGCGCTTGGACTCGATCGAGGTAGAAGCATCTTCAGAGAATCCCCGGGGCGCTGAAGAAAGTCCAAGTGAATCCCAGGTGTTGAATTCTCCTCTGTAAGGCTGAATAACTCCAGAGAAGGACTTTATGAAAAAGAAGACGTTTGTTGAAATAAAAGTACAGCTCAGGTGGCAGCTTATCGGCCAAAGCTGTCAGACGGTAGCTGGAAGGTTCCGTGTCACCTGATCTGCTCGGAAGAGAGCCCGGGGCCCAGCAGCTCTGATAACGCAGCTCCCCGAGGAAGAGGGGCTGGCGCCTCTGCCGGGGCCGGAAGGAGGGAGGGGGCCCTGTGTGGGTGGGTGGGTTAGTGCCCAGTAGACCCCCAAGCTATGGGGCGGAGTAGCCTTTCCAGATTCCCACCCCCCTGCCCTGGCCCAGGCAGCAAGAAGGGGGCTCTCCTTCGGCTAAAGGGAGTACGGATTCTCAACTCCGATTCCGTTAACTCATCGGTCCTCTCAGCAGCGCCGGGAGCTTGGGATCATCGTTCCCATTTCACAGATGGGAACGTGGAGGCTCCCAGAGGTTGAGGCTTGCTCTGTGTCACATGGCCTGCTGCTGGGGAGGGGGGAGGGGAGGATGTTCCGTACCTCTCATACCTCTGTGATAACGGGCCTGCCTCTGGGCCGGGCGCTGCGTCGGCTGCTGCTGGACGGCAGGCCAAGTGAGACCTGACTCTGATCCCATAGGCCACGGCAGAGGCCCCCTGTGGCGCAGGGCCAGGCGATGTGAGCTCTTCCTGCGGGCTCGTGGGCTCTAGGAGCACAGCACGGGGAGCTCTTAATCGTTGAGATGCGCCCGGGCCACCACCCGCCTTCGATTTGTCAGTCCAGAATGGAAACTATTAAAAAGATGCAGAAGGTCATTTCCCAGGGAGTAGTTATTTGTAATCAAGCTTCATTACTTGGTTTTAGTCCGGCCGAGACGTAGACTCGTCCTCAGATTATGGAGTCCAGAAGGACCCGCCGTGCTGGGGGAAAACCTTGGGCTTGAAGCCAGACACTGTGGGTTTAATTCCTGGACTTGCCCCATGTGGCTCTGTGACTTTGGGCAGGACGCTTGGCCTCTCTGTGCTTCGGTGTCTCACCTTGCCAGGTGGTATAAGCATGGGGCTCGCTCAGCGGGGGACAGAAGCCTGGCAGGAATGGAGCCGGATGCCGTGTGCAGAAGGTTAGGCGTGCCCTGCGAGCTCACCAACAGTGGCAGCGAGCACTCAGTGACAACGGGGCCCCCAAAGGGCCAGGCTGAGGCTTCCCGAGCCCCCCCTCCCCCCACTCTAGGCAGAGGCTTCAGCATAACCCCATTTCCTTTGGTCTGGACACTGGCAGGAGAGAAATTCACAGACACAAGTCCGTGCCTTTGTCACCACCCAAGGGAAAGAAGGGAAAAGAAGGCACCCGCTGGGCAGCTCCCGCCACTCATGGGCCCGTGCGGGCAACCTGCCGCCTCTTTGAAACCCAACCCCCGATTGAGCCGAATACCTGGGCACGCATGGGAGGCGTGGGTGCAAAGAGGCAGAGAGAGCTGGAAAGGAAACTGGCTCTCTTTGGAAGGCTGTAGGGGTGAAAGTGCCCTAGATTAGGGTTTCCTTCCAGGCCTGCGGTTTAAATTACGGTCGTAATTTATTGCTATTATGGGCACTGAACTGTACTTGCCTCGGGCTCTGCAAACACAGGAAGTCAGCTGGGCGTTGGTTAATGGTTAAAGAGCCGTGGGAGGAAGCCATCCTGCCTTCTCTTCCATCCTGGTCACCAGAAGACCCACCTCCTCCTGTTCCCTCTGCCCACTCAGACATTGAACTTCAAAAATCGAATTAATACGAGTTACCGGGCGCCTGGTAGGCCAGGCTCTCTCTCGGAGGCGGTGGGGGGAAAGGGAGCCTTTTGGGATGCTCTCCATCTCCAGAGAGGGAGAAGGGGTGGGGGGGTTTTCAGACTCAGAGCGTTGTGGCAATTCAGTAAGGTGGCTTGTGAAGGGGGAGGGGAGGGGAGGAGGAGGAGGGAGTGAGGAGGGCCGGGCAGGGCTCTGCTCCAGTGCAGACCCACGGGCCTGAGAGGCAGGTCCCTAGGGGCAGAGGTCCGCTGTTCAGTGTGCAGCCCCGAGAGGGCTTGGTGCTCGCTTCCCGTGGCCCGTATCCAAGTGGCCGTGGCCCGTGGAAGTTGGGGACAGCAGGAGATCCTTGAAGGCCGATAAGGTGCAGTTTCTAGTTCCTGAGACAGCCACTTGCAGTGGCCTGTGGCTCCCGAGGTCCGTCCTCAAGGTGGCTGGGGTGGGAAAGAGTAGGTCTGGGGATGATCCTTTTGTGAAACATGCCTGGAGCCTTCCATTCATCATGTTAGTTAGGCTTGCGTCCAAGGCAGGCTTCCATTCCCCCAGGAACGCTGGAAAGCCAAGCGGGCAGGAAATCGGCGCAGAAGCCAGTGTTTCCACTTGGTAGGAGGTGGGGCAAGCAGGCGGCCGCGTGCTGAGGGTAACTGCCGGGGGTGCTGCCTCTGCAAACCCACAGCAGAACTGGGGCTGATCCCTGCTCGCCGTTGGGGCTGGGATGCCTGGCCGCTCCTTGCTCCTGAAACGTGTAGGCCGACGGCTCCAGAAACAGCGGCCAGGAAACCCGGCGAAGGCAGGAGCTCGTAGTTCAGTTGAACATGAGAGGAAGGAATCCGAGTGGCTACCAGAAGCTACTAGAAGTTGCCACCCAAGTGGTTTCCCGAACGAACCGTAGAGACACTACCTGTCAGATCGAAGGGCCGCCAGAGGTTCAGGCCGGGCCACTTTCGGGGAGGAGGTGAAGTTTCCGCAAGGCCTTGTAAGGGCTTGTCGGGCTTGCTGGGGAGCGGAGGGAGGAAGGGGGCGTTATGGGCAGGAGTAGGGTGTGGGAGAGGCCCCAGGAGGTGAGGTTCTGATGGTGCAGGTTTGCTGGCTGAGACCAGGAAGGGCTCTGAAGGCCAAGGTGGGGAAACCGGGCCTGACCCCAAGGCCCTTGAGGCAGCAAGAGTCTGTGGGGCGTGTGGATATTGAGGGGGTGGCAGGGACAGAAATGGAGCGCGGAGAGAGCAGTGCAGAGAACTGTGGCATGGCTTAAAGAACGCATTAGCAAGGGCCTGAATCGGGATGGCGGCCGTGGAGACGAGGGACGAGGAGTGGTTGCCAGAGGTCTGTGAGAGCGAGAGCCGGCGGGACTGAGGGAAAAGATCCTGGAGGACTGAGTAGGTGAGTGACAGGTGCCCAGGGCCGCAAAAGGAGGGAGAGGGGAGGATGCAGGGGGATTGAGGTGGCGGTAGGCTCCCGAAGGTGGGCGTCCCCAGGGGGTTCAGCGAGGCTGAGGAACGGGGAGGCGAGGGCTGCATCGTGTACTTGAAAATCCTCTGTAGAGCGGACCTCACTCGCAGCGATGGCGGGGACCGCTGCGGTTGAGAGGAGGACGGGGAAAGAATGCAGGGGTTAGCGAGCCAGCACCCACCACATGTGGTGGACTGGAGGGGAAGGAGGGGATACGGGAGAAGCCCAAGGTCGGGGAGAAGCGCTAGAAAGCACTTAGGCGCCGCTTACAAAGGAGAGCGAGAGAGAGGAGAGACCGGCCAAAGAAGAAAGCCCCACACGTGGACGGTTGCAGTTGCTTCAGGGAAATTAGAATGAAGATTAACATCTGGTTGTTGGATCAACATCTGTTGGTTCCTTAAAGGTCTAGAGAAGCTTCTAGAAGGTGGCTTCCGGGGAGCTGGAGGAGCTGGGATTAAGCAGGTAGGGAAAGCGTGGGTGATGGTGGAAAAAGTCTAGGTGGGGGGGTCAACAGACTTCTGAAGCTGGGAGGCCGAGTCCTGCTCCCCGACGGGGAAGGAGCTGGCGTCGAACACGCTGGAGAGGAAGGAGGGACGGCATGCAACATGTTCTGGGGGAGGGCGGAGGGGAGGGGAGGGCAGCGCACGAGTAGGGAGTTAATTCTTACAATGGCAAAGCCTTTCCCGTTCTCAAATACAGGGCGGTAGAGCACATCGGGCATGGAGTGACTATTTGGGGGCGTGGGGGACAGAGACTGGGTGCTTACAGCAAGTAGCTGCCGTCCCCTTGGGCTCAGGCAACGAGAAGGTGCTAGCGTTGGGGTTAGGGGAGGCTGAGAGAAGGCACAGGTGCACGCGGAGGGACAGGAGATTCCAAAGTGACTGTTGGGGGGGAGCGTTGGCTCCGGAATCCATGAGAGGACGGTGAGGGTGAGCGGAGCCTTCATGGGGACCCCATGTTGGGGTCTGCTCCCAAGAGGCGAGTGAGGGAAGGGACACAGGAACTAGCCAAGATGCAGAGGGAGGCCCCAAACCGAGGTTTGGAGAAGTTGGGAGGGAGCCGCTTAAAAGGAGAGAGCTAGCTCAGTGGGTGGCCGGTGGAGAAGGCTTGGGGGGGGGGGGCGTGAAGGGGAGGGGGCTGCCATCGGAGACCACAGGGGTGGAACAGAGAGGGTGGTGACGTGGGCAGGGCCGGACTATGGCCGCTGCAGAGCCAGCTTGCGGGGGGCGGTGGTCAAGGTCTCTGGGGCCTGAGACGGACAGGCTAGAGGTGATGGGCCCCGGGCCAGTCACTTGGGGTTTGCTGGATGCAGGGCTCACATCAGCAGCATCCAAATGCTGTCGCATGAGGCGGTCTGTGGGACGGCAGGGGCTCGGGGGTGAGTCAGAGCCATGACCTTGCACGCCCCAGATCCAGGTCCTCACAGCCGGGGCTGGCGACCCCCTCCAGCCGCATTCACGACCGTGCCGTGCACGCCTCGCTCGTGGCGTCAGCGGCAGCAGCAGGCTGCCCTCGCCTTGTGACGCCGCCACTCCCCTTCTGCAAGAGCAGGGTTTAAATCCGTGCCCTCGCCAGCCTCCTGGCAGAGGAGCCCCAGCTGCCACAGCGACTCGGGAGAAACGGGAGACCTACCTGCAGGGTCTCCCCTGGGGGCTGCGGCTGGCTGGCGAGGGTACTGAGAGCAGGAGTGCCCCCCGCCGCCTCCCCCTGCCGCGCCACAGGTGCGCACGCCCACGTGCCCAGCCGCTGTGGCTTGTGACCCGGCTGTCCCTCGGTTTCGGCTGCGTGACTGCAGCATGTGACACCCCGGCTGGCACGCCCCTTGTGCCTGGCCTGGGACAGGGCACCACATGGGGACTTTTCCCCCCTTCAGGAGGCTATTTTTAGAGGGCTCCAGCCGAACTGCTGCTGTGAGCGTGTATCTTCACGAGGAGTGTGTGCGTCATTAGCGAGGTGCGCAGGTGTGTGCGTCCTGGGAGGGGCTGACGGTGCCCCTCCGGCGGCCCCCCCAGGCCGCTGGCCCCTGCTTTCAGCTCTGTCGGGTGGCTTTGCTCCTCGTGTCCCCCACGCAGGCAGATGTTGATGTTGCGTCTGTGAGTCTGGTGGTCTGGGCTTTTTCACCTGGGACCCTCCTTTCCTCCACAACGAGGGGAGCGGGGACCAGGGTCGTGTCCTGAGAAGCTGTGTAGGGCTGGCCCCAGGCCCTTGGCCCCTTCGGCATCCTGGATTTGTGGAGCCCCTCTCTCCATTCGGCTTGCGGGTGCGGAGGACACACAGAAAGGCAGGTTCACGGCACTCTGGAGCTAGACCTGGCATCTGGCCCCTGCCGCTTACCAGCTCCGTGACTTTGGGCCAACCACGTGCTTGGCTCCGTTCTCGAAGACTCCGCTTACTCCTCTGCAATGCGGGGTAACGGGAGTACCGAGTTCCCGGAGTCTGTGGGAGAGGCAGAACAGGTAGAGCGTGGAGCTCTTCGCTGTTCGCTGTTTAATACGTTATTAGCCCCATCCCTGAGCGCACACACCTTTGTCACGTCCTGAAGCTTCTGATTTGAAACCATGTCGTAATCTGTCCGCGCAGCGCGTTAACGGGACTATCTCCACCAATTTACTTGGCAGAAACGCCGGATTCCTGAAACCACGTGGGCTTTGCCCTGGGAAAGCAAGAGGCACGTCCCGGGTTTGGGGGCTAACTAGCACTGAAAAGCAAGCAGATTTTTGTGTCCATTTTCTTACGTGTAAATAGTGACCACTATCGGCGCTCACGTTGGATGCTGTGTGGATGTTACCGACTAAAGAAGTGAGCGGGATGGACAGGGAGGAGGGGGGAGGCCCTGCACTCAGGCGCAGGGAGAGAGCCGGCCCCCGTCGGCAGGCTGGTGACCAGAGCCCGGCTGCCTTCTCTCTGACACCAGTGCTCAGAAGACGCCTGTATCCCCATCTTATCGCTGCGGGCGATGGTAGAACGTTCCGAAAATCCACTGCCCAGCGTAGTGTTTTCCAAAAACTGCACATTTTCTGAAGCCCCCTTAGAAACCGGTCTCATCATTTCTTCATTTCCACGTATATAGGAAGTGATTTTTTTTTAAGATTTTATTTATTTACTTGGCAGAGAGAAAGAGAACACAAGCAGGTGGAGGGGGGGGGGAAGCAGGCTCCTTGCTGAGCTGAGAACCTGATGCGGGGCTCGATCCCAGGACCCTGAGATCATGACCTGAGCTGAAGGCAGAGGCTTAACCCACTGAGCCACCCAGGCACTGCTATAGGAAGTGATTTTAATGACAGTAAAACAAAAAACAAAAAAACCTGTGGCTTCACCGTTGGGGGACCTCATGCAAATTACACGTTCTGTCGAGATCAGAGAAGTGCAGTGAGGATTAAATCAGCACACGGGGTTTCCTGGTCGTTAGCCGGTACTCGGAGCAGCGGCGGCCCCGGTGCCTTCGTGGTCCACACGTCTGTGGTCTCTGTCGCTGTGTCACTGTAGTGCCACATTTTTGGGTGGCCCAAGAACAGGGCACCTGCCTTAAAGGTGTGGTCTTCATTCATTCATTCATTCATTCATTCATTCATTCATTCATTCGTCGGAGACATACCGAGCTCCTGTTATATGCCGAGCACTGGGGTCACAGAAACGAATGCGGTGTGCTGTCTCCACACTGCTCCCACTCTGGAGAGGTGTTCCCAGAAGCAGTCGCGTTACTGTCTCTCTAATGATGACTTGGGGAGTGGGCATCAAGGGCACCGGCCTCTAGAACCCTGGAGAGAGACCCTGGAGGGAGTTGGTGGGCGGGACGGGGGAGTGTGTCTTGCCATCCCATGCCACCTGTTACAGTGATGCCCCGGGTTTCAGAAAGCAAGAGCCAGAGCCGATTTGTGCTAAGCGTCTCCCACCTTCTGGGTGTGGCGGGAAGACCAGAGTCGATCCATTTTACTGCTTTGGGACTAGATCCAACCAGAAGACGTAGAGACGGGGCAGGAAATCCTGTCTGAATCCGAAGTTCCCCATGTGTTGGCTTAAAATGCTGATGAACCCTTGGAGGGAGGGGGGGAAAGAGAAGTCTATGATACTCGAGTGATACCGAGAAATTCCTGACTTTAAAAGGATAGATTTCTTAGGAAAGGAAGTTGGATATATAGAGGTGCTTTTTTTCTCCAGAATTATTATTAGCTTCCAGCTCTATCGTTTTCCTTGCAGACGACTTAGGGGCCGGATGCGGATTAGATCGGTTGAGGGTGGGAATGGAAAGCCAGCCGCATCCTCTCGTTGGGGAGTCGGGAGGGAACGTGCTGTGTTGTCTCGTATCCGAGGTGCTGGGGCAGAGCCCGTAGAGAATGGGATTCCTGCAAACAGCCAGACGTGTGGAATCGCTGAGTGGGGTACTCATCCCAGAGAATCCAAACCCGGTTTACGGGAGGAAACTCCGAGAAATGGAGTGGCTTGCCCAAGGTCACAGCACTCCAGGGGAGAGTCTGAACCAAAGCCCAGACGGTCCCTGTGGGTGTTGGCTTCTGTCTGTGTGCTCAGAGCACTCAAGGGTTTCTTGATGCTTCTCTTCTCAGGCTAAGACTCCACTTGCATGGCACCCACGTTTCTTTATAGAATACACAGAGCAAGAGTCTGGTCGCCGTCTGCCTCCTAAATGGCCGCCTTTGTGCCAAACCGCTAGCCCAGTCGTGGTTTTAAAACTAGGGGATTGAAATCCGTTGTCCTTCAATGCATTTGTTAGGTTTTTCCGAAATCTTTTGGTAATCCGTAGGAGGAGAAAAAAGTGGAAACTTTCAGGAAGTACGACTGTAGAAGAGAGATGGACTTTTAAGAAACAACTTTGGAAGTGGAGCCCGATCTTGCCCTCCTCCGAGGAAATCATCCTGGAGAGCCAGATCCTTATCCCACGGGTTCCTACCCTGAATGGCTTTGGAGTTCTGCTGTGTGAGGCGGTGAAACCCTTTTCCTTGCATTCATGGTGGTGGCAGGGACGACGTGTTTTCTGTAGAGCCCGGCATAGCATAGGAGCCCGCTAGTGATTCCGTGGGGCATTCTGCACCCTGGTTCCTCTGCCTTTTGGGCTCCCCGAGCATCCTGCTGTGCCTGGGTCAGTGCAGGGGGTTGAAAGGGTCTCTTCTTTTCTGTGGGTCCAGCCAGGCTGTGGGACACTGGACAAAGGACAAGTCTGTCCCCTGATGAGAGGAAAAAAAAAAACCGATAGGAACCCACTACTGTAGGTATCATGGGCAAAGTTCGTTTCAGTGATTTCTTTAGCAGGATCTCTCTTGTCTATTTACATCTACTTTGTAGTCTTTTAAATAGGGGTGATTGGTTGATACAGCTTCCCCTCCTTCCCCAGCTGGTCCTCAAAGGAAATCGAGCCCCAGGTCCTTTGAGATATGTCCAAAAATATTGTGCTGTCCAACTTACTGTTATCTAGGAGTTCAGACTTTTTTTTTTTTTTTTGGAATTCACAATAATCTGTATTTAAGCGGAATTCCTCCTACCGTGTGTTGATCGGTGTTTGTGTGAAGTGGTGTATAGGCATGAACTCCTGTATCTACCCGTTTATCATGTTTGTTGAGGACCTACTGTGTGTCCGGTATTTCTGAGTCCTGGGGACACAGCCAGGGAAGCAGTAGGTACCTCTATTCGTGGAGCTTATGCCCTGCTGATACGGAGACCCCCAAAATGAACAGATACAGTAAAATGACAGTAGCAGTAACTATAACGAGAGCAAAGCAGGAGGAGAGGCTGGGACGGGGGACAGTGAAGTGCTCCTTTATAGGAGACAGGCCTGGGGGGCTCTCCGAGGAGGGGACATTTGAAACAGACTCGTCACTGAAGAGAAGGAGCAGGCCCAGAGTGTCAGGAAACAGGCAGGTACAGAGCCCCCCTCCCCCCGCCCCCGACACACACACACCATCCACCTGCCGGTCGTCCCAGTGCCTTGTTCCCGGGGCGTGGCACCCCGAGTGTCCTGGGTGCCCTCCCTGTATGGAGAAAGGTGCTCGTCCCTTCCTAGCAGACGGGTAGATCTTTTTCTTTGGAGCTTTTTAGCTCTTAGAGATCTCCCTTTCATGTGCTTCCTTTTGTGTTGCAAGAGTGATTCTTCAACTCCAGAAAGACTCTCGAATTCAGGAAATACTTAATGATATGGGCTCAAAGGGTGAGGCGATGCCGCCCTTCCTGAAGTCTGAGGCGCTCGCGATAAGGCCGGGGGTGGTGCTTCGTAGGGCCCTCACGAAGGGTATGGGGGGACGCTGGACACGGGGTGTGTGAGGATTTCAAACAGCAGGACCCGCGGTGGCCGGCCGACGCGTCGATGACCGCCGCCGAGGTTTAGGGCAGTGCGGGGCACTGAGTCAGTCACCGTCCATTCTTGATGTCTGATTTGGGGCATGATTCTGCAAGGCAGGTGTACCTCCCTCCGCGTGCGAGGGGTCGAGGCTTCATTCGAGGCCCCTGTCCATTCGCGTGCCCACCACACGGCAATCTCCTGGGACAGTTTACTCTTAAACTGGGGTCACTCAAGACCGTCAGGAAAGCAGACCGGATTTTCCTAAGCTCTCTCCCCACGAGCGGCTGCTCTCTACCTTGGCAGTCTTGTGTGATCCATCACGCAGCAGGAGCTAATATTTCCTCAGGGCCCTGGAGCAGAGGCAAACACTGAAGGCGTGGTACAGAGGTTTCTAAGTTACTTAGCAGATTTTATGAACTGCTAATTACCCCATAAAGGCGTTTTATTGGCCAAGGGTAATCTGTCATTGGCTCTGTTTTCATATCTCACTCCCTTTGCCTGCTTCTCCTGCCCTGGTCAGCGCATCGTGAGAAAGCTCTGCCCTCTGGCCGGCAGAGGAGGCCTTGGATGTCCCAACCAGCGTCTGCCACTGGCCCCGAAAGGACTCTGGTTCCGTATCTGGTGACTCTTGGAGTTAGTTCACTAGGAGTTTTGAGTACAAGAACTACAACCTGGGAGAGGACCGTACGACCTCTCGATTTGATTGCCTTAATAGATGAGGCAACAGACCCGAGCCTTGGTTTTCTTATCTGCAAAGTGGGGGAAGGAAGGAGGAGGGCACGTTTTTGTTTCTTTTTGTCCGTTTACTTTCTGAATGGGCTCCTCCACTTCTGAGTCTTTGAGAAGTTTCTCACGTAGGGGACAGAAGTGATAGAGTGGGTGGTGAGTTTAACAGGTGACAGAGAGAAAGCAGAGCCAGCCGGCTTCTGTTTCATTTTTATCCCCCACCCCCCTCTCCCGGATTAGAGTGCTTTCAAACGGAAAGGGTAGGGCCAACATACAAGGCAACTGGAGTCCGGAGTGATTAAAAGAAAACAGCACAGGGGGGCCTTGGGGCTCTCTGAGTTCTGTTTTCTGTTTTCTTAAGAGAGTTTGGAGACATGAGCTCAGAGATCCACTACCTGGTTCTTTACAAAAGAAAAATTACAGGGGCCCCTGGGTGGCTCAGTCGGTTAAAAAAAAAAAATCACGGGAGGAAACAGAGACAACAGAGTTGTCATGGTTTTTATGGAGCAGGAAAGGATGGGTTCTGGAAACAATAGGCCATACGCGGGAGAGAGCGACAACATTCCCCAGCAAAGGTCCAGAGTGGATTAGTAAACAGATGGGGGGCTTTGCCGGAAGAGAACCGGGAGTTGTCACCAGCGCTCTAAAAACCAGCGGAGCCAAATCCGTGCGTTACGCCTCTGACGGGGTCGCTGTTAGATCGTTTTGGTGCCCAAGATGCGATTTCCTGGAGAAGTGCTACCAAATTTTCTCCTCCTGTCCTTACAAACTTGCTCAACAATGCATCGCTCCCATTTACGGAGGAAAAGAAACCGTGCGTTAGACACAGGCTGAGGCTTTAATCTGTGCTGTCATGCATGATGCTCAGATCAACCCCATGAAAAAGATGCCATCACGATTTTTCCTCTATTGTGGAAGAGCCAAATTGAGGCTCAGAGAGATTAAGCTGTTTGCCCAGGCCTGCACAGCCCATCGGGGGCAGAATAGGAGTCTCGCCCCTGCTCTTACCCACAATCCCGCACTACCTCCCGGCGGTTCCTGCAGCTGCACTTTCGTGCCCAAAGTACTCATATTGGATTTGCATCGGTCTGGCCTGCAAAGCCCTCTGGTGTGGGGTGCCCTTGGGGTCTTCCCTTTGCTTTGTGCTGTTCAACACTTTCACCCATGACCTGAAACCATAAAGGGACACGTTTCCGTCAAAACTAAACAGTCGGGCTGGGGGAGCAGATCCCGCACAGGACGGCGTAAAATGATCTTCATCTGTCCAATCGTGAGCAGAAACGACAAGGACCGTTGCAAAGGGAACCTTTCTGCGTCTTGGTTTTTTTTAGTTTATTTTTTTAAGAGTTTATTTTTTTAAGTCCTCTCTCGACCCAACCCGGGGCTTGAACCCATGCTCCCGAGATCAAGAGTTTCACGCTCTGCAGACTGAGTCAGCCGGGTGGCCCGGTTTTTTAGTTTATTTGAATTTTCAAGTAAGCCACCCCATCTGCAAGAGGGACACTGAGAGCAGAGCGCGTGGAGGGGGCTGCGGGGTTCAGAGCCCGCGTTGCCTCCTTTCGTCCCTGTGTCTTTCACAGTCGGCACCAACCACCTGTTTGAGAATCCTCCCTAGACTCTGTGGCGGGGAGTGACAGCGAGCAGACCAGTCCCTTCTGCTGACTCGCTGCTGGTTTTACTGGGAGCTGCCGTGGAGGACAGGAAGCCCAGGGAGCCAGTGCAGGGGGAGAGGAAGGTGTGAGGTGTGGGTGGCCGGTCGAGTGTATGTCGGGTCCTGACGGGGCTGCAGTGGGAGGGACAGCGCGTGGCCGGCGGGCCTCCTGGGGATCGCAGTGAGGTGCTTCACGTCTCCAGCCAGAGGGCAAATCTCATCAGAACCAGAATCCAGGCCTCTAGACCTGGCTGGTCCCCAGGGGACCCACCGGGGCTGAAATCCACCCCTGCAACCCGGCCCCGGGCCCGGAGACGTGCCCTCCCCACCTCCATTCAGCAAAAGTATTTAATCAGTACTTCGTGGAGGCTGACGGCACCGGACAAGATTCTAGGTCCTGGGGATACGTTCTAAATAAAGCAAATAAAAAGGGAAAAGGAAAGATAAAAGATACCTACCAACTCTCAAATTGGGAAATGTTCTCTCACCTAGAAAAAAAAGGCCACTGGGATATCGGATTTAATGTGATACTCCCACAGCTGAAATACACAATAAATTTTTTAGGCTGGAATGGTCAGGACTTTTTTTTTTTTCCCCTCTTCCCTCAGTGGATTTTATTCCACAATGAAATCAGTGCTGCTCATTTTCATGGGGAACACGATGCAGCTGGGGCTTTTTCCTATGGCTTCCAAGGCCAAGTGCAAAATGCCAGTAAGTTGGTGTTCCCGGGAATCTTCATAGGGCCCAGAAATGAGAGCACGTCGCCTCGTGCTGGCGTATCGGAAAGGAGATGCTGACTTCTTGCTTCAGAAACGGATGTGCCTGTGACCCCGTGTGCCCGTGTGTGTGTTTCAACCTCAGAAAAAGTCTGACCCACGACCAAACAGACCCCCTCACATTGCCTGTGGCTTTAGAAGAATAGCCTGTTTCCTTCAGGCCCCAGAGGGCGTATGTTCAAGTAAATACTTTAATTAAATTACATTCCGTGGCCAAGTCGTTTCTTAAAGAAGAGGCAGTAAATGGAGTCTCTTCTGGGAAAGTTACTCGATCGTCGCTGGATGGCTTTCTTCAGGAGGAGGCTGTTTATTATTTTTTTTTTTTTAAGATTTTGTTTATTTGACAGAGAGATCATAAGTAGGCAGAGAGGCAGAGAGAGAGGGGGAAGCAGGCTCCCTGCTGAGCAGGGAGCCCAATGTGGGGCTCGATCCCAGGACCCTGAGATCATGACCTGAGCCAAAGGCAGACGCTTTAACCCACTGAGCCACCCAGGCGCCCCCAGGAGGAGAATGTTTATTTGAAAAGTCTCAGCACCAGGTTGTACTTACACGGCTCTGACCAGGGGGAAGAAGGGATACTTGTTCCCTTTTAGAGGATGCCAATTTTAGGATTAGTCCCTGGGGATGTGGGAACAGCTGTGGGAGCCTGTTTTCTCTGCCTGGCCAGGCCCTTCCACGGTGGGGAGTGGGAGAGGCAGGGTCCCTCAGATCTGGGGAGTCAGGATGCTGGTGGTGGGCCAAAGCTGGGATTATCCCCGGGCTTGGTAAGCTCCCGTCTTCCAAACTTCTCGTTTTGCATCTTTTACCTACTTACATGTAGTCATTGCCTGGGCAAAGGCCCATGTGAACATTTGTTTTTGAAAATGTTGATGTTTTCTCCTAAGGGAAAACATACTCCCATAGAAAATTTGGAAACATAATATAGGCTAAGAAGGAGAGTAGGAATCCTCTATTTTCCCACATTGCAGGAATAAAGTACATTTCTGCCTGATTTTCTGTTTCTGGTATTCCCCCCGGCCCCCCCTCCCCCCTATCTAGCCCAGCCAACACTGTGTGAATGAATGGATTTTCTTACAGGATTTTGTTAATGATGTCTGCCCCGAGGGGCTGAGCCCCCATTCCAGCTGAGGCCTGCACACTTGCCTTCATATGCATCTTAATGGAACTCTTCTGTCTGGTATTATGAGAGCTTAAAGATGTATGATTCAAGCAGGCACCTCCTGGGCTCAGGTGAAGAGTCTATGAGCCCAAAGGCCACAGGCCAGTTACTTAGGAGGGATTCAGAATCCCAGCCTGCCCAGTCACACTTCTTAAGGTGCATTATTGCTCTAATAAAACGTCCTGGGCTATAATTTTTAACAGTTGGTACTAGGAGTCCCAAAGGAATGGTGCATTTATCTTGAACACGGGCTCTACCCAGCCCCCCATCAGCACAGCAAAGTTTGCTTTAATGATGTTCCTTTGAATAATTTAAATGCCACCCTCCTGTTGACTCATTCTGTGTATTTTATTCCGCAAAATGCCCCAAAGGGTTAGTCTGTTTTCAAAAGCTGCGTGGTAGACACAGTTGGATATTTTTTTTTTTTCCCTTCAGTGGCTTTGAGATTTATGCACTGATGCTTTTCTCAGACAAATACCAGGGAAAAGACCTTTGCAAAATACAAAATTTCACCGGGAATCCATGGTGGACAATTTCTCGCCTTCTGCGAAGCCTCTGGCGGAAGCTCAGGGGTGGGGGAGGTGGGAGGGATGGCGGTGGGGAGGAGGGTAGGGAGGAGGTGGGGATGGGGGATGGCGGTGGGGTTGGCACGGTGTCTCGTACCAGAGCTGCAGTAAATAGCACGGTCAGGACCATTCCCCTAAAGTGATTTAAAAACCTGATAGTGCTGCTGCCGATCGAACGGTGGAAACCGATTGCGAACTTGGAAGAACTCTGCCCTAGGGGATCAAGGATTGAGGAAAGTTTAGGTCTAACAAGGCCTGAGAAGTCCTCTTTCCCAGAGCTTGTATTTATAGATGGGGAGACAGGCTCTGCCAGAGTCGAGAAGTATGGGTAAGTCACAGCTAACCCTGCGCAGGGAGATAGAGCCCACATCTCCTGAAGCCCAGCCCTGCCCGCGGAATGGTTCTGGGACCTCTCATGTGCTGACGTCACCAGAGGTCACAACACTGTACCAGGGAAACGAGAAGCACTCTTTGCTCAGTGGTCTGATAGCTTGAAAAGCAGATGTCTGGGGCCCCTGGGTGGCTGGGTGCTTTGAGCGTCCGACTCTTGATTTCGGCTTAAGTCATAATCTGGGGTCCAGGGATCGAGCTCCGCATTGGGCTCCCCGCTCAGCAGGGAATCTGCTTGGGGATTCTCTATCTCCCCCTCCCCCTCCCCCTCTGCCCATCCCCTCATTTGCACTCTCTCTCTCTCCAGAATAAACCTTAAGGAAAGTAGATGCCAACCTCCGGAGGTCCCCGCGTGTTCACGTTGAAATGCATGCGTGTTGCGGATGGTGTAAAACGCACAGTTCGGCATCTTGTCTGAGCTCCGTCAGGCCCCGTGAGGGGGGGACGCGAGGAGGGCATTTCGCAAGCGTTCTGAACGTCTGGTAGCCTCTTTAGGAGATGTTCGGCACAGAGGATCCCCAGTATCTGCCTGGGCCCACATGCGAAAGGTCAGGGCAAGGAAAAGACAAAGGAAGTCAATGGCAGCTTTGCGGGAGCTAAACACAAGGGTGTTTTTCAAAGGGATGAGTCAGTAGGGAAATAATAGCAGTATGAAAAGAATTTGAAAAGCATGAGAAAAAAGAAAAAGTGTTAATTATGTTAACCTTTCAGAACTTGTGCAGCACCCAGCAGGAGCACGAGCCTGTTCTATTCAGTCGAAACCAGCCATCTGATGATAAATACTTGCTACAACCCCCCCATAAGGGGCCTCCCGTGCCACTCCGTTGTTCTGCTCATAAGCCCCCGTGTTCCTTGAGGCCTCAGGAGGTTCTCCTGGGTACCTAGCTTGGACCCTCTCTGGAATTTCACGGTACTAAATGGGGAAGCGTGGCGTGTCCGGGCTCAGTCCTGGAGGGGCTGAGGGTTACCGCTGTGCCGCTCGTCAGGGGGCTAAGACTTTTCGGGGCCCCAGGAGATCGTCTGTAAAAGGGACATCAGCTGTGGCCATTCCGAAGATTGGGACAGGACTCAGAGCCAAATCAGCACATTGGTGGTGGCCACATCCACCGCCCTCACCCATGGGCCGTTGCCCGCAGGGTTCCCGTTTCCTGTTGGGTCTCTGCGGTAGGGATCTTTGGTCGAGGCGGGGGCCAGTGCTGACTTTGTCCGGAGCGGTCTCAAACCCAGAGGGCCACACCTTGTGCAGACCTGTGCTGAGGGGAGCTGCGGCGCCACGGGGGCCCAGGAATTCTCTTTGGGAGCATCTGGGAATGCTCCCTCGAAAACGTGGAATCCCAGAATCCGAAGGGAAGAGCGGGGCTTCGTTGTGCTGTTCCTGGGGGTGGGAACAGCTGCAGTCAAGGCCGAGAGGTCAAGTGTCTGATGCCATTTAGAGTCTCAGGGCTGGGCTGGGCTTCCCCTAGCAGAGTATATGGAGGCACTGGGGGGGCGGGGGAGGGAATAAAGAAGCTGGAAGGGAAGCATTTTGGATGAGGCTGTGCATTTTCACATTTTACTATGTACGTGTTGGGCAAACCCAGCGGAAGCTTTTGCATAGCGGAGATGCCCCGGGTTTTTGGCCGACAGCTCTGGTGTTGGAGCAGGGACGCAGCTGCTGGCGGTGGCGGGCCCCTCGGAAGGCGGCGTGATCCTCCTGGCAAGCCAGCAGGAGGGCGAGGACCGAGTCACCGACGCCGTGAGGAGACAGCTTTGAGGAGGATCACAGAAACAGTGCTGAAAAGATGGGGAGTCTGGTTGGGTGGGGCTGGTGAAGGAGGGGAGGGAGGGGAGAAGCGCCCCCCGCAGCTGGCGGCCTGGGAAGGGAAGGGAGGGGACAAGGGGAAACCAGTCCCCAGCGTGCATGTACTGACTTTGAGGTGTCAGGGGCGGTCTTTGCCAGTGCGTCCAGCAAGTAGCGTGGGGCTTGGGGTTTGGAGCAAAGAAGATGGATTCCAGGAAGAAATCTTCAAAAGAAAGTTTCAGAATGTTGTGTTTGCGCACAGTGTTCGAATGCACAGAAGCAGCTCGTATGTCCAGAGGCCCGCGGGCTGAGGCATTCTGACGGTCTGTGTCTCCTGGGGGACGGACACCGGGGCCGTGCCTACGCAGCAGAGCCTGTGGTTAGAACTGGAGTGAGGCTGAAGGTACTTGCAGAGCGCGTTGTCCAGACGCCTAGAAACATCGAAATCCACACATCCTCCCGGTATTTCACTCTCTGGGGGAAGATTGTCATCCTCCTGCCCCCGCCCCGTCCCCCCCCCCCAACACCGCCCAGAGCAGGGCGATCCCCCCCCCCCGCCCCCGTGTTCTCCCCGTTAGGGGGGAAGTAGCCGTGGGCCGGCTTGGGCAGCTGGGGGCACACATGGGCTGAAAGACTGAGGGACACTCGTGCCCGCGTGTGAGGGGAGCAGAAGGTGGGGAGAACAGCGGACAGGGAGGCCGGCCTGGCTGGGGCAGGGCACAGTCCGCAGTGGGCTCTTGCTGACCGTTGGGGTGATCGTGGCCTTCTGCAGCGGGCGGGGAGCCGAGCAGAGGCGTGACGGGGTCTGGCGGCCCCTGTGTGACTGTGGGCTGGGGAGGGCAAGGAGGATGGTGGGACTCTCTGCAGAGCCCCAGGGGGATCCCTGGAACCTGGGAGCACGGGCAGCACGTGTGTAGCTTCAAGGGAAGACTGAGAATATTCGGGTGGATTCTTTGTGGCGATCGGTTGATTCGAAGGAGTCTAGGAGGGTCTCGGTAACGGACACATGGAGCCACCGTCAGGATGGGGAGGGCTGTAGGTGGGGGGACATGGCCAGGAGCCTGTGTTAGGCTGGGCTGAGCTTCAGAGCCCTCTTGGTCATCAGATACTTGGGGACGGGAGCACCGAGGTCAGAAGCGATGTCTGTTTGGTGGTCCTCCTGTAAGACCGAAAACGGCAAAGCCGGATAACCCGGCCCGGAGACTGGGCTCAGACAAGAGGGGGAGTCTGGCGCACCCCCTTGCTGAGGGGGCAGAGGAGGGCCAGAGGCACCGCTGAGAGGCTGCAGCCTGTGGAGTCTGGGCAGTCAAGGGAAGAAATGTGTCCCCCAGGAGGAGGAGGGGACGGATCACCTGTCTAGGGTGGCAGGTGACTCGGGGAGAATGACCGTGGCCATTGGCCTCATCCCGAGTCTCCTCCAGCAGTGACCTGGAACTCTAGAGTATGGAAAGGGCCCGTGAGAATATCACGGTAGGAACTGAGGCTCAGAGAGTTGTGCTGGTTTGTACAAGGTCAGAGTTAAAGTGGCAGAGCCGGATGGGGAAGCCGGGCCGGTGAGCTCCCAGGCGTGTGGTTTCTCGAGCTGGGGGCGGTCGGTCCAGTGGGCACAGAGTAGCTCCAGAGGGAGCTTTGCTCCAGGCTCTAATACTTGAGCTGGGGGGCAAGGGGGCTCTTGCATTTCCTCCAGTGGCCTCACGTCCCCCCTCCCCCCCCCAGACCCTTGGCTGAATTTGTGTAAAGAAATAAGACCAGCTCGGTAACGACCCCAATAAAATTCACCCTGTGTTGTATGTGTTTTGACGATGGTGGTGCAAAGGTGAACTTTGCCAGAGGGAAATGTCACGCATTCTCTTTGCTTTTTCCTTTGTTAGAACAATGTTTCGTATAAAGCCATGTTGCGAGGCCCACAGGGACAGAGAAACCGAGATCTGTTTAAATATAAAAATATACAAACTCAAGTAAATACAACATCTCCAGTTGCGAATTGCAAAAAGACTTGGGCAGGCTGAGCGGGCAGGCTGAGCGAGCTCAGAACCTGCAAAGGGACTGTCATTCCTGCCACCACCTTGCAGGGTGGGGGGAGGGGGGACTGCTCCCTCCAGGATATCTCAGGGAGGGAGGCCAGACCTCCCAGAGTTACCACCGGGACTGGGTTCTAACACCCGTGCAGCCCCAGACCCCACGGTCCCTCCACTTGCAGAGGCTCATCCACGAGGCATTCATAAGTGTGTGAGTACCTGCCCTCATTCAGTGCCTCTCCGGGACCCAGGGCAGGCCCCAGACTGCTTCCTCCTTCTCCTGGGCCCATGCTGTTAGAGCCTGTGGGGGGGGGGGGTGGATGGTGGGGAGAGGGCGGAAGTTTAGAAGAGTGCCATAGTTTGGGGCCGCATCCTGAATTTTCCAGCAGGACAGGGTAGGGTGGGGCGCTCGCGAAGTGCTTAGGGGGCATTTCTCTGCTGCGTAACTGGGGCTCAGCAGCTGCCCCTGGCTGGGACCAGCCCCTCTAGGCTATACTCCAACTGCAGAATTTCCCTGGGGCCATGTTGCAATCAGAGGAAGACACTCCATCTGTTTTCTGGATTTCTCCAGTGCGTCCTATCGTCCTTAAAGCCAACTGGGTTTCGTGAAACGCCAACTGGGTCTTGCCGGGAGCCCATTCTCCTCTAATTTTTTAAAGCCAGCCTGAGACTTTGTTCTGGGAATTCTACTCTCTGCTCTTCCTCTGCCGGCCTATTGTTGAAGAAGGGCTTTTTAGTTTCTGAGAAACCTTCTGGGGCTTTTTAATGATTCTCTTCCAGTTTTTCTCCTCACTGAAAATTCCACTTTGGAATTAAGGGGTTTAGGGGCACCTGTGCCCAAGGACTCCGTTGGGTGGGGACATGGACAGCCCTGCATACTGCCCACTGGCCCGGAAGCACCGGCTGACCCGGCCTTCTCACGCACCTTGGCAGGGAGCCCCCTCGGCCTCCTTCCAAGCCAAAGTCGTTCTTTTTTTATTATTATTATTCTTAAAAAAAACTTTACCATTGCTTTAGTTCCCACTCCCTGTTCCTAAGTTCTAGCTTTGCTGCAATCAGTTCTGTGACGAGGAACTCGGAACTTACCTCTGAGAGGTCCTTTAGCCCGGAGGTCTCGTGACTCTGAATTCCCGACGGCCCCGCCCCCCTTAGGCTGTGCAGGCAAGTGCCCAGGTTGCAGGGCGGAAATGATAGCTTCTATTCAACGGATCGGTAGAAGGTGACCTCTACGAAGATGGGAAGAGGGAGGCAGGCCCGAGGGCTGTTTCGTTCAACTGGGACTTGGACGTCCTGGTTCCAGGTTCTCCTGCTCCCTAGTGACCAGCTCAGGAGGCTCGTTATTTCCGCAAATAGCGACTGAACGCATTCTAGGGCTCACGCACTGTTCCGAGTGCTGAAGACAGCATCCGATACTCACGGGCCTTGTACTGTAGCAACGTGCCGTGGGGTGCCAGGTGTGGTCCATGGGCCTTAGAGCCTTGACCCTCTATAATCTGTTGCTTGCGACTTGGTCTTTAAGAGTGCAGTGATTTTCACCTCTGTGATGTTTGGGTGATAATGTCTATGCCAGATGCTGTGTTTCACGGGGAAACAAGACTGTCCTTTCTTCCTGGCCTAACTTGGGGGACATGGATGCCTTTATTGATCAGACCCTCCAAGCCCCTTAGTCGTGGGTGGCAATCCCAAGTTCCGAGGCTGGTGCTTGGTGACATTCTTGAGTGGTCACGCTAACCTAGAATTTCTACCGAGTCCAGACGTCTTTATTCCAAAATCTCAACAGTACAGATGTGTGTCCCTATGTAGGGAGTCGGCTTCTAGGACACTAGACGGAGGACTTGTTGCATGTGTCCTAGGTGCCAGCCCTGACCCGCCGTCCCCAGCATAAATCAGATTCCTAACACATTTCTAAAGCTGCCTGTACATTGCTAAAACGTGGAGCTTGAGTTGCTGGAACTTCATTCCCGGTGCGTTGTTACTTCCGGTGTGAAATTGACCACACGGTCCCCTGGAAGGCGCAGCCCGAGACCCCACATCCTCTGCTCTTGCCGCCTGCCCCAGCGGTGCATTCAATGCTGGAACGTCAGCAGGCTTCCCTAACACGCCGATAGGCAGGGCTTTGTTCCCCTTAGCTTCTGGCGTTCATTGTTTTCTCCAGCTCACGGGCATAGCAGCTGAGCAGAGGGCATGCCCGCGGTCTTGACCTCAGCGCCATCACCTGGGTCCCTGTGTATCTCTGGGATGGTCCGTCCGTAACCGTGGCCTCTGGACCACTCCTGTCCAGTGTCCTGGGAGGAGCTGCTGGCTTCCACATGCGCTAATGGATCTGAAGGGACCTGCTTTGCTCTTGGGAAAAATTATTCGGAGATGAGTGAGTCTCTCTCAGACACAGCGTAGCGAAGTGTGCCAGGGCCGGGAGTCCTGTGTCCAGGTGCTTTCTCCACGGGAGCCGGTGGAGCTGGGTGTGTGACCGTGCCCCCGTAGCTCCGATCCTGTGTCGTCTCTAAGCTGGAGAGAATGCTTCCGGTCTGAACATCCTGCCCGGCTGGCCAGGAGAAAATACCCGAGATAATGGGAGCAAAAGTATTTGGGAAATTATAAAATTCCTTACAAGTGTGAGAGATGATTATTCATCCTCTAGAAGCAGAAAAAAAAAAGATCGCTGGAAGAGGAAAAGGCACAGGGATGTCGAAGACGCTGGCCATTTAGAGGATGTGTGCAATTTTGACACTCGGCCTCACCGATACCAGTAATGAGTAGGCCTTCAGGTTTTCAGAAGCTGCCGTCATTATGGCTTTGAAAGAGGGCACTTTCTCGAGAAAGTGAGCAGGTCTGTTCTTTGAACAGTTCAGGGTCCATCCGGGTGCTGGTGGTCCTGCCAGGCCAGAGAAGTTTGGAGACCCCGTCCCTGGGGACGTTGGCGTCTGTAGCAGCAGGAGATGAGCGCGCGCGTGCGTCAGTCCTGTGTCCCAGGCTGAGGCCGTGGGGAGCGGCCGGAGGAGACGGTCCAGGAGAAGGCCCACCCCGTGTGCGCCTCGCTTCTCACCTACGTGCCTCCGTGCTGTGATCTGGCCGCAGAGCGGTAAGCAGGGTAGAACGAGGCAGCGCCGGCCCGTCTGTGCTCTAGGCGCGTCCCGTCCCACGGCCCCGCCCCGTGCTCTGAGGTCCGCGCGGGGGACGGAGTGCCGGCCTCCGTCGTGCTCGCGCCTTAAGTGGGCAGCTCAGGCCAACGTGGTCATTCCTGCCGCTACTGATGGGTGGGGGGCTGCTGAGGACAGCGGAGAGGGCGTCAACCTTTCACTGCTGCCCTGTGGCCGCGGGTCCGGAGCATCGGGAGCAACAGAAGCATCCGGGGAGCTGTGTAGAAGGCCCACTTTCCGGCCTCACTTCTACAAATCCAGATCGACGTGGTCTGTCTGGGTGGCGGCCTGGGAATGTGCATTTTTGACAGGCAGCTGGACTGACTCAGGTGTCTGTGGTTTGAGTGATCCTAGACCTCCGGGTGCACGTCCTGATTTGTCCCCCAGTGCTGTGGGGTCTGGGCCGAGCCGGCCTCGGACCTTCGGCACCCTCCTTGGCAAGGCCCATTCACCGGAGGGGGGTGGGCAGCGGCTCTGGGCATTAAATGACTGTGATGCTTTGCAGAAAGTGTCCAGCCTCCAGAGGGGCTCGGTCAATATCAGTGCTTGCCCTTCCTTAGGGCGACCCTGCGCGAGAAAGGGAACCGGATTTATTTCAGATTTCCTAAAATGTGTGACAGTTCTTGGTCCCCGCTACCCCTTTCTGTGCACGGGTAGTATGGGTGCGTTTCCATTGCTCAGCGAGTGTTCGCCCCGGCCACTCACCTCCCGCGCAAGCACGTCAGATTTCAGGGACGGGGAAGGAGACACAGATGACGCGTCAGAAACAGTCCCCAGCACCGGGGACCAGGAGCTCTGTTTTTGGAGGTGAGACTTCAGTGCACGAACCTAATGATGTTTGCTGAGTAAACAGGACTCTTAAGAGATCAGCGAACAGGCCGAAGAAAATGAACTTGTACAATCTTTTGCACGCAGGCATTCAGAGGAAGGGGAAAGCCCCACCCTCGCTTCTAGAATGAACTTCCGGTCATCTTGATCCATTTATGTTTTAAAATAAGCTCTGTGCCCAACATGGGGTTTGAAGTCATGACCCTAGTATCAGGAGTCACGTGCCCCAACACCCGTATTTGAAATGTGGATGGAGACCGACGGATTTCACGGAATATATGAATATACGGGTGTGAGTAGTCTTAGAGTCACAGAATCGGACGGGGTCGGACGCTTACCCAGAGGTGCCGCCACCCCCCTCCTCCTCCCAACACATGCCCAGTGCTAGGCATCAGATCCACAAAGGCCCAAGGGGCCAAAATGTCTAAGGTAAAGAAAGGGATTCAGAATTCGAAGCCTGCACACACAGAAGGTAAGTGAAACGACATTTAAGTATTTAATTTGAATCTTTGAGGAGATCTGTGCTCTGTCGACGCCTAGCTGGGTGCTCCTGGACGCGTTCGAATCTGAGCCCTGGAGGGTGAGCAGGAAGGAGTAGGGAGGAGTGTTTAACTAGTAGCCACGGGGCTCGGCCTCAGATCCGACGGTGAGCAGAACGCATCTTCTCGAGAGAGCGACGGGAGTGGCCAGAGGTCTAGGCCCTCAGATGAGCCTGGGCAGCTTGGAGGGTCACCAGCGGCTGTCCCCGACCCGGGCACTGTCCTCTCTCAGCCTGGCGCTTGCAGTGGCACGTGTGGGTTCCCGTCTCCACTGAGCCCTTGGCGTCTCTGCCAAAGCCAACGCTTTGACTCTCCCGTGGACTGTCCTCTGGGGGCACGGAGCTGGGGGTCGGAGAAGCTGAGCCTCCCAGGGGAACTGGAGTCCACCCCTTAGAGAGGAAGGTGGGCGTTTCAGGCGGGGGCGATAGTGCGTGCCTGGATGTGAGGGTCTAGGTGTATTTCACAGCCATGCGTTGAAAACCTTCGAGCACAGGACCCAACCAAGGAGAATTAGAAAGTTGATTTTAATTATTGGATGAAATTGGATGAAATTTCATTGGATGAAATTCAATTTCATCCAAGTCCCTCCCCCGAGGGACTCGGATGATCTTTAGGGCCGCTGCAGATCACCTGCCGATTGTAAGATATGTATTTTAGGAACGTGACCCAGGTGGCCACGGGGTGAGGAGAAGACAAGGGATAGATTTTAGGAATAAGATGACTAGCGTGGGCTCTTCTGTTCTGGGTTAATGATGCGATTTCTCGGGGCACCTGGGTGACTCAGTTACACGTCTGACCCTTGGTTTCAGCTCAAGTCGCGATCTCAGGGTCGTGAGATCGAGACACCCCCTCCTACCCAACACACACACACACACACACACACACACACACACACACACTCTTGAGGACCACATCACACAGTCTCGGGGGCTGTCGCTCTCTGGCCTGACCAGAAGGAGCAGGTTCCAGGACTGCCAGCCCCTCCCTGACCCAGGCAGGCCGAAGGAGGCCAGGTGCGCCAAAGGGGACTGTCCTTGGGCTACCCTGCCCAACCCCAAGTGGAGAACTTGATGTCGGATAAACATGATACCTTTTTGTTCCCCAGTGCCCAGATTTGAATGCCGGCTGGTAAATGGGCTCCATGTGCAAAAGAACTTAATTTTTTTTTTAAGATTTTATTTATTTATTTGACAGAGACAGCGAGAGAGGGAACACAAGCAGGGGGAGAGGGAGAAGCAGGCTTCCTGCTGAGCAGGGAGTCCGACTCCAGGCTCGATCCCAGGAGTCTAGGATCATGACCTGAGCCGAAGGCAGATGCCTAACTGACTGAGCCACCCAGGCGCCCAAGAACTTAGTTTTTAATTGCCTTATTTTTCCTAGGTGAGCTTCTCACCTGGTTCCTGGTTCACATTTTCCCATCCACTGCATCTCAGCCATTTTTAAAAATTATTTCCACATAGGGGCGCCTGGGTGGTGCAGTCGGTTAAGCGTCTGACTCTGGGTTTCAGCTCAGGTCATGATCTCAGGGTCGTGAGATCAAGACCCCGGTTGGGCTCCACACTCTGTGGGGAGTCTGCCGGAGATTCTGTCCCTCCCTCTGCCCCTCCCCGCTGCACGTGCACGCGCTCTCTCTTAAATATATAAGTTAAAAAAGTTATTTCCACATAGTGATAGTCACTTCCGTATATCGGAAGTCTGCACTGTGTCGGGCGTGTTACGTGTGCTAGCTCATTCGGCCCTCCCTCGGAGCTCAGGTTGAAATTGTAACCCTGCTTGTGGAGATGAGCTCAGGGCGGCTGGGAGAAGCTCTAGCAGGACCGTGGGTCTCTGTCTCCCTGGCGGTTTTTGCGGGACTTCTCCGACAGCCTTCCAGCACTTCGGCCTCCCCTCTCTTGAAAGGCCCTTCTGGCTTGACCTCCCTCCTCCTGTCAGCTTCGGTTAGGCTCATGCCTGCTCTTCCCACAACCATACGTGGTGGCCCCATGGCCCAACATACAAGCTCCTGGCCTCTTAGGATGAGGTTGAGAGGTGACTAGGGGCCCCTGTCCCCTCACCACCGTCACCCTCCCTGGGATGCTGTCTTCTCTCCGCTTCCTGGAAGAGGGTGGGCAGGCGCCCTTCCTCACTGCTGATGACTTCTCCCTCACTTTGGGGGTCCCGTTTCCTGGGTCCCTCGGGGAACTCCTCTCTTGCCCTGTGCAGACGCGCCCCGGCTCCAGCGTGCTGTCCGCCAGACCACTAGCTCCCACGCCCTTCCTTGGGACTTCTCTCCCTGCCCCATCCCTGCACCCGCTCTGTGGTTCTGTCCGCTCTTCCCCGACCTGAACCCACCCCCCACCCCGCTTGCTTCCATCCCCTAGGCCGTGGCCCCAAACCTGCTTCCTCTTACTTCTGACATGAACAAATGCAAGATCTCTCAGAATAAATACGCGCTTGTTGTAAAGTGTGTTTTAAAGTACGGAGACGTATAATGAAGAGATTAAAAAAAACCAGTAGTAGTTTCTGGGTGGTGGAATGATACTTTGTATTCATCAAAGATTAAATGTATATGCATCTGTACAGGATTTTTTTTTTTAACATAATTGGAATGGTGCTGTTTATACGTTTTACCATACTTTATTCTTCACCGGCTGTGAGAATGTGCCCATCCCACTAATTTTAAACGGCGTTTTAACAAGCCGTGTTGTGGATGTACAGTCGATACCTTCAGCCCGTCTCCTCTGCGGCTTCCGGCATTTTAGCATCAGAAGTACCAAATGTTCCCTAACTCTAGCCATTTGTTTTCTGCGCCGTTTGGTTTAGCATTTTTTTTTTAATAACGCAGAGGCAGATTGCATTTACTGAGCTGCTGCCGTGTGCTCAGTGCCTCCCGTTCTCGCGTAAGCCTCCAGGCCACCTCGCGTGGAGGGTGTCGGCCGTATCTCAAGTCCCTTGACTTCCTCCATCCAGTTTGTAGACGGAGGACCAGATGTGGGCGCAGCCTTTGATCCCAGATCCAGCGCCCCTAGCCCCGCCCTCCGTGTTGGCCTTTAGGGTACACAGCAGCCACACCCGTGGGCGATCGCTGAGACCTGATGGAGCGGGCAGCCTCTGTACTCTACCACCCTGTCCCAGCTGGATTAGAAGAGCCTCTTCGCAAGTTCCGCGTACACCTCTGGGCTTAATCTTACACTCGGAGCTGGAAGGCGGTTTCTCATTTTGTACGTGAAGACGCTGAGGGGCTTACCAAGCATCCGCGGGATTGGGAGAGAAGCTGCATCGGATAGCCCATGGTAGACGCAGCATCCAACCCTCTGACGCTCACATTCCAAATTTACTGTTCGCTGGAGCTCCTGCTGTTGTCCCTGCCCGTCCAGGAGACCTGGGGGCCAGGGCTGGGGGAGCTGACTTTGCCTCACTCCATTGGACTCTGAAAGAAGGCTGCCACCTCCCCCATTCTCCCAGGGAAAAACCCCGGGGCCCCTTAGGCTCGGTGAACCCCCTGGCTCATTTCCCTTCCTCTGCCCAACCTTCTGCAGAGTCCCAGGTACTCTGGGCCAAAGCCACTCAAAACCGTCCCGTTTTCTTCTGTCACTCTAAGATCTAAGGCCATTTTCCATTGCTGCAGCGGTGCTGACTTCTCTGCGGTTGAAGGTGTTCATGTTTCCTCTCCCTCTGCCCGGCATGGCGATCATGACACCCTTCGTGTAAAGCTGGACCGTCTAATGGGTCTTTGGGAAGACAGCTCCAGGCACAGCTAAATCAAGGGGAGAAAAACAAGGGGTGGGTTCCAGGTGCTACCACTGTCCCCAGCGTTTCCCCTCCTCCTTTTTCAGCCAAGGATATGAGCAGGTAAGTGTGAAGCCATTACCCTTTCACTTCATTATCAGGTCCCCGGGGGCCCTTCCCAGAGAAAGGAGAGAGGTCCTTCTGCAGAGCACAAGGCACTTTTCTTTACCCTCAAGGAGAGGAGGGTTGGGGTGCAGAGAGGAGGTAGGATGGGGGCAGGAGGCTAGAGGAGGAGGAGGTGTGGAGGAGACAGAGGGCCTTGGAAGGGGGCCGCTTTAGAAGTGCTGTTGCCGATGCGAAGTGGGGCCCTGTCGTCCGCAGGCAGGGATCCCCCACCTAGCTGAGAACAGTGACCCAGGCTAGAGCAGCGCTTAGCCTCAGCACTGTTGACATTTGCGGCTGGATCGTCTTCTCTTGCGGGGGGCTGCCCTGTGCCGTGTAGGATGCTTAGCAGCGTCCCTGGCCTCGGTCTGCTAGATGCCAGGCCCCCCCCAGCAGATGTGATGACCGGAAGTGTCTTCAGACATCGTCACATGTCCCTGGGGGGTGGGGAACTTCTCTTCCCGTCGGCATTGAGAACCAGTGCAGCTTTACTGGTGAGCTGGCGCTTTGACCTACCTCGACTCCTCGAATTCCCACAGTAACTGCATGAAGGGAGTGGCATTAGCCCCATTTTACAGATAAGGACACTGAGGCCCAGCAAGGTTACATGTGAGTGGTGAACAGTGAGGGCTAGGGCCAAGAGCCAGGTTGGTCTGACATTGAAGCCCAGGCTCCTAGAGAGAGGCAGGATTGTAAGGAAAAGAAAAGCCGCTGGTGGGGTTTATTTTGAGGAAACGGTGGGATATTTTGCAGGCAGCTCAAGACGGGGAAGGAGGCATGACGGGTCTCACCGAAATAGAGTTGGTGGGTCGGGAGCCCAGTTCACGCGCCCGTCTCTCGGCGCTCCATGACTGTGCCTCCGTCTGTGTCTTTGCACGTGGTGGCTGGAAGGACGCTCCTGGTCTCGGCTTGTCCCGTAGCTTCTGTGCTCACCCTGTCCCCAGCCTTGTTAAGAGGCCGCAGTCTGTGTGTCAGAAATCCAGGTTCCCAGGGGCAACCGTGCTTGGCTCAGCCCGGGTGAGTGGTTTGTTCCTGGTCCGATCATTGTGTGTGTCAGGGGCCTGGGAGCTGAGAGGAGGAAGTGATTGGCCTCCCCTGCACCCCGAGCCTTTGTCACTGCCCCTTAGCTGCCCTTGCTGGCCCGTCACCATGACAACGGGGGGCATGTTCCCAGCACCTGGAAGGCGAGGGCTTTACAGGCCAGCACCTAGGCCACCGTGTCCTACAGAGAGAGCAGTCACATCTGTTTCTTCGATTTAGCAAACAAGTGGAACCAGATCAGCCCCCCCCCCCCGAAATTGATCTTTACCAACACTTAATGAAGAGTTAGCTAGTTAATAGCCCATGATAAATCCAGAGGCTGTTGGGGGTCTGGCAGCCCAGACATTAACAGCAGCACTGGCCAATTTCCGAGAGATTACTGACATTTGGGGCCATTCAGGAAGACATCTGGGAGGAAATATTCCCTGAGTTGTTCAGGCATGGGGAGGGAGGGAGGGAGGGAGGGAGAAGAATGAACGGCAGCTTGGTAATACACACGGACGTTGGCATCTCTGAGCGGGAGCACAGGT
>CM052797.1:8922122-8953162 GCA_028533885.1 Nasua narica
GCCTCCCCCTGCGAGATGAGCAAGGTCAGTTACGTAATTCTGCCGGGCCCTTGGCAGTGGGCACGAGATAAATACGTATTGCGTGTTTTGCAGGCCTCCTACTGTTTATGGATCATGTTTTATTCATGCACGTATGATGCAGAATGTTCCTTCATAGGGGAGAAATTTCAGCCTGCAGATTTCAACACGGAAGAATACATTTGTATAAATTGAGGGCACGGCAGGCAAGTGGGAGATGAGAAAAGCAATGCTCCTGTCTGAGGGTTTCGGCTGCAGTTAGGGAGTAGAGGACAGGGAAGTTCAAGGCCGGGCTCTTTCTTTTTTTGGGCCAGCGCTGCCCTCTAGTGGGGGAAAGTCACAGCCAATCTGAGCATCCTCCCCTTGGCCTATGGGACCCAGGGTTAAAGTTACGGAGTCCAGCCGAAGAGACCAAGACGTGTGTCTAGGCCATACAGGCCTTCCTTCTTGGATTCATCCCCACTGGGATGCGAGGGGAATTCTAGAAAGCATCTACTACGTTCTAGGCACCAGCAGCTTTGCATGCATTGCCTCTCATTCTCCCTGTTCTGTAAGGTATCTATTCTTTTTTTTTTTTTTAAAGATTTTATTTATTTATTTGACAGAGATCACAAGGAGGCAGAGAGGCAGGCAGAGAGAGAGGGGGAAGCAGGCTCCCTGCCGAGAAGAGAGCCCCATGCGGGGCTCAATCCCAGGACCCTGAGATCATGATCTGAGCTGAAGGCAGAGGCTTTAACCCACTGAGCCACCCAGGTGCCCCTAAGGTATCTATTCTTATTCCCAGACCCAGAGTTGGGAAATGAGTCATCCAGAAATTGAGAAGCAGAGCCAGGACCCCAGGCTAGGTCTGGTGGATTCCAGAGGCTTCACTGCTGTAGCGTCATGTCCTGACCCTTCTTTCTTTAAGAACTTAAGTGATCTTAGACGTCTGAGGTCAGACTTACCTCAGCCATTTACGTGCTGTGTAGCCTTGGGGCAATTGACCAACCTCTCTGAGCTTCTGTTTCTCATGTACAAAAAGAGTATCATAGCATGTGCCTTCTTAAGTGGTCCTGAGAACCCTCCAGAGAAAACCGGACTCCCCCTGAAGCCATCTTTCATTTGGTCAAGCCCTCGGCTCCGCCCTTCTCCTGCCCTGCTCGGCGCTCTTTGTCACTTCTAAGAAGTCATTGCTATCACATGAGATCACCACGTCCTTGGGTGCCCTCCATCCTGATGGCCAGGGAGGCATCTTGAGCCGGGCCTGCGGTGCTGGGCAGTGTGGTTCCGGAGTGTGTTAGCCCTGTCCTTCCCCATCCCCCTGAGGGCAGCAGAGAGATGCCTGGCCCTTGAAATCCCTTTCCACCAGCGCCTTAAATTCTACTTACATAGATAATCTGATTTTTAAAAATAGACACTCTTTAGAAAATATTGTTTGTTTCTAGGGTTTCTTTTAGGAGACCTGTGTTGTATATTTCTTTTGATTGTTCTTAAAAAATTAACCTTCTGTATAGGGACAGACTGGAAAGGAATATCTAAATGAACATTAGCGTTTCTGTCTGGGTGGTAAGCGATGGTAGTTCATGCCATCTTCTTTATAATAGTAATAGCGAAATGTATTAAACACATACTGTATGCTGGGTGCTCTGGAAAGGTCTGGCCGTACACTGATCACTTACACTTTGAAACAACCTTGTAGGCTAGGGACCCTTGTGATCCCCAGCCTGGGTGAGAGCATGGAGGCCCAGAGAAGGCCAGTCATTTTCCAAAGGTTGCACAGCTCCTGAGTGCCAACTCTGGCCAGCTCCAGGCTTTGTGTTCTTGGCCACAATGTGGGGTCCCTCTCCATTCTGTCTTTATTCTCATTTCTCTCCACAGTGAGCATGTGCTTCTTTTAAAATGAGGAAAAGAGGTTTTGTATTTAAAGAAACCTATCTGGTCTCACCAATGCAAAAACGCATTGGAAGAAAATATGCTTCGAAGACCATCATGCCCAAAAGGAAATAGGAGAATGACGATATATTTTTGTTATATGATTTTGGATTTTCCATAGTCGGTTAAGCATCTCCCACCTAAGTGAGCAAAAAAGCGAAACTTAGCAGAAGAGAAACTCCTGCTACTGGAAATATCGGTGAGAAGAATGCTCGATACCTAATGTGTTTTTGCTTTTGAGAACATCTGTGTTCCAGGAACTTATCTGGAGCATTTTTGTGTGTGTGCACCCACACATTTAACCCTCAAAGGCGCCCAAGAGCCCATTTTACGGAGGTGGAAACTGAGGTGCGGGGAGCGTTTGTACCGTGCTCCCAGACACACAGACGGCAGCGGAGGCCAGCGCCGTCCTTCCCGAAGCCCAGACCCACCCGAGTCACTTTCCACGCAGGGTCATGCAGTATTTCCGAGAGCCCTGAGCAGGGTAGGGGAAGGGCAGAGCTCAAGGCTCTGGGCTTGACAGAATGAAAGATCACTTCAGGGGAAGTCTGTGGTTTTCTCTGGAGGGTTCCTGAGATTGCCTTGATAGACTTTGAGAAAATGAGTAGCTGTTTGTATGTGGGTATTTATGTTCCAGTTACTTACATATGTGGAAAATGTAACAGTCATGTCCTTGTGCAGAAAACATGCTACAGTTTATATTACAGTGTAACAGATTGTTGTGAAGCAAGCATCCAGGAGGGGCCTGTAAACAGACCAGACACAAAACCGGCACCGCGGAACGATCCCCGCCCCCATCCCCCTCCCACACACATGCCCTGTCTCCTTCTGATCATAATTCCCTTCCTCCCTCCCTCCCTGTGCAGCAGCAGCCACAGGCCTGATTTCCCTGTTTTTCTTCATAGTCTGACTTCAGAGTTATCTATCACTAAATCGTTTAATTTTGCTGCTTCGAATTCCATACGAGTAGAAACACACCGCTACGCATTCTCACCTGTGTTGTTTTGCTCGGCATCGTATCTTTGAAGGCTCATCCATGCCATTGATGATGTGTTTTCTTTTCTTTGCTTGTACGGTAGTAATTCCAGAGTATGGATACTTGGTTTCTCTGTTCTACTATTGATGGGTATTGGGTTGTCTCCAGTTCCATACGAGCATTCTTGGATGTGTCTCTCGGTACGTGTCAGACTTTCTGTAGGGTATTTACCTAGGAGTTGGAATTGTGGGTCACTGGGTGAGTTTATCTTCACTTTCCCACATGCTGTCAAAGTTTTGTTAAAGGGGTTTTCCCGTTTACGCTCCTACCAGCAGCATGCAAGGATCCCAGATGCCCCACAGCCTTGCCAACAGTTCGTATGATCAAAGCTCTTTAACCAGCTGAAAAGGGAAGGACCTTTTATTGGGTTGCAAGGCACATGTCCTTGAAGTCTCCCGAGGTTGAGTATCTTGTCCTAGTCCATTGTTCATTTGAATTCCCTCTTGTGTGAAGTACCTGTTAAGATTTCTGTCCCCTTTTCCACTACTTTACCTTTTTTTCATGAATTTATAGCAGTTTTTCTATAATCTAGACATGACCTCTCTGATTCTTGTCTGTGCGTTTTTTTTTTTTTAAAGATTTTTTTTATTTATTTATTAGAGAGCGAGAGACTGGGGATGAGAGGGGAGAAGGTCAGAGGGAGAAGCAGACTTCCCGCAGAGCCGGGAGTCCGATATGGGACTCGATCCCAGGACTCCGGGATCATGACCTGAGCCGAAGGCAGTCACTTAGCCAACTGAGCCACCCAGGCGCCCTTTGTCTGTGCGTTTTAAGGATGTACGTTACACGTTTATTTTCCCACCTTTTCACTTTGTCACTGGGGTCTTTGGGTGAATCTGATGAATGACCTTCTTAATTTTAACGTAGACCAACTTACCAAGCTTTCCTTACAATGCCTAGTGCTTTCTTTGGTTTAAGAAATCTTTCCCTGCCCCCGACATCATGACAGTACTTCTGTCTGTTATATTTCAGAAGCTTTATTATTTTGCTTTTCACACAGGTCTCTGATCTGCCTGGAATTGATTTTTGCATGTCCTGCGAGGCTGGCTTTATTCTTCCCCCCACCCCCCACTGTAATTTCAAGTTTCCCCTGCACCATTTATGGGAAAGATCATCCTTTCCCTTGCTGCTTTGTATTCACAACTTTGCCATAAATCACGTGGTCACGTAAGTGTGGCTCTGTCTCTGGGCTTGCTCTTCAGCTCGATTGCGGTATTTGTTGTTAGCCCAGAAATGCGCCGTCTACACGGTTACAGCGTTAAAAAAAAAATAATAAAAGTCCTGATATTCGATAGAGTGAGTCTTGATAATTCTCCTTCAAAGGTATCTAGGCTGCTCTTAGCCCTCCACATTTCTGTAAACAAATTAGAATCAGTGTGTTACATGACACAAACACACAAAATATGTTGTCGTACTTTTATTAATTATCATGTATCAGTAGTGTAATGAAGTGGACTAATTCTTCCTGGACCCGCAGATTCTAAATTGAAGTCTCTGTTCAAATTTTTTCCGAATTCTTTGGAAAAGTTCTGTGCATCTGGCCTGACCCCTTCTATCCCTCGAGTTCCTGTGGCTCATCGGATCTAGAAGGAGGCACTTGGATGGGAGGGTCCCCGGTGCTGAGGGAGACGGGTGCAGAGAGCGCTGTCCAGGGACGTAGCAGGATGGGGGGTGAGCTTGGGCACAGCCACGCCCTCTTTTTACGGAGGTGCCGTAACTAGTGTTCACTTTCCTGCACCTTTTCAGTAGCCACCAAACTAACGTCTTGTCATGTGCGGCCAAAGTAGGCATAGAAAGAAGAATAAAACCCCATCTCTGTCTCAGAGGCCTTGGGCTAACTTCCAGCTTTTCTGTGACTGCGCCCCAGTCAACACCCGCACTGAAAAATGTCCCATGGTCCCAAAAAAAGTTCTGTGACCAAGTAATTAATGGACAGCTTCACGCAGTGTCCCGTTCTTAGAGATAGTCATGGTCGTGGGATCTGAGAATTGACTCACATTTGACTAGTAATTATATCAGTTTCCGATTGCTGCCCTAATGCGTTGCCCCAAACTTAGTGGCTTAAAATAATGCAAATTTATGATCTAGTTCTAGAGGTCGGAAGGCCCCAGTGGTTTCACTGCGCTCGAATCAAGGTGTGGGCCGGGCTGTCGTCCCCTGGAGGGAGGACACGCGCCGGAAGGGAGAAGCCGTATTCTTGCCTTCTCCAGCTCTGATAGGCAGGCGGTCCTCATTCCGGGGACCTCATCCTCCATCTTCACCGCCAGTGGAGGCTTGGTCACCTCCCTCTCAAGGGGCCCTGCCTCTGGTCAAGTCATCATATCTCCTTGTCGGACTCTGACTCTTCTTCCTCCTTCCATATTTACAGGAATTTTGTGATTGGGTCCTTGGGGATAATCAGTGTAATCTCTTTAAGTCAACCTTAATTCCATTTTGGCCTTAATTCTCTTTTGTCATTTAAACTAGCAGGTGTGGGTTCTAGAGATTAGGACGGGTACATCTTTGGGGGCTGTGAGTCTGCCTCCCGCACAGCGGCCCCAGCTTGGTAGCACGGGGACCATGGGAGTGACAGCTGTGAGTGCCATCGCGGACTCGGTGCCGTGCACCGTCCTCGTAGCCCTGCATCGTTGTGCACCCTGACTATGGCATGGTAGGTTAGTTTGTTTATGGCCTCACCTCCGTAACACAAGCTCCACTGAAAAGCAGGGATTTTGTCTGTTTCATTCACTGCCGTGTCCCAGCCGCTAGCACGGTGCCTGGCCCCTAGTGGGTGCCATTATGTATTTTGAGTGACTAACAGTGGTTGAAAGTCTCTCCAGTAAGGCAGCAAGCTGCTGCTGCTTTTTTTTTTTTTTCTTTGTGCGAGAGACAGAGAACGAGTTGGGGGGAGAAGCAGACTCCCCACTGAGCAGGGAGCGCAAAGCGCGGGGCCCGATCCCGGGACCCTGAGATCATGCCCCGAGCCGAAGTCAAGAGTCAGACACGCCACCCACTGAGCCACGCGGCCTCCCCATGCCCTTCGTATCTTAATTATATTTTTCACAGAGTGCTGAGTCTAAAAGAAATATCTAGCAGTTTTGTTAATCAAGCAGTTAGGTTCAGACTATGTAATAAATGTCTGAAAAAAAGAATGCACGTGAACTAAAAGAAACAAGTATTTTTATTTTATTTTTAATGTTGAATATTTCCCGTGTCTCGGTTTCTTGCCGCCGCGGCAACCCTCGTCTCCTGTGTTCATGAATCTGGCAGGCAGCAGGGGGCAGCACTGAGCCACAGAGCTCCTGCTCTCAGGCCCTGGAGGCACTCCACCGTTCAACCCTCAGATTGTGGATCTCAGTGCGGGCCAGTCTTTTTCCTGTGTGTCTGGGCAGAACATGTGAGGTGGTTTCATTAAAATAAATTCGCAGCCTAGGAGGATGAATCGAAAGGAGAGCAAGGAAGTGCATTCAAAAGTACGTTTCTGAAAGATCGTGGCCTGCCTCATACCCTCGCAGGGGAACAGCTTCCCCAGAAAGCCCAGGCTTGTGCTCTGCATGCTGCTTTCTTAGAGCTGCTACCCTAAGGTACTGCTGAGGTGGGGAAAGGGTTTTTCCTGATGCACGAAGACCCCCTCCCGCATCTCTACTGGATGGTTCCTTGGAAAAGATTCAGGAACTTGTTATTGCTAGAGGTTTCTTTAAGAGCTCTCTGAGGAGGAGCTGCTTAGAAAACGCCTCCAGAGGGAGGCCTGGGTGGCTCAGGTCGCGATCTCGTGGGTGATGAGATCGAGCCCCGCGGCAGGCTCTGTGCTCAGCGGGGAGCTGGCTTGAGATTCTCTACCTCTGCCCCTCCCCGCACTCCTAGTCTGTCTGTCTGTCTCTCTCAAATAAAAAAATAAAATGCCACCAGAGATTTCAGCTGAGGGGAAAAGATGCCCCTCATACAAAGGTACCTGTGTTCTGTATCTTTCACTGGTTTTTAGAATTAGACCCTGTCAGGTTTCCCTGGTGTTGGGGGAGAACTCCATCTTGTTCAAGTGGAAACCACAGTCCAACGGCTTGGAAACCCTTGTCTGCTCCTAGACGAACCGGGGTGGGAGGTGTTCTCGGCTGATGGCGAGGCCGCGTTGGGGCATGTGGCGTCTCCATGGGAGGCCTGTGCCGGCCCGAGCAGCCAGAATGGATGGCCGTCCGGGGGGGTTCCCGTGGGCTCCTCGGGGCAGCCGAGCTTGAGGGACGTGCCTTCTTCCACGTCACAACTTGTACGAGGGCAGGAGGCGCAGGACCTGGGGTCCCCAGCTGTTCCGGGATGTCTCGCCTGTCCCCACTCTCTACTGTCCCCCGGTGGGGGCGGGAGTGACGGGACGGTTTCCAGTCCTCTCCGGCACATCAGTTGTTTCTTCCAGAGACACTAAAAGCTTAGTCCTTTGACCTGTTAAGTATTAGCTATAATTTGCCTCAATCAGTGGGCGATGCAGCAGGGAGGACGACGTTGGTTGGGGGGTTTTCTAATTGGCATGAAAGAAGGCATAGTGTGATGAGTGGTGGGGGTGGCTGGGGGTGGGGGGACAGTGGCTGCTGGGATATCGCCAGGGAGTCCGCAGGGTATTTGCTACACCTGTGGCAGGAAAACTGTGTTCCTGTCCCCTGTGTCCCTTCCTCGGGGGCTGCCTAAGCCGATAGCTTGCTTGCTGAACTGTCTTCAGAGTACCCGTGATTCAGCAGGCGCTACCTCGGCCTGCAGCCTGGACAGGAGGGCACGACTGGCTTCATAGTTTTGCCCTCAAGCAGAAATCCGTTTAGGCTATGTTGGGTGGTGCTCTTGCCTTGGACACCTCCTGTCCGTGTCCCCACCCCTGCCCCCTGGGTCGTCCTTGGCATCTTTTCCTGCTTCGCTTTCCTCCCAAGGAATGGGGCCAAGAGTAGCTCTGGTCCCTAACCCTACCTGCTAAGGATAGCCCCCCTAATTCTAGCTCATATCTGCAAGATCCCCATATTCTAGAATTTTCCAGTAATAACCCCAACTTCCTTTGTTTGGTTTCCCAGTTTTCTGTTTGGTTCTCACATCTAAGTTGTGACAAACCAGAGTCTGTGTACTCATAAAATGTGTATTGCTTCTCTCAAGATTCTTAGAAACAAGAATAACTAAGAATAAGTGGAGTTGGGGGTCTCTGGCCAGCTCTGGGAGCAGGTACTTTGAGACTTGAGAACTTCTAGATTGCTCCAAATCACAGAGCAGGATTTCTCTGAGAGTGGATTCAGCCCCATTTCCATGATAGAAACCATCCTCTTTTCATTCCTTCCTTTATCAAACAATATTCCTTACAAGCTGTCTTACAAGCTGTCTTCAGGTGATGGCTTTGGGGTCTGGGTTTCTGTCTATAAATCTGGAAGACATGGCTTCCTTTGCCAAGTGTTTATAAACCAGTTGAGTTCCTGTTTATAGTTTGTGTTTTCTTCTCACCTCCAAGTCAATGAGCTCTGGAAGGCCAGGATTTTTAATTGTTTGGTTCAATGCTAAATCTCCATTCCTGAAACTAATGCTTTGGCACATAGAAGGATCTCAATAAGTATTGATTGACTGAATGAATATTGGAGTGGTTCCATCATGACATCACTGAGGGGAATCAGAATGAGTTGGTCTACACCTGTGAGCAGACCGTCGTTTCCAACCTTGCTCTTCATGTGCCCTCGGGGACCTGTTCGTATCCCTCTTTTAGGCTATCTGCTTGGGTTAGATCAACCCACAGCCTCTTGTAGGAAGGGCCACTTCCTCACTCCTGTTTTTATTCCCAGGGTCTTGAGAACTGTGGTTGCTCAAGGAGTGACTACTGAATCTACCAAACTGGAATTTAGTTAAATAGATACAGCCTCTGGCTTTTAGTTTGGGGTCTGTACTTTTCCCAGAATGAATCAAAGGGTTTGTGCAAAATCTCGGATATTATATCTATCCGATACTTAGGTTCATGCCTGAGACCATCTTCTCAAGTCCTGTGGAAAAAGTTGAGTCTTGAACAACTATTCAAACAACAGATAGAAACTCCAAAGAGGGGGACAGATCTGCAAAATTCAAATTAATAAAACAACTAATTAAATGTTCTCAAAGCATACCATTATGTCAACTGCGTTTTTTGCTTAAATCGAAGGCCTGTAAGTATTTCATTACATTTGAAAATAATTTGTGCCTTTGACTTTTCTCCCTTCACAACAATTCCTGAATTTGTACAATGAATGCTGAGACATCTTAGCCAACCATGAATTAAATGAATTACATAAAACCAAATAAATGTGAAAGCAAAATTATAAGTCGTTTCAGAAATGTTTATGACAGAAACCATTTAATGACGGACGTGGGTGTCTATTAATATGATTAATACGGTGTGGGATGGAGTACTGTAAAAGTAAGCTCACTCAGGGCCCACAAATATTTCACTTCAGAGCAACCTACCAAAAACTGTAGAATCTCTGCATAACGATGCTTCAGGACCCACTCCCCCCCCCTCCCCCCGCCCAGGATTGTTTGACTAATTCCTATAATGTCACTCACATAATCCAGGGTCTCACCTGGTCAGTGTGAAATAATACCCTTGATCTTTGACCGTTTTGCTCATTGAATGGCTTCTGGGTTTTTCTTTTTGGTCTTTTTAAAAAATCTAATCTCTGTTTCATCTTCTTCTTCCAGGAATCCTTTTCACGATGCTGGTATTTGGACCAGCCTGTGGATTTATCCTGGGCTCTTTCTGTACCAAAATCTACGTGGATGCAGTCTTCATTGACACAAGTAAGGAGTGTATCTCAACTTCTTATCACCGCCCCTGAGCATGTTCTCTATCCTCAGCCCTTCAGCCTTTGGGTTCTAAAACCCTCCCATGAAGGGGCAGCCTCAGTGCGTGGGCCTCGAGCTGCTGGCCCACCAGAGACCCGAGGAAAGAGCGTGAGCGTTGGCCGGGGTGGCCTGGGATCCAGTGGGGTTCCACCAGTGTCTTCCCAAAGGCTGAGTAATCCCTGTAGTTGATTTTACTCCTCAGATCTGATTTTACTTCCTCTTCTATACGTCAGAGGTGACAATAATTCTGTCCGCTCCATGGGGCTGCTCTAAGAATTGAATGAGAGGACAGATGTGGAATGCCTGGCATTTTCTCATTGAACGTTAGTCCATTAACCTCTATGAGAACCCCACTTTCTAAGGATGTTCTGGAAATGCGGGTATACTAACGGGGTCGATGAGACAGAATATTCGAAGCCCCCTCCTCAAGTCAGGGTTGGGGTGGCCTCTAGGAGGAAATGTACCGTACCTCAAAACCACCTCAAGGAAGAGCGAGTGTATTTCTCCGATGGCTCTGGGCCCCCCAAACCCTAGGCACGCTTCGATCCAGCCGTGGGCTCGTTAACCTCGGCTAGGTTATGCTGTGGTCTCACACGGTTCCCAAATCTGAAGTGATGCTACAGAAGCCAAGTTTACCTCATGGGCGCATGACGTAGCCAGTGCAGGCTGGCGGTGTTGGGGATGGCGAGGCCCGGCTCCTCGCGGCCCCCCCCTGGACGCGGCTCGAGGAAGCTCCGTCTGAAACCAGGCCGTGGCGAGTTACACGCTGGCCCTCTCGAAGCTTCTCTCCACATTTCAGCGGCCAGAGCAGAGGTCACTTGGTCTCTCGGGCTTCTCTCACTTACCCCAGACGTAGGACTGACGTCAACCCTGGGGGGTGTTGATTGTATCACAGGTCACTCGGGGGGGTGTGGAGTCCCGGAGCCGCTTGGCGGGGTGATTCTGATTCGGGTCCCTCCTGAGGCTGAGATCCGGCTGCAGACCTGGCATCTGCTCAGCTCAGCTCAGCTGCAGGAGGCTCGACTCCTGAGTTCACGCCCTGGGCTGTCAGCAGGCCTTGGAGGGTCCGCTGTCGGCGTGCCATCCCTGGGCCTCGCGCCCGGCTCCCTCACCAGGGCTCCCCTGGAGCCAACAGCCCCGGAAGGGGTGAGAGCGAGCGAGCGCCCGAGACGAGCCGTGCCCTGCTTGCAGCCTGGCCTGAGACGTGACAGGTGCTTGCCTGTGCTGCGTCCTGAGGCCAAAACCAAGCCGCCTTTTCCGGTCTGCACTCCGGACGCGCACGCCAGGGCGTGGGGTCCCCGGAGGCCCTCTGAGACACGGCCTCCCTTGTGTGGCCCCACGTTACCTGCGAGCCCCACAGCGCTCTGTTTCTGTGCCATTCCCTGAGCAAAGAAGCCGTGTGTCCTTTCTCCCTGAGAACGGAAGCGGGAAGCCATCCCAGCCCCTCCTCCTCGTACCGATCTTTTCTCGGGATCAATATGAGCTCAGTCCCTGGCTTCTCAAATCCATCATCTCTTGGCAGTGCTAAATTTACTAATTCACCCCAAAGAAGTAATGTGGTTTTAAATCCAATCAAGGCACTCTGTGATTCACTCCATTGATCCCACTGATATATTTACTTGTAGCTAATGATGTTACAAATTTGCAAGTGGGGGGCAAAGAAAAGAATCAAATGCAGCTCTGTTTACTTATGCTTTTAAAGCACCGGCTCTGTTCAAGAAGGTGCTTGGATGCTGCTGTTTTGGGGCAGTTGGTTGATCCTTTGAACCTTACTCCTAGCGAGGGGGACGAGGGGTGGACCACGCAGAGAGGTACCACACAGTGGGAGTGGGCTGCCATCTTGCTTGTATGAACAAAAAAAAAAACGAAACAAAACAAAAACCAGCTTCCACCACTGTGCCAAAGGCAGCACAAGACAGGAATCATAAAAGCAGGTGAGGGAAAGGGGTGCACCCCCATGCAGAAGGGAAGGCTGCCTGGAAGAAGAGGCCAGGTGGCCAGCAAGTACATTCTGCCCCTCAGCATATCAGCAGTGGCCCCCTTGGATCAAGCCTGCGGGTTACCAGAATCTCCGAGCCAAGAACCTCAGATCATTCTCTTCTAACCCTTTTATTGTACAGATGAAACAGGCCTAGAGAGGGACAGGATGTACCCAGTCCAAGGGGCGTATCTGTATAAAACCCAGGTCTCCTGAGCAAGGGTGTGGGCATTTCCATGTCCCAATTCCCTCCACAGTGCTCCCTCCTGGGAATGAAATAGCATCCTTTCTCTGTGCCTGCAATGACCAAGGGCAGACGAGGGCCTGCAGGGGCTTAGCCGGTTCATTTGTGGTCCCCTTCAGTGTGCTATTCTTTGCATCAGGCTGTTCCCTCAGCCTGGAGCCCTGCCCGCGTCCCGGTCTGCCTCTTTGCTCACCCGTCGGGGCCCCGTGGGAAGCAACATCATCCATGGTTCTAGGCTCCCTGGCAGTTTGGAGCAGAAGGCAGATGGGCCCGTTTCTGGTCCAGCTGGGAATCTTGCTGGCGCCGCCCCCCCTCCCCCTCCACACAAGCAAAGAGCAGAAGTCCCATCCAGTGTGTCTCTAAGGAAGGGAAGGTTGACCTGGGAGTCACTGGCTTTTGTTTGCTTCCTTGCTGAAGGCACTGGGAGGGCTGGTGCTGCTCTTTACCAGCAGAGGGCAGAAGAATATAATTTATTCGATCGGAGAGCAAGACCCGGAATTCTACAGTTGCCAGCAATTTTGATGATTTCTCATCTCGTGACTCGGACTTGGTCTGGGATGGATTCGGGCCGTATTTGAAAAGGGAGTTCTCAGTTCTTGAGGGGTGACCCTCCTGTATGTTTTTTTCACCAATGAAGACAGAGCCTTCAGGGCTGGTTAGACCTGTCAGAGCATGGCCTGGTGCATGAATGGAAAGGGCCGGGCACACAAGAGGGCAGCCGGGGAGGGGACTGGGGAGAGCGGGGATCTGGAACCTGAGGGGAGGCGGTCGGTTGTAGGAACAGCCCAGCTGTGGGGCGGGCAGACCCCTCGGGCAGCTGACCGGGAGGGCGCTACTGGCCGTTTTATTTTATTTTTTTAAAGATTTTTATTTATTTATTTGACAGAGAGAGATCACAAGTAGGCAGAGAGGCAGGCAGAGAGAGGGGGGGAAGCAGGCTCTCTGCTGAGCAGAGAGCCCGATGCGGGGCTCGATCCCAGGACCCTGAGATCATGACCTGAGCCGAAGGCAGAGGCTTTAACCCACTGAGCCACCCAGGCGCCCCCTGGCCGTGTTTAGATGCTGGAATTTTGCCGCTGCTGCTCTTCATCTGTGTTCGATCCCTGCATGGCTCCCGTGGCCCCTCTTCTTCAGTAGAGATGCCTCTTGTAACAGCCCAGGGAAGGAGTAGTGGTGCAGCCCCAAGTGCGTTCAGAGAGTGTCTTTGTAAGACCGAGACCAGTTGAGAACGGAACCTGGAAGGAAGGAGGACTTGGTAGCAGGAATGTGCCCCAACGCACTGAATCGACCCACCTGAACAGTGGGCTTATCGGAAGGAGATTGGTAACGGCAGCCGTGAACTGACCGCTTATTAAAGCTGTAAGTAGACGGTCTCATCTGAGCTTGAGGACGTTCCCCTCGGGGGGTGGGTCCTGCTCTTGGCCTCCCTACCAGCTGAGCAGTTCTCATGGAGCGACTCTGAGTTCGAGTTCCGGTGCTGGAATCAGACCTGTCTTGGAATTTTAGCTCTGCCGCTTCCAAGCGGTGCGATCCCGGGGGCCTTTGTCCTCAAGGATCCGTGCGTGGACGGCATGAGTCCATCATGCCAGGCGCATGGCACGGCCCCTGGTGTGTCCTAAGCACACAGTCAGCGACAGGTTATCTCGCTTCCGCAGCCAGCGGGATTCAAAGCCCAGGCCTCTGCCTGACTCCAAACCGGGCCGCTTGTGTCCCTGGAATTTCTCCAGGATTTGGCCCGAAGGCTGCCCCCTCCCGTGGACAAAGGCCTTGCCGAGATGACCTAACCTCGTCTGCCCATCCGTGCAGGTTCATCCTCAAGCACGCGTCAGCTGGCCCCACTACGGCTTGGTGGTGTTTGCCCCTGGAATCAGATGTGTCCATATGTTCACTTGCTGGAAAAGGTCGAGCCGCCGAGAGCTTCCTGCTCTGCCACTCTGTGGCTCGCTGCGGGCTTCGTCAGATGCCTTCGTGTTAGACTCAGTCAGCTCGACAGCCAGGATCCTGAACATTCCACGCTGCCCTCTACCCTCAGCCTGCCCTCCCTGTCTCCAGTTTCTAATTTGGTCTGTAACTTAATGATACTCTTGGAATGCTTGAGTCCCATAGCAAAAGCTTCGCAAACTAGGTTAGACAAATAGGTAAATGGACTGAAAAGGAAAAAAAAAAACCAAAAACCTGCCCAGAGAGCCCGTGGCACCGCGTGCATAGCCGTGTGCCTGGGAGTGACAAGGAAATGTCCCCCATGTGCCTTGACTGGCTCCTTCTCACAGTCCTGGGTATCCTCATGGGTTGGTTGGTTGATTGCTTAGTTTTAGACTGGTTTGACTTTGTTCCCAGCGATTTTTCCTTCCTCCCTACGATGGTAGCAGTCCTCAGAAATGGGAGAAAACTCTCAACCCCCTGTGTTTACATGACCTTAAGCAGAGGAAGCAAACGCTGCCAAAAGTTTGCCCAACAAAACCACAAAAACACTCCGGATGTTGGCTTCCGAGACATGGCAGGGTTAGAAAAATGGATCTTGTAAAGCAGAAATCCTTCGAGCCTGTAGACAGCTCGGCGAAGGCAGGGCTGGACTGTTCCCGTCTCACGGCGGCCAGACGTCTCCATCATGGCGATGCTTTGCTGTGCTGCCTCCACACGCCCGAGGGGACGATGGGAGCCTGGGTGGACCTTAGCCTGCTCGTGCCTCTGCAAGTGCAGCTCCCTCAGCCTGGGATCCTGTCCCCACCCTGTTCTTTTCAATGTGTTTTTGTCCTTCATGGCTGCAGTTTGATTGAGAAAGGTCGACATCTTATAAATGAGACACACAGGCGCTTCTCCTTTTTGTTCTGGGCATCATTACTGACCACAGTCTTCACCAAAAAGCTGAAACTGCAGTAACTTTTTTAAGATTGAGATACTACCTAAAGCCAGACGTCGAAAGAAAAGTTAAAGAGGCTTTCACCTCGTTCTCCGCCTGTACCTGAAACACCACTTTCACGATTCCAAGGCTGCCCAGGATCGCTGTTCTTAAAGATCATGATTTCATTTCCTAAGCCTTCGGCAGTAGTCAGGGTAGGCTTGGTTCTGCTACTATAACAAAGACCGCCAAAGTCTTAGTCGCTGAGAACAATACTAAAGGTTTGTTCCTTGGTCATGCCGTATACGCAGCTCAGGTCGGAAGAGATATTTTGTTCATTGTAACCTCTCGGGGACCATCCTGGGAGAATTTCACGTGCTTCCATGATCAGGGAGGGCAAAAGAGCATGACGAGTCAGTCATATGTGGTTCTACACAGAAGTGACATGTATCCCCCCCCACTCACGGTTCAGCGGCAAAACCCTGTGGCGTGTGGCTCCGCCTAAGTTCACGGTGAGGGAGGGGGTAGTCCTTGGTCTTCGAAGAGGAGATCCGAGTGAAGACATTAGTAACGTCTACCGCACCATCCTGTGCCGCCCAATGTAGAGAACTCTCCCTCAGTTGGTAGCGCTAGAACATACCTGCTGACCGGTGATGATTGTCAAGCAAGTGGGGAGGGCTTTTCACTGTCACTTCTGTGGAGATGCCTCAGAAAAGACTCCTCTTAGCCTGGGCTTAAGCATTAGCCGCCTTTCTGTCAAGTATCAAAATCAGGACAAAGACTGTACCCCTGGAGCCAACCCGGACCCGAGGACTGCAAGCTCCAAAGCCGAGTGGTTTCTCCTCACGTTATTTCTCTCCCTGCCACGGTGCTCTGGGTGGTTGCAATGGAGAGCAGGAGAAAAAAAAATCAATACTTCCTAAAATGGTCAACTGTGATTTTCCCACATCTGCAAAATCCCGCCCACCCCGCCCCTGCCTGCTGCACCTTCCTGCAGACCCCTCTCTCCCTCCTCCCCTGCGCCACAGGCGGGTTTGAGTCTGGCCCAGGTCTTGTGCTCTTCCCTGTCTTACAAATTATGAGCAAATGTTGGCTCTCCCTGCGTAGGCACGTGCCTGTGGGGAGCGAGTTGACACGTTCACATAAATATCCGCCCCCCTCCCAACACCGCAGCCCCTCTCCCTGGGATGTTTCCTCACACGTAGACGAAAGTCACTAACTTCATAACTAAAATATGACTCTCTACATGCTACTAATTTTGTTCCCCCAAACAACTGCCAGGATTTCTCTCTCTCTCTACTGGCTCACATCTGCCAGCCTTCAGTTCCCCCCTTTATGGAGCCCGTCGACAATGGAGGGAGATACCACAGCTCCCGTTTTACGTCTTTTGTTTTCATTCATTGCTTGGCAGCAGGTGAAGAAACACAGTCAGCGACTGGAGAAAACATTCCTGATCCGCTACCCGAGGCCATCGACTTCCTTTTCTCTTCTCCTGTTTGCATAAAGATGCTTTCAAGAGCACCTTGGGTTCTCTCAGGCTTTTTTCAAGCCTTCCCCTACTCAAAAAAACAAAACAAAAACCTAGATCTTGAAATTCCCCATTCGGGTAAATCTGTCCCTACAAGTAGATGCCAGAGATACTACACACAAAGAGCCTACGTGTGAAGTGATTCTTGCTCGTTACCTCTCATCCTTGCATGCAATCTCTGTGGATGTCACCTTTATTTTGCAAGGGATCCAAGTAAGGCTCAGAAAGGGTAACTAGCTTGCCCAGCATCACTTGCTGGTAAGGAGCAGAGTCGGGATTCAGCCCTCTGCCTGCCAAAGCTCATACTCTTTCTTCTCTGGCGTGCAGCTAAGCAGAAGCATCTGGTTCATCGTAGTGCCCTAGATAGTGCCGCTGTGTGGATGCCAACCTCTCCAGGAGAGAGACCACCGATGTTCCAAAGACCAAGGGCAAAGTTGATGATCTTAGGCCCATTGCACAAAACACAAGAATTAACCGTCCACCCAGGGAGCCCAACCCAAAGCCTTCGATGGTCCAGAAGGCAGTGTAGCAAAGATGAGGAGCTTGGCCCTTGGCACCTGAATGCCTGTCTTCCGATGTTAAACTCTGTGAACTTGGGCAAGGTACCTATACTTTCTTTCATTTTTTAAAACATTTTATTTGCTTATTAGAAAGCACAAGCAGGGGGAGCGGCAGAGGTAGAAGCAGGCTCCCCACTGAGCAAGGAGCCCAATATGGGACTTGATCTCAGGACCTAACACTTTCTAAGCCTCGATTTTTCTATCTATATAAGATCGGGATAGTAAAAGACTCTGTCTACCTCGTAGGGTTTTGGGGGAGTTCAACCAGAACAGTTAAGAATACGCTCTGTATAAGGCCCAGTGCCGAGAACGAAATGATGGCTGAGTTCTGCATGAGTGGTGGCCGAAGGGTCTTCAGGGAGAACATTTTACAAATGGTGCTGGTCTGGGGTCCTCCTCTTCCCAAGCCTGTCCGACCATCTGGTCCAGGCCTACAGCCCTGTTAGATTTTAGCTCATCTCCCCTGCCCCCGTGTCCACGAATGCCCTTCTGTCCTCCAGAGATATGGGATTATCATCAAAGAGACATTTCTAAGCAGCTCATCTGAAAGTGCTCTATGAAAGACAGTTGTAGAGAAAGACCAAAAAAAAAAAATCACTACGAAGGGGTAAGCTACAGTTTGTGTGTTCATGACTTCAGCTGGCAAATCAAAGAAATAATAGCACAAGCCAGCCGAACCCCATGCACACTATCTTTAAGCATTAAGTTGGCTGCAAAGCTTTCTAATAAAGGACTGCCCCAAACCACAGGCCACGACCAGGATTTGAACTAACCTACCCACTAGCAGCTTGGAAGCAGGACCCTAGCCGTAAATAGGAAGCTAACGGTGTTTAAGTGCTCAAACACATGCCAGGGATGATTCTGAGCGCTTTATATCTGGAGCAGCTCATCCGGTCTCCCCCGACCCCAAACTCCAGGAGGTACCGTCACCGCCGCCGAGGTCCTGGAGGGCAGCCAGCAAGGCACAGAGTTCAGATTACTAGGCTGGGGTCCTGCAGGGAGAAGTGGCAGGATTTCACTCCAGGTGTCCTGGCTCTCGACTTCATTCTGCACCACCCCTTACGATCGCTGAACCTGATTTGAGACTGGGAGTGGGGCGTTGAAGGGGATCCCCGCGTAGCTGCTTTCCGAGGGGCGCAAGTGCGTGCCCACAGTTTAAAAAAAAAAAAACCAACCCAGGCCCTCGGAGGAGTTTGTCCGCTCACCCAGGCATCTCCACAGAGCCCATCGGCTGCAGCCTTAATTCCGAGGATGTCTGGCATCTCGCTGTTTTTGTTTAACCTGATACAAACACAGGGGAGACAAGAAAATTAAGGAGAGGAAGCAATCAGCCTTCAGCTTTGGGGGAAACAGAAGCACTGATGTGGAACAAAAGGCTGCCTTGCGGAGCGTCCAGCCCCCCCCCCCCCCCCCACCGCCCCTCACCCCAGCCCCGAGGCCGTTTCCAGCGCCCTCTCCCGTCCGTGCACCTGACTCAGACCCGCAGCCATGTCCCGGCCCGGCTGCGCCCCCTCGTCCTGACCGCGCGCTCTCCCGTTGCAGGTAACCTGGACATCACCCCGGACGACCCCCGCTGGATCGGAGCCTGGTGGGGCGGCTTTCTGCTCTGCGGTGCCTTACTCTTCTTCTCTTCCCTCCTGATGTTCGGGTTTCCACAGTCTCTGCCCCCGCACTCAGACCCCGCCATGGAGAGCGAGCAGGCCATGCTCCCCGACAGAGAGTACGAGAGACCCAAGCCCAGCAACGGGGTCCTGAGGCACCCCCTGGAGCCGGACAGCAGCGCCTCCTGCTTCCAGCAGCTGAAAGGTAGGGGCGCCTCGGATGTGGGCGGCCAGAGCCGTGGAGGGGGGTGGTCTAGCCCGCGGGGGTGGGGGCACTCGGGACAGGATGCTGGGGGCTTGAGGCACAACCATGCTTGTTTTGTGCGTGGTTTGCCTTCTCTGGTCCGGTGCTTAACGTTAGCCCTGAGAAGGAAATGACCTGATGCTTAAAACGAAAGCGGAGCAGCTCCTGCTCAGCCAAGGGGGAACAGCCCGGCCTCCCCAGCAGAGACCGCAGTGCTTAACACAGCACCTGAGGCATAAGCAGCAGACGTGTCTGTGGAGGGAAGATTCTAGACACCTCACGGAACCCTTGGACTCTTTCCTGCCACCACCCACCCGCGGGTCGTAGCAGGAAAGGACTTGGGAGGCAGGGCTTCCTTTGCCTGACATGGGCGTTCTTCCAAAGCCACATCCAAAAGTGCATTTCGTTTGAATTGCTGTGTCCTTCCGTCCCTTCTGTGCGAGATGTGTGCCTCTGGAAAGAAGTAGGAACTGCGTCTTAATAACAGAGTGCCCCCTTGAGAAGGTGGCCATGCTTGCCCAGTCGTTTTTAAAAGAAACCGAGCGCATCTTTTCTGACAAACCTGGAATGATCCAGGAGGAGGAGGAGAAGCATCCTCCCCCACACCCCGGCCCCTGGGTTGTTTCCATGTTTGGCGAAGAGTCTTCAAGGCAAAGAGTGGCTGCACAGCCTCAAGCTGCAGGGCGTGTCCTGCCCCCTCCCCACCGAGAGGTCTGTGCCATGCTCCTGAAGTCCCAGGACCCCTCTCGGGTCCCCCCGAAGAACCTGCCGGGGTTTTTGAAGTGGGCAGGAGCAAGTCTGGGGCACTTCTCGGTGAGGCCGGGGACGGTCACCTCTTGGCGGGATCCGGGCGCACCTGTGGGCGGGGCCAGGCTGCCAGTGGCCAGCTGAGAAACTGGGTGCAAGTCTCTTTATGGAGCTTTTGTGCGTGACGAGAAGCACTTCCTCCGGAGGCACTTGCAAGCCACGGGAGGAGCTGGGCACAGTCCCTGTGCGCCGGTCCCCGCTCCACTCTTCCCTGGAGCTGGGCTCATTACCTTCTCCACGCTTCGTTTCCACAAGTGTACGGTTGTGATAGCGTTCCTGCGTGACGGTGGGGCCCTGAGAATTAAAGCACCGCCCGCAGAAGGCGGTCCGCGAACAGCACCTGTTCGTCAGGGATCGGAAGAGCTCGTGCGAATTCCCAGAAGGGACTGATTAATAACCTAACGTTATGTCTGAGCCTATGTTCTGCGATCATTTCTACCAAAGTGCAAATTTGGAACTGTCCACGGAAGGTCTGCAAAGTTCTCTTAAGTTCCAGAATGCACGGGTAGAAGGTGGCCACCTGCTTTGTGTCCTCGGGCTGTACCTTGGCTTGGACCCCACAGGGGTTTGTGCTTAATAGAAGAGCCCCCCCCACACACAGCCAGGCAGAGGGCAGTGTCTGCTGTCCCTGAATCGCCAGGAGCCAGTGACGTGAGCTATTGTGCGAATAAACACATTTTACGCGCACCAGCACATGGACTGGGGTTGGGGGAGGACATGGTTTACATCTGTAAGTAGCACAGGCGGCCACGCGGAGGGTCCCGGTGACCAGATCCACAGGAGTAAATGGGACTGGCCCAAGTGGGCCTCGCAGGGGACACCCTGGACCAGAGCCGTGGCAGCCTTTCTGGGTCTTCCTTTGTCCCAGGGTGATTCCAAGAGCTCCGATTCCAAGAGCTGCACCAGTCATCCCTTCCCTTTCATCTCTGGGGATGTAAAGATGAAAAGAGACAGTAGTGCCAGCATAGCACTCAACCTCCAGTGTGGGGACAGACCAGCAAGCCAGCAAAGGCAGCCCGGCGTGGGAGGGACGGCAGTGCCGGACAGCAGAGGAGGGGACGGGGGTATGGCATACAGGCAGGGGGGAGCCCACGTCTTGGGGCAGAGGCTGAGGGACGTCCCGGCTTCAGAGTTCTTGGGTGGTGATTCACTTGCTCGTTAACCCATTTGTTCAGCATGTACTGAGGTCCTGCTGGGCCCCAGGGACACAGCGGTCCCCCGGACAGCTTATATCCTGGAGTTGTGTTGTGGCCGTCGGGGGCAGAGGGGGGCACACAACAGGCGGGACTGAAGCGACGGCAGGGTGTTTGTCGGACGCGCCGCGGCTGAGCTGACAGGTGCACAGGTGGGCAGACCGGTCCGAGACTCGCTGTGGCCCTCACGACCGTGCCCTGTGGCCCATGTAGGTACGTGGGTTCTACTTCCCATGATTAACGGTTTTTAATTAGAATCAGCCACTCCCGGAGGTAGTAGGTCTATTAATGGGCCTAAAGAACGTCCCAGCAGGAAGGGAAGGCGGCACGCCGAGAAGAGTCCCCAGGAGCCAGCAGCCAGTGACGTGAGTTGTTAGGTCAGTAAACACAGATGGGGCCTGGGGGAGACCATGGTCGTTTGCTTCGGTCCTTTTTCCACACGACACCATGTCTTTGCCACGTTGGACATTTCCACCCAAAGCACTTTCCGGTGGGTGTCACTCGGTGCTCCCCAACTCTTTCTCCACTTTGCAGCCTTGAAAGCCCCCGTGGTCCCCCCGTGTATGTTTACGGGACCCGATAAGCTGAGCCCTGTTGTATAGAGAGGAATTAACTTTGCTCTAAAAATACGTATGTTGCAGTTCCTCATCCGTTTCTCATTTGAGTTTGCAAATGGGTTTCTTCTTCGGCCATCCGTCCGTGTCCCCCGCTGTGCTCTCCAGAGAGGGACGGCCCCTGAGAAGAGCTGGTGTCCTGTGCCCAGCGCATCCTCCTCCCCGCTGGGACTGAGACCGTCTCCCCACCCAGCCCACCCACTTCCTAATCCTGCAGGCTTGGCCATCGTCGCTTAATTCCCCTTGGCTTTAACATACAGCTTCTGGTTGATGTTATCACTTCTTCTTTTTTTTTTTTTAAAGAATTTATAATTTGACAGAGAGAGATCACACGTAGGCAGAGAGGCAGGCAGAGAGAGAGAGGGGGAAGCAGGCTCCCTGCTGAGCAGAGAGCCCGACGCGGGGCTCGATCCCTGGACCCTGAGATCATGACCTGAGCCGAAGGCAGAGGCTCTAACCCACTGAGCCACCCAGGCACCCACCATTTATTCTTGTTCGTAGACGAGGAAACCAAGCTCTGGTGAAGTAGGACTTCAGGCCTGTGGCTTTTCGGGGCGCTCTCCCCCAATACTTGGGCTTCGAAGGTGTCTTTCCAACAAAGTTGGCTGTCTTCGGGCTCGCAGCTCACATGAGAAGCGAGATAGAGAGCCCAGCATGTTGTTCTGTGATGTGTAGAGAAGCCGTTCCTTCCTGCACGGCCAGAAGTCCCCTTCTTGTAGCGAAGGTCACATAATTATTTAACAAAGCCGGCAGCAGGCGGGTAAATGCTTAGGTTTTGTTAAACTCCGGCGTCTTTCCGGGTGGCAGTTTGCAAAACCAAGGCACATTTTTGCATTTTAGCGGCACCACCGTATAGCTTTTTCTTTGTGCCCCTGGCCCTACAGCCCTCTTCCCCAGTCTTGTTCTTCCGAGCATTTTGCTGATTCGTCTTTCAGGGCATCTCTCCCCTCCCCCCCCAACCTCCTCTCATCCCTCTTCCGCGTCTGGCGCTGTGTCTGCTCCGCCTCGCTCCTTCGTCCCGGGTGGGGGAGGACAGCACCCACGTGGTTTCCGGAATCTAGATGCTCAGAATTTGCAGCACCGTTTGTAAAAGTCTAGACGCAGAGGGAGGATGGAACTCGGGGGACTGTTACAAATGGACAGAATTATCACCAGCTAGTGTGGTAAATCGCACGTCCGTAGTTGGTCCTTTATTTAGAGATTGTCTCTGGTGCCGCGCCCCGGAGGGGCTGTGATGGTGGGGGCTGAGGCTCCTCCAGTAGCCATACTCTCTGCACCTGCCTCACCGTGCTCTGTCTGCTTCCTTCAACACATCCGGTGCTCTCCTTTTTGTTCCCTTGTCGGCCCGGAACACCCTTCCTCTCCCACGTCTGGGCTAGACTCGGCACCCCCTTCCCAGAAATCCCAGCCTCACTGTGCCCGTGCCCCCCGTGCCCCCCATGCCCAGTGTTGGATTAGCTGCATTCCTCTGTCCTCTCCCCGGCCCCTGCAAAGCACCTGTCACCTCCCCCCACCTCTTGGCTTCTCAGCTTGTCGGCTTCTGTCCACACCTAGTGGGTTCTCCAAGGACAAAGCTTTTGTGCATCTTTTTGTTTCCACTGCCTAGTACGGTGCCTGGTACTAGGTGGTGTTGGCCGAAGGAACGACCCAACAAACGAATATTTTCTTGCCAGCTTGCATGCACGCGTGCATACACAAACACACAATAGTAGCGGATGTCAGGTTTCCACATGCTGTCACATTTAACCCCCCCCCCCCCACCAACCCTACGAGGCTTTGGTACCATTTTACAGAGAAGTAAATCGAGGCTTAGAGATTGAAAGGCGCAAGGTGTTTGAGCCCCGGCAAGGGCCCCAGAGCCTGTCGTCTTCGCCACCACGTTGTGCTACATCTTGGAGCCGTAAGTGAACTCTTTTAAAGGAAAAGTGGAATCAGCAGGTGCTCACAGACTTCAGAGTGTGCTTAAATTCCAGCTGCCTATTCCTCCAGCACCGGTGTCCCCGAAAACGGCGGGTCTTCCGGGTGAGGCTGTGGGCTAAAAGGGAGGGAGGAACCCACTCTGCGAGCGTTGGCCCCTGCTGGCCCTCCGGTGGGCCCTCTGGCTGGGATGAGCGTAACTGTTCCAGAGGTTTAAAATCTGCAGGCAGTGCCCTGCCTTTGATCCCTGAAGGAGAGGAGCAGTCAAAGCTGAGCACTCTTGTCTCTGTGCGCTTGACGCCGACTGCCAAGTGGCCTCTTCCTGTCCCAGAAAAAGCTGCACCAGGTGACAGCAGGAAACAGCCGAGCCGGCGGGGCTCGGGTGGGGCTTCAGGCTCCAAGTCTGCACTTGTGGGGACCTCCTGCTGCCCCCGCGGTCCAGCTGATGAGCGAGTGGTCCTCGTCTCCGTGCCAGCCATCCAGCACAGAGCTCGGGGCGAACCCTCGTTGCCAGGCTGTCTCCTCTGTGAGGATGCAGGGGGCGCAGGGGTCCGGGTCCTGCGCGCACTCTCCAGCGCGTGTCCCTCCGGGATCTGCTGGACGGTTAATGAACTGACTGAGGAGGAGATGGGGAATCAGCCTGGGGCCGACTGAACCAAGACCCTTCCTGTGTCGGAGAAATGACCCCTCTCTCTGCTCCCCTGGCTCCCTTTCCTTGGGACGAAATGCAGTGCCCAGTTCCAGAGAATGTTTGCAGGGGAGGTGAAGTCTGTCCGGGTCATTATCCTCTCCCCCCTCCTGCCCTCCTGATGCCATCCGTCCCTGGGTTCTGCAGATTTTACCCCCTGAATCTGTCTCTAGCCTACCCCCGTATCTCCTGCACTCCAGTCCTCCCTCACCCCGCACCTGATCTTGGGGCCACCTCGAGCTTAAAGAGACAGAGGTGGAGCTCTTCACAGCGCCCCCCGGCCGTGCTACTCTGTCCCTCCAGCCTCTTCTCACACCTTGCCACCCTGCCTTTCCATGCCAGCCTCTCCTCCCCAGCTTCCTTCAAGCCCCCTGGGCTCCCCAGGCTCCCTCCTTCCCTCTCTCCTTCCCTCCCAGGACTTTGCACCTGCTGTTCCCTCAGCCGGAATTCTGATCCCACCTTCAGGCATCAGCTCGCAATCATGTGTCCAGGGACGTTTCTCTGCTCCACGCCCCCGCCCCTGGCACGTTGCCCTCCGTGTCACCGTCATGACGGTACCATCATGTGAATGATGTGTCACTGAGCCCGTCCGTGAGCTCCGTGCGGGCAGGGACGGCCTCTGCTTGCGCTCCTGCTCTTGGCCATAGGTGCTCGGTCCGTGTCTGGCGAATGGAGGGATGCACGGATCACTGACCGTGCTCTGCCAAGCCCAGCACAGTTTGCTGCTTTCCTTCAAGCCGTCCCCCCTCCCAGAGTTTTGGCCTGGGTTCTGACCCATCCGTGGACACGGACGGGGTCAGCAGAGGGCCGCGGGTGTGAGGGAGGGGCTGGCAGCCCCGTTGTTCCCGCCGGCTTGCACTGGTGACTCTGGGCTGTGTGAGTCCCCTGCCCGGTGTTTGGGTCTGGGACGGGGTGCACGTTCGTCCCCACCGTTGTTCCTCTCGGAACCCGACTCGTGCCTCTAGCCTCTCCAACTCTGCCAGCTGGCGGCCGTCTGGTCCGGCCACGTTTTCCTCAGTGGCGGGCCTGTGCCTTCCTTCCTCGTGTTGTGGGGAGCCTGGCAATCCGAGAGCCCTTGTTCTGCAGGTTCGATGGCCGAGTGCTTTTTTTTTTTTTTTTTTTAACCACGCCATTTGTCTTCAGAACGGTGCTCTCCCCTCGTGTGAGTTCCCCGTTAAAATCTTCTTTCTTGATTCCATGGCCTGGGAAACCACCCGCCCTCCCTAATGCTTGGGACCCCGTGCAAGGCTGCGGCTCACATGTGCTCGTGTTTGCGGGTCCCCAGGGCATGTCTGGCCACGGGCGTGCTCTGACCAGCACTGGAGGACGATGTGCCGGGGCGCCGTGTCTGGGAAGAGGCTGCAGTGATTTCAGCAAAGTGCCTGAGCCTACACAGGGGAGGGCACCTTGCCAAATGCCTGGCATACCGTGGATACCCCAGGAGCGTTCTTGGAAGGAAGGAAGGAGGGAAGCAAGGAAGGCAGGCAGGCAATACCTAGAGGCCAAACAGCATCTCCCTATGGGGGTTCCTTGGAACAGGAGTCTTTGGAGATGCTCAGGGAAAAACAAATCAATGAGGGGAGCGAGGAAGGGTCGCAGAGCCAAATAAGCTTGAAGAAATGCCTCTGTACTCTGTGATTCTCTTGGAGACCCATGTGGTATATGCGAGTATTCAAAGCCCCTGGAAGGCCAGCTCTAAGGAAGGCTGGCTGGCATTGTTTTACCCCATGTGATCCCAGAACGCTTTGGTTCGTGTGAATTCTTTGGGTATTTTAGGAAGTGTTGCTAGAATGCAGGACAGAAGGTGGTGAGGGTCACAGGAGGCTCAGGGATGTGCTGAGTCCACAGGGAGGCCTTGAAGACAGGTGCGTGAAGCATGTAGCATTTCAGCCCCATCTGGAAGGATGAGCAGGATCCCTGTGGACAGAGAGAGAAGGGCTTCCCGTCTGGGGGGCACGTGCGAGCAGGGGCAGGGGACAGAAGTGCCCAAGGTATGGGTGGGAGAATCTGGTTTGGGGAAATAGGATTTAGAATATTTCATGGTGGAAGGCTGGCTGGTGTCCTTTCTGGCGGCCAGCAGAGTTCCTGGCACTTGAGGCCCCCCAGTAAGACTTTGGTAAAATTATGAGTGAATTACGGAGGGCTTTTGCATTGCTCTTCTAAAGTGTGAGGACTTGATGAGTCATTGTTTCCCAACTAGGGGTTTGAGTCGGCATCCCTTCCCCTGGGCGGGTTGGTTCTTGAAACACACCCCTACTCTGGCCCCGCTCCTAGAAATCCTGATTCCATGAGTCTAGTGGGGAACCGGCAGGTGGTCCAGGCACCTGGGTGTCTTTAAAGTTCTGAGGTGATTCTAAGTGAACCTCTCCTTGAAAACAAATACGAGAGCTGGGGGGAGTCCTTGGGGGGTTCTCCACCCAAGCTGTTTCTGCGACGGTTGCCTAGAAGATAAAACGCGGGGAGGAGACCCACTCATGGAATGAGCTTGGGACACTCTGTGACGTGGCCCGTTTGCAAGGCCGTAAGTGCCATTAATGCATTAGAGGCTCTGAGAAGATCTGCCCCAAACCCAGCCCTTCAGGAGATTGCACCGAGGAGTCTAGTCCAGACCGGCATTTGTTATCAGCCTCGGTGCGGAAATCCTCCATTTCTTTTCTGAGCCCGGCTCTTTGTCTTTCCAGCAGTGCGTTTTCCTACCGGTAGAGTTTTCGTGGATGCTGAATGCCGTCCGCCTGGCCGCCACTGAGGTGGCACGTCATGCTCCCAGACAAGGCTCCTGGGGGCTGGCGTGAAGTCACCCAAGTGGCATTTTGCTTACGAGAAGCTTGCTTTCTTTCTCTAGTCCTTTTCTGCCTGCTCCTTCTGGCACGGGAAGACACAACAGTTGGATCTGAAAGCGAGCTGGCTGCTTCCCAGGCTCCTTTCTCTGTCTCGGCCACCCTGTGTTTCCGACTTCTCCCTCCCGGGGGTCGCCAGTCCAGCACTGCAGGAGCTAGCCTTGCATCTGGGGCTGTCTGGGCTCAACGCAGCTAACGGGACCCCGCACCGCTCTTCTTCCTCTCAGGCCTTCTTGGCGGCGTTGTAAGGAGCTGGGGATCTTACAGAAGAGCCCGTAGAACTGGCTGGCTCGGGGTTTCCCCGGCTGATCCACACCGGCGGGCACGTGGCTTGCAGTGTAAAAGCTCGTTTTCCGTGCTGATGGCTTCTAGTTTGTTCACTCAGACCGCACAACCTTCTGTATACAAGGGACGTGTTACCTTCAGCCTGTTCCTGAAGACTTGTCTCGCAGCTGGCCACGAGAGGGTGCCAGGAGGGTCCCCGGAGCCCCTTGACAGCCCAGCACAGAGCTTGGGGGACAGTCTTGTCTGTAGCAACGAGGTCACGGGGAGCCCAAGGCGGCTTGCCTGGGGCCCGTGCACGGTGGGCACTCCCTTCCGGAAGCTTCCCGACACCACTGGCTTCCTCTCCTGCCCAGGCTTTTCCCCACTGCCATCCAAGGGAACGATGTCTCTAGAATCCGCAGTGGAAACGGCCACATTTGCTGAGCATTCCCACTTCATCGTGGCCTGTGAGCCTGTGGAACGTGGCCAACGGTGTAATCACGAACGGGTCCCTGTCTCCACAGCTGACGTTTCTTAAGGGATTGCGACAGTTACCTTTGCAGACTGCAGTTTGTTTATTTACTGAATTCTTTAACCCGTCTTGCACTGATGGAGCATCTGCTCTCGCTGGGCACCGTGCCCACATCTCCGCGTGCAGGTGGCTCCTCACGTGGGAGAGACAGGAAAACCCAGGCGGCCGTGCCCAGGGGCACACCGGCGATCACAGGCCGCACCCAGTGCAGGGGGACCAGCTGCCGGACAGCCGTGCCGTGCCAGGAGACATCATGTTTCCTAGGATTCACCCTACTTCGGCTTTGACCTTGTGCCACCATGGCGACGTTGTCCCATACCTTTGTTACTGCTCCCTTCCTCTTTCTTTTGGTTTTGGTCGCGACCCGGAGGCCATCGTGGATCTCCCCCTGCCCCCAACCCCCGTCCCACTCCCTGTGCCCCCCCTGCTCCTTCTGCTCTTGGGTTCTGCGCACTGGGAAGCGCATCGTGGCGACTTAGCGTTCAGAAAGACGCTTTTCCGCTGATCCTCGTCCCCACCCAGAAACCTGAAGATTTAGAGGGGGGGCTCCGGGGTGCAGGCAGACCTTGAGTTTTGCATTCCGGGAGCGGGGTTTTCGCAGCCGCTCAGGGGAGCTTTGGTTTGCTCGTGTCTAAAATGAGACCATAGGTCTGTCCCTGTTGTGAAAGCTGTGGGGGTGGGGCGGGGACCCTTAGCGCAGGGCCCGCCCGACGCGGGTTGCCCAGCGAACATCGGCTGTCACTGTCGTATTTACCAAGCACTGACACACTGGCTCCATCTCCCCTCCTTGGAAGCATTAACCGAGAGTGTTGACAGCCAAGTTATTAAAAAAAAAAAAAAAGAAGGTCAAGGCCAATTTCAGTAGAGAGCCTAAGGGCTGAAATATCTCAGAGTCAAGCGCAGTACAATCGAGCCCCACAGTGAGCGCTTCCCAGGGCACGTCCGGAGCCCGAGAAGGAGGGGGGTGGACGAGGACTTGTGCCCCGACCTCCTGACCCATCCAGCCCTCTGCAGGAGGTCGCCTCTGTCTGTCCTTGGGGAGCCGGTGGCGGCTCCCGCGGCCGCTCCCAGGAGCTCTGCTCCCCCTGCAGCTCTGCTCACCACGTGTTCGCACACAGGCGTTGTCACAGCCCGTCTGGCGTCCTGTCCTCCCTGCCCGAGGGCTCGCCCCCTCCCGCAGGGACAGTGCTTCTGTTGCAGTCGTCCTCGCGCTCACCTGTGTGACGGGAGCACCGGGTCCCCTGCTCTGCGTGCGTGGGTCTCACTGCACCTTTGCAGCCGTCTGTGGGAAGGAGCGGTGTGCTCCAGGCACAGACCTGCTCAGTCTTGCAGGTAGAATTCAGGTCCCCGTGTCCTGGCTCCGTAAACCTTACTTTATACGACCTTGCTCAGCCAGACTTCTCTGCAGCATAGGACTCCTTGCCTTCGGGCTCAGCAAGCCTTTCTTTCTCTCGTTTCCTTCCCTTCCTGTCCTACCGCTCCTTCTCCAAAAACGAGGACTAAACCCGTGAGTCCTTTTCCCCCGCCCCAGTGGGAATTTTTGTGCTCTTCTAGGCGTTGAGCTGCTCCTTCGGCCACCAGGAGTGGTCTCCGCATCTCCTCTGAGCAAGAGCAGGGCTTCCAAAAACCCGAACCAGAGTAACGCCCGGGCTCTGAGCACCCTCTGGGGCAGCAGGTCCCAGGTCCGCGTCTTCGCCACGCTTCCCGAACTGTCTGACCGCTCTCTGCCGCGGTTTCCTTACCCGGAAACGGAGACTGTCCGTAGCCCCCAAGAACACAGGTTCGTTGGGAGAGTCACGTGATTTGGTGTTTCAGTGGTCAGAATGGTACTTGGGCCCCAGCTAGTGCTCAGTCCCCAGCAGTCCTCACACCTTCTCCAAACCTGCCTCTCTCCCTCCGAGAGGACCTACACGTTTCCCAGCCATCTCAATCCTACAGGAAGGTCTTCGAAAGACGGCAGTGGAAAACCCGTTTTCCCTGAAAAGCTCTCCCCCGCTGCCGTTTGCCACTTTGTGCCAACGCCGGGCTCCCGACGAGAGGTGGAGCCTTCCCCAGCTGGTGAGGCCGCTCGGTGCAAGCCAGCCCGCCCCTACCCCAGCTCCCAGCTTCCGAGGCCAACTCAGTAGGTGGAAGTAATCGGCTAGGGGGGACCGTGGGTATTCATGGCCTCGTGTGGCCTTGGTTCATCAGTTTCTATTTGTCAGGGCCGCCTCATTGCCTCATTAGCTGCTGCCTCCTCGGAAGGTTAGAACGTTATGGGTCTAACCACCCATTTGAATGAAAAAGCTCGAAATACTGGGATAGCCCTAGGTTCAAGCTAATTAATACGCCTTTTCAAATTGGGGCTTTGGAGCATAGGCTGAACCTTTGATAGGAATCTTTTGAGAGTGCTAACAAGTCATTGCAATAAAACCTAGGAGGGAAAGGAAGAACCTAGGAGCAAAATAGCTGAACACAAGAGGCATCTGTCTTTTCTGGCAGCGAATTGGCCTGATAGAGGGGAAAAAAGAATGTTCTTCATGCAAATAAGGTCCGCCGAGGCTTCCCTGGGCCTTCCGTCCAGACGATCCTCAAACCTAATGATTTTCACATCTAATCCAACACGAAATTAGTCATTTAGATATTAAGACAAAAGCAGGCAGCTCCCCTCGCTCAACAAAGCGTCTTCCCCACTGAAGTGAAATTATCTCTGGAATAATTAAAACGGTTGCTTGAGTATGAAAACATTCCATTAACTGGAGTTCCCTTGGTCGAGACGTGCCCTCCCTTCCCCGCCCCTCCCCCTGTCAGCCTCGATGGCCATGATCAAGGACGGGGAGGTACCAAGACCCAAGGAATGCGATCAGGCTTATTTCCTGTGTGGTGCCATTTCTGAGCCAGAGAGCAGAGTTCCTAGTTGGGGGGAGGGGGGGTGCAGTTTTATTTAGGAGCAGGCATGGCTGTCCTCCTTTCTAAGTCCCCGTCTGAATGGACTGCACCCTAACAAAGGAAATGAAGCCTACAATGAAAGTAGGGCAGACGATCATTTTCCTGGAAGGTCCCCAACCTGCCTGTTGATTGTTGGCAGTGTTTCCAGAGTTCAGATATCTTAATTCCAAAAGAGCACAGGGATGGAGCCAGTGTTTTTTAGCTGACGAGGGAGGTATAAACAGCTGAGGGCTTTGACCTTCACTTATAACCTGGAGGCGCCGCAATCACCTTATGTGGTCCATACGCATATCTCTGCAGCGTGGAGGGACACAGTCCCTTATCACAGGGCCACTCCACCATCCCAGTGTGCCACACACCACAGCAGATCAGCCTTCACTCATGAGCAGTGATTTCGGATGACAGAGTCGGGACTTCCAACCGGCTTCTGTGTTTAGAGACGGAAGCACATTACCCTCTGTCCAGACCCAATGTATTCGTTTAATGTATTTCTCTAG